>JAOVVA010000024.1:10322416-10332488 GCA_028565275.1 Leiocassis micropogon
CACTCCCCTGCAGATTGCTCAGGTAATGACCTAATTTACACATAAATTGATGCTAAAAAACTAGCCAAGTTAGCAGCCTCTTGGCTAAAGGAGGGTTAGAAAAGTCTGGGACTTCTACTGTTAATGTCTTTAAGTTAATATGGAGTGCGGTTCGTTATTGGAGGCTCAGGTAGACTATGAAGGTCCAGTTGAGCGGCTGCAGTCACAAGTCATCAGAGAACAGTTGTTTGCTTCAGCCAAAGCCAGGACCATCTTCATGGTAAAGTGGAACCGTCTCCAGTCACCACACGCATCCCACAGACCACACGGGGCATCCATGCGATAAGATCTCCAACCAAGATGGGTCAGACAGGTCCAGAGGGCAAAGGGGGTCTTGAACACTGGCAGCTTTGGAGGGGCATGTGTAGCTCGACAGAGAGACAGGCGGAGGGAGAAAGAGAGAGAAAAGAAGTAGAGAAAACAGTTAGGTATGGTCACAGTTAATGTTTAAGGTTAATGTATATGTAGAGCAGAGTGCAAGCAGGGACTCTTCAGCGCTTCAGCAAACAACTGGCCTTCTACTACAGCCAAATATTTAAATTTTTGACTCTGATCAGTCCAGAGCACCTGCTGCCTTTTTTCTTTACTCCAGTTCCTGTGTTTTGATGCGTAATTGAGTTGCTTAGCCTTGTTTCCACTTCGGAGGTATGGCTTTTGGGCCGCAGTTCTTCCATGAAGACCACTTCGGGCAAGATAGTCTGCTTTGAAATCATTGCCTGGGAGCAATCTTGCTGATGCAGTATACCTTGTATCTTGTTGCTGTGCTCAGTCTTGGTTTTATCCCTCTTACATGGGTGTTTTAGTTAATGACTTTCAATCTACATATGAAACTGGTGATGATTAAAACCTTCTTGGTATAAAGAATCCTAACCTGATGCTGATCCTACAAAATCCCTGACTTCGTGTTAGTGTGCAGTTGTAAGAATTGATGCTGGGTTGAAGCCAAAGGGTAGCCACACCAAATGTCGATTTTTCCTTTTTCTTCTGTTCGCTCTCCTTTGCATTTAGTAAATTAAAATAAACAATAAAAATGTATTGCATTTTTAATTACAATAAGGCTGAAAATACTAAATAGATACTTTGACTTTCTTCTGTCAGATTTACAGTAAAATTGTGTTCTGCCTGTGTTTTCCAGGAGGAGTGCCCACTCAGTACTGTGAGCAGGCCACTAATGGCATGGTGTATTTTAGGGCCATGTTTAATCTCAACACCCTTCCAGAGGACCTGAAGATTTATGTCCCCCTCTTTTGCAGTGTCATCACAAAGTGAGAACTTTATATGTGATATTACATAGAACCGGTCATACGTTGCCTTGCAAAAATACGCCTTGAACTTTTCCACATTTTGTCACGTTACAGCCACAAACATCCATCTGTGTGCAAGTTAATCTCAGTATAAATGCAGTTGTTTTGTGAGGCCCTCAGAGGTTTGATAGAGAACATTATTAAACAAACAGAATCATGCATCAGTGTGTTGGTCTTTCACATAAAATCCCAATGAAATACAAGTAAGTGACAGAATGTCGGTAAAGTTCAAGGTGTTATGAATGACTGTATATGAGTAGACATGAGGGCAAGTAAGAGGATTGATCTTAAATCTATTATTACTATCTATTATCTATTATTAATATAGCCATATAATATGCAGCATATTTACTGGTTGTCCTCAATTACAAAATCCTTGTGTAGGCTCTTTCTATTAGAATCTTTCAAGTAATTCTTTGCAATCTTTTATACCTTAGGTTTTGTGTAAGTGTATAAGATTGTGCCATGTAGTATAAATAAAATTTTGGGTGTGGATGTTGTATATAATTCATTTGCAGTTCTTGTTATTTGTAATTCCAGGTTGGGCTGTGGGAAACTGCATTATCGGCAGCAGGCCCAGGAGATGGAGCTGAAGACTGGTGGCATGTCTGTGACTCCACAGGTCATACCAGACACAGCTGACCTTGATATGTATGAACAGGTAAACACAGTAAAGTACCATGTCTATGAATGTATCGGGAATAAATGTTTTCTAACTTTCTAGAACAGATTGGTGGTGGAGTACATTGGAGGTTTATTTTTCTACTGTATTTGTCTGTAAAAAAAAAAAAAAAAAATGCTTAGCTTGGTGCTCTCTCTACATGCTTCTTGTTAGGAGTCAAGAACATTTGTCTCCTCCTGTCTGTGTTGCCTGGAACTTTTGTCTGTTTGAACACGGCGAATAATTTTACCCTTCTGCAACAGAGTAACACCTTTGCCACGGCCACATGATTTTTTTTCTTATGTGGTGGTTAAAGAAATGAGAAGCTACTCACTGCATCAGTTAGGGTTAAACAACTTGTTGCCAGCTAAGTTTGGAAATCTGCAAACAAAATTTGGAGTAAGAAAGTACATTAGTTGCAGCTTTCTTAAAGAGAATAATTATTGATGACAAGAATTCATCTCCACAAGGGGAAAAAGCATACTGTAGTACGGAGTGGAAACATCCTTGCTGACCAAGAAAAAGTCAACTGTCAGCTAGAAAATTTATGCCTACAGTTTGTTTTTTTTGGAACATTTATCAGGAAAAACAGTGCTTGTTATAGTTAGATGCCTATTGAAGAGCTGAAGCCTAAATTTCAGATTAAACACAGACTTGTTTAAAAAATGATCATTGACACTATATCATCGACTGGAAGGGCGATATGTTGTAGGAAAAGCAACAGGAATGAGCATAGCCTAAAAGATTGTCAAGCAAAGATGATTCAAGAACTTTCTAAGTGCTTTACAAGGAGTGGAGTGAGGCTAGAGTTAGTGCTTCAAAAGAACCACCATGCACAGACATTTTCAGGACAGTCAATTTTGGCATTTGGTAATAATAATAATTTTAGCTCTCTATATGAAGGAACCCTTCTTTCCCTCCCTCCAACATTGATGGATCTTATCCATAGTATAGTATAGTAGAAAATGGAGATGTATAATATTGGGCATCTGTACTGTATATAAATGGAAAGTTTGCTGCCTTTCTTCAGCTCCAGAAAAATACAGTCTGCCAAGAAGCCATTTTTAGGCAAATCATGCACTGTTCAAGTGAATGAAAGCTGATGTCCATAGTGTTATGCAAATTAAACTTTGGTGGTTTCCTTATTCATTTGTTGTTTTGTGACACTTTTATGAACAATCCTATCTGTGCATTGTTTTTATGCCTATTTATGTCCTACAGGGCATTCTCCTTAGTTCCTCTTGTCTGGACAGGAACGTGCCCGATATGTTCCACTTGTGGAGTGACATTTTTAACTGGTGGGTATATATGCAGGGGTGAATATACATGTAACATTAAGCGTTATTTGCCTCATATTAGAAGAATACTCGCATAAAAAAGATTTGTTAATACATTTTGTTCTCTTTTTTAATATGCCATTTAAATTTGACCTTTTGTAATATGCTTTTGGTTTTAGTCCTCATTTTAATGACGAGGAGAGGCTGAGAGTGTTGGTCATGATGTCAGCTCAAGAGATTTCTAATGGGATTTCATGTTCGGGTCACATTTATGCAATGACACGGGCAGGCCGATCACTCACACCTTCTGCTGATTTGTACGAGACCTTCACTGGTATGGACCAGGTACGTTACTCTGTCACTTCATGTATTCTGCATGACATGGGTTATGTATCAAAAGGTTTTATTTTAAAACAGTTATAGTGCTATAACATGTATAATACTTGAAATTATATTTATATATTTGATATAACATGGAAATCTGTCAGCAGTGTGTTTGTGTGATATTTGTTTGCATTGTATCACTTCTACTGTCTTTTTTTTCTCAGGTAAGATTCATGAAGAGAATAGCGGAGATGCCCGATCTGACATCAGTTTTAAGGAAGCTACCTAGAATTAAGAGACACCTTCTGAATCCAGATAATATGAGGTACCAGTTATCCAAATTACATTACATGTACTTAATGAGCTTAACCTCACTACATCTGCTAGCATCCCAAAGATCATTTATATCTACTGTATGTCTCCAAAGCACATTATTGTATTCAACATTATTTGCCAGTGCTACCTCTTACTGCCTTACCACCTTTATACCTTCCAGAACTCTAGGCGCATTTTTCCTACTAAGGTGCTCTAAACATCTTATGTGAATATTGTATTTTTGCATTTTGTATACAAACATAACAGTTCTACTTTTTTCTGTCCCTTACATAGAAATTAGTTGCACTGTCTAGTGCTTGGATTCTCACACACCTCTTAATAATAATGATTACTCTTAAACATTTAAACCATCTAAGTGAAATGAAAGTTTTTTTAATCACGTGATCTGCTGTTGGTAAATTAAAATTCTGTGGTTATGATTCTCCTACACTTTGTTGCTCATGTCACTTGTTATCCAATTTCAGTTAGCAACTGCTGCTGACATTTTGTCTTAAAAACGTAACCTCATTATGCTTGAGCTATAGTGTTTATACTGTATTTTGTCAGAGATGTTATATTAGTGTCAGAGATGCAACCTGTTATTATTTGGCCATTAAAAGAATACTGTAAACACATTATGACAGAGAATATATTCTTTCAATTGTTTTGAACATTTAAGGCTGTTGGACACGTCATTTTATACCAAAATTTATGGTAGCAATGATAAAGTATACCCTTCCCGAGCTTCTTATTTTGTTCTTGACCTTAGTATAGTCTAAATGAACCAACACACAAGGTAACAGTGTTCTAAACATTTAACTACATGGTATAACAACATGAAAATCAGGTTAAACTTAAACTAAACATTTTGAATTGTAGTACAATGGAAACGATGCAAATTATTGTCCTTCATTTAACCTTGTTAGGTGTGCAGTTAATGCTACTCCTCAGAAAATGTCAGGCGCTGCAAATGAGCTGGAGAAGTTTGTGGGTAGTATAGCTTCTAACAGGAAGGAGCGGAAGTCTCTCAGAGCAGTTGTTGTTGAGGTAATTAACCATACCTGCTTATTTTAATTTATATTTTCGTTTTAAAAAGCAATTTATTCACTGCTTATTCCTTGTACTCATGTGTGTATGCTCTTGTATTCAGAAACCACTGGATCCTCAGGCTCCAGGTGGAGCAGTTGCATGTCGTAATCTTGTCTCTGTATGTATATTAATAATACAACATTTTGGTCAGCACTTACTACATTGCATTTTTCTGCAGCATTTGTGTTTTAATTTCCATCCCTGCTTGGGCTTTTAGGAGGCTTATTTTAAGCCATGTCAGATGAAAACCTATTTTGAATTTCCATTTCCTGTGAACTTTGTTAGTGAGTGTGTGCGCACTGTCCCTTTGACTCATGAAGATTTTGCCAGGTAAAACACACATGTACTGTTCTCACATTTAAACAAATGTTCTTAATAGTTTGTTTAAACATAACTTTTTGGCTTGTAGTCTGTGTATTTTAGGAAGGATGATGACTGCTAAGTTTCTCCATGGAGAAATCCGAGAGAAAGGTGGAGCCTATGGAGGAGGAGCAAAAATAGGGGGAGATGGCCTGTTTGCTTTTTACTCATATAGGTAAGTAAATGTATGTATAGGAATGATGCTATGTTTTTCACTAGGTTTATTAATCTGACAGCTGCGAGTGACAATTCAATACACACTCAGAGAGAATAAAAAACTCCATTCCAAACTACAAAGAAGCAAATCTCATTGTATTTCATTTAAAATACTGTATAAGAGCAATCAATCCATACACCTACAGTCAGGCCCATACAATTTTGGAACAATAATTATACAAGTTATCGAGAGCAAAGTGAAGACTTCCAGCTCCAGATTCAAAGGATCTGACAAAAATGTAGTATTTAATAATTTTAGCCATTTTCATAAACACCCCCTATTTTCTGGGGCTCATAAATAATGAAACAAATGGCTGATGATAAGTTACATGGCCAGGTGTGTCCTGTTCCCTCATGGCCCGATGACCAATTAAACAGATAAAAGGCTTGTAGGTTATTCTGAGTGTTACATTTGCATTTGGTTCACTTGAATTCTCAACATAAGGTCCAAAGAGGTGTGCATGCAAGTGAAGGTGGCCATCATTGGGCAGAAAAAAAGCCAAAAATAAATCTGTGAGAAATAAAGCCAAAAAATTGAGAATGGTCAATACCAACAGTTTGGAACATTCTTAAAAAAGGAGGAATTAACTGGTAAGCTCAGCAACAGAAAAAGGCCTGGAAGACAACAGAAGACAACAAAAGTGGATGAGTACTGAATCCTGTGTATTGTGAAGAACAACCCTTTCACAACATCTAGCAAAATAATGAACACTGTTGAGGAGGTAGGTGTGTACCTTTCAAAGTCTATTGTCAAGAGACGGCCTTATGAAGTATGAAAAGGTGTAAACCACTAGTATTGGTCAAGAACAGAAAGGGCAATTTAGACATTGCCAAGAAATCTTTGGACTGAGGGAACCAAAATTAACTTGTACTGTACCAGCATGATAAGAAGAGAAGAAGTTTGAATAAAGAAAGAACAGCTCAAGATCAGAAGAATACCTGTCAAACATGGAGGAGGCGGTGTTATTGCAGATAGATAATGACCTAAAACATACAGTGACAGCTACCCGAGTTTGGGGAAAATGGGATATTCTTCATTGGTCCGGTCAGTCACCCTCTCTTTAACCAAAAAAGCATGCTCTGTGTTCACGTACTGAAGACAAGACTGAAAGCAGAAACCCCCACAAACGGATGAACTCCAACCAGAAGCGGGGCACCAGGATGTGTCCCGAAAGGTCCGGAGGTGGTCTGGATCACTGGCAACTCAGGAGTCCCATGTGTAGATCGGGAGAGTGATAGAGAACGGTTGGGTATGCTAACAGTTACATAATGTGTAAAATCAGTGTGTATTTTGTGCAGCGTGCAAGCAGGGACTCCAGCAGGACTATCTATGACCGAATAACTAAAAGAGAAGCCAGAAGACATACAGACATGCAAAGTAAAGCAACCATTTACTTCACCGTCAAAAAAAAACAATAAGTGATCAATTAGACAACAGTAAGAGAACATCCAAACATACTAATTCACAATAAAACTCCACATCCATGTGTCCTCCGCATCTGGGAGCCCCTTAACTAGGACAAATGTATTACAAAAGGCTTGGCCATATAAATAATTTTTTAGCCTAGACTTAATGTTACAGTGTCAGCTTTTAAGTGGAAGGCTTTGTTCCAAAATGTATGCATCTGACTCTATATTGCTTTTCATAATGATATTTATATCATCACATTAATGAATTGCATTGCTTACATCATAGTGTGTGAAGGGCTCTCTTGTTCTTCAGCTTTTTCAGCTTCAGCTGCTTTTTTCCAGCATCCAAGGCTTTTTGGACATGCTTAAAAAAACTTAACATGCTCCAAAAGCCCACAGGTTGTTTGGTGCGCCTGGACGGCAATGGCAGGTTTTTGGGGACAGATTTACGCTGTTTTGCAATTACATTTTCCCATTGAACTGCTCTTCACTTTTAGTAGTTAGCTGTAATCATGCAACACTGAAATGAAATTACTGAGTGGAACTTGATATAATCTTCTGCTGGTGTAGCACATTCTGAAATGCTTTTATGCTCACCATGATTGTAATTTTAGTTACTATAGACTTTGACTGTGCAAACCATTCTGACACCAACATATATTCCAAGGTAAAGTCACACAGATCACATTTAACTCCATTCTGGTGATTGTTGAAAACATTAACTGAAGCTCTTGATTTATACCTGAATGATTTTAGCATTGTACTGCTGCCACATGATGCATAAATGAATGCATGCACTAGATCAGTGCCAAACACCTGTTTGTCTGGCTTCCAGGTCAAATTGTTTGTAATTTCATAAAACTTAAATGTTCATAAGACGTTTTGCCATCATTGTGCTTGTTTTTCTACTACTGCTTAATTACAAATCTAGCAATACTTTTCTATCGGTGTAAAGACCACATGGCATATTTAAAATCCCTTACATAATAGATATTAACCACAACACGTAAACCCATTAATATTAGTAATTCACATAAGCAATAAGGTGTGCACTAAATTCACCGCTGACTGTCTTAATAGGGACCCTAACTGCTCTCAGACACTGGAAGCGTTTCACAGAGGTGTGGAGTGGGCTCAAGATGGTAGGTTTACACAGCAGGATGTGGATGAGGCCACACTGTCCATCTTCTCCACTGTAGATGCCCCAGTTGGCCCGTCAGACAAAGGTCAGCCATTTTACACACATTTTACATGTTGGTTTAATAACTTTCTGAAGGTTATCCAGGGTTAAGAAATGCTATTTAAAAATTTGTAATGATTTTAAATTATAATAATAATACATATGCTGTTTACATGTTATTACAATGTTTAAAAATCTCTCTTTGATGTGCTGATGTGTTGCAGGTTTGGAGCTATTTTTAAAAGGAATTACCGATGACATGAAACAGGCTCACAGAGAAAGACTATTTGCTGTAACACACAAAAGACTTATAGATGTGGCTAATCGGTAAGACTACAAAAAAACATTTCCCTAGTTCTGTTCGCACCAATGATGTTTGTGTCTTTACAGCTTTCTGTTTTTAAATGACTGCAAAAAAATATATCCACATGACAAATTATTTCATATTTCACTGTGTTAAATTTAAACGCATAAAAAATTTTGTAAATAATGTTTTAACATGTATGAATGCATTTTGTCTGCAGGTATCTTGGTATCGGTCGAAGGATACGTGGAACTGCAATTTTGGGTCCCGAAAATGAAAGCATTAAAAAGGACCCATCCTGGGTTGTCAAATAAGCACAGTGATTTTGTTCTTTGGTACAAGATCATGTAGCACATGATCAATCAAACACATGACATGTTCTGAGTGCTATATTTAGATATACATCAACTTGATGTGAATTATTGTTTACTGGTAGTTTGTTGTATGCTCATAATGTTTTTATGACCAAATGTAAGCACTTAAATATGCAACAAATTTATTAGTTGATATGACTTTCTAAAAGATGTATAATTATAATTTAACAAACTGTGCTTTTTATCTTGGCAAGAATCTTCAAATATTAAATCAATGTTAAAGTTGAAAACTGACAGTGTTACAGTGTTTGTCTGGAATGTAATATGTTGTGTACCCAAATTAATTCTGAAGCAAAAGGTTAGAAAGTTTTTTTTATTTTTTTTACTAATCATATGGCTGTGTCCTGGATTTAAATTGTACATCTTTTTTGTAATTTATTATGAGTTCCTTGCACTAGACACTGAACTACCAATATACTGCGCACCATCCCACTTCTAAGAAATTGAAAATTGAACCTGGGACCTGGAGGTGCAAGGCTACAGTGCTAACCACTAAGCCACCGTGCCACACACACTATATTTTTTTCCATTATGCTTATGTTAGCAGTACTCCCTGAATGACTGCTAAAATAGGCATAATGGAAAAAATATAGTCTGTTGTTGAAGTGGGTTTAACATGCAGTACTTTAGCACCACAGCCTATTATTTGTTTCTAATGCAGGAGTGCATAATGGTTGTGATGGCAGCATCAAAAAGCTGTCTTAAGAATTAAGATTTTCTTATGTTCATACAGCATAAACTGCTTAGCATCAACTCTTGTTCAAAGTTAAAGGCTGTTAATAATTACTGCGCGGGACAAGATTTGATGGGTGAATGCGGGTGCGGGCGGTAAGGTCCTCATGTATGTGCGGGTTGCCGGAGAATAAAATTAATCGCGGGACTCCCGCAAAATAGAATTATCTTAAAATTAATTTATTGAAAACAAATACTATATTATTTATCTACTGCCCAAAAGCAACACTCTCCCTTGTGACTCATCCCCATGTCAAGACCTTGTGATATCCCTGGACAACAACCAAATCACTCCTTCAACCACCACCCGCAATCTTGGGGTAACCGTGGACAATCATCTGTCATTTTCCCCGCACATCGCTAACCTTACTCGCTCTTGTAGATTTCTTCTTTACAATATCAGAAGAATCCTCCCATTTCTTTCTTCACAGGCTACTCAGGTGCTTGTTCAGTCCCTTGTTATTTCAAGACTGGACTACTGCAACTC
>JAOVVA010000024.1:10345441-10358488 GCA_028565275.1 Leiocassis micropogon
TTTAAACACAAAGGCTTAATTTCCCCCCCCCCCCCCCAAAGTGGTGGTATTACAAAAACCCTACACCCAAAATAAATAACCCTATGAACTGTAATTCTTACAAAATACAAAAATATACCCATCCAGTGAACCTTTAATTGCCCCCAAACCTAGCAGCAACCTGCAACACCATAGCACAGCTATTTATCTTTGTTTTTAACTTTTGTTTTTGGCACACTGTCCCTTTCCTTTCCTTCAGGACAAGCAAATGCAAACCTAGTTCTGTTTAAGGCTATTGTCATTATTAATGGGCTAGAGTATTTTTAATTATTTTTATGTCACACCAATGACACATAAGTGCAATGCAAATGGATTAATGCAAAGACACATTAATGCAATTACATTTTCCAAGCAATGCCTTATATGGACATAAGCTTGACTCCTTCATGATTAACACTTACCATACAGTACTTTAATGCTGTGCATTTTGAAAACATCTTGAAGGCAACAGAGCAGTGTTGTATCACATGCCAGTGTTCCCCAGCAGTGAAGCAGGGTAAGAGCAGCTGAGCAGGACAGTGTCTGGGGATGTACCCAATTTGCATCTGTGTTTACATTCAATGCAGTGTCATGATGTTTTAACACGGAATCCAGCGTTTGCAGGAAACTTTCCATGTCTGATGGTTCCACTCCAGTCCTGATTGAAACAAATAATTGCTCTCAGTTGGCCAGAAAACCAAAACAAAAATATACAGCATATAGTCTCAAAAACATTACATGCAAGTCATGCACAGAGCCAAGCAATTTACAAACGCTTTCAACTGAATGTTTAATACAAAAGAGCGCAGTAATACTTTTAAAGACAGTATTGTCTTATGATGCAAACATGGTGATTAATAATTATTTAAAAAATATCAGAAGTGTTGTGCTGTTAAAGTGGAAAGGTCTAGGATCAGCTCTGCGCAAAGCAACATAAGCTAACAGAATCAGCCTTTGGTTGCAACTCTAAGTTTACAGTATGCGGCGATGCAATGTATGTGGGGCAGCACATTTCCATTTAATTATTTAGAAATATCTTTGCTGTAGTGCTGAAGCACACTACTTGGCACTCCAGCACGACAGTGCTCCTGTGCACAAACCAAGGTCTTTGACAAAACATACAACATGTCTTGCAATATGGAAAGAAAATTGACTATGCTACACAAAACCTTGACCTCAACCCTACTGAAAACCTTTAAAATTAATTGTTATGCAAAGTGTGTGCCAAAATCCCCTAAAATTTTAGGTGCTAAATAAATAAGTCCATTCTATAACTGTGTGCTATATTTTCAAAAGTGTAACTGTAGAACAAGAAATATATTTGGCATAACAAGAGGCCAATGTGCCGAATAGGCCAGTGTACCGAAGTCTAGTTGCTGAGAAGAAAAGGCTGTTTTAGCAGCAAAAGGTGACGCCAGCATTATATTACCATCAATGGTTTTGGAAAGGAATTTCAACAAGCATGTGGATGAGATAAGCAGGTGTCCACATATGGTGCAAGGGTGAATGTACCTCATCGAATATTTTTCATGTTTTGTTTTCTCTCCCTCACTGAAATTGGTTTATGTATATTTTGGTAAACTATTAACAAAGAATTCATTCTCTCAAAGGTTTGCTGGAGAAAGTAGGCAGCTTTTGGTTAAAGATTAGAGTATACTTACCGGAGATATCTGATGACTGAGAGCAGGGTACACAGGAAGTCACTGATAAGTGAAAAAGGGAGGCGTTTGTCTGAAAGGTTTATTTGCATCTCTGCTTTCCCACTCCACTGCACCCTATTATCTGTCTTGCCAAGGTTAGAGAACCACAGAGTATGGAGCAGGCCTATTACAATTGCAAGAATCCATCGGTCAACATTCCTGTCAGAAACAGATTAAATACATACATACATGTTTTATGTCCACTTTATGTCACTTCCATTTTTTAACTGATTTTTTTTCTTCAAGTGCATGAAAAAAAAACTCAAAATGGGAAAATGAACTTATTCAAGTAAAAGTCATACTCACCTCCTTTCTAGAAGTTGTAATATCCATGTTAGGATTCCATGAGCCTTGCTAAAGTCATGTGATGCTTTGGTGAAATAAGCAGTCTCCCGGAGTACATTTATAATCTGAATCTGCAACAAAGGTAGTTTAAAAGTCAAGATAATGACACCTACTGTAGATGATGCATATTACTTGCAAATTCTCTTGGGTGTATATATGGTGCTGCTTAGACTGGCTTTCTGGCACTTTTAATGCTGATTAGTTGGCAGTGGACGGCACAATGGTGTAGTGATTAGCACTGTCGCCTTGCACCCCCAGGGTCCGGGTTCAATTCCCGGCCAGGCTCGATTCCGGGCTCTGTGTGCATGGAGTTTGCATGTTCTCCCCGTGCTTGGTGGGTACTCCGGTTTCCTTCCACAGTCCAAAGACATGTAGGTTAGGCTGATTGGCGTTCCTAAATTACCCCTTGGTGCCTGAATGAGTGTGTGTGTGTGTGTATATATATGTGTGTATACCCCGCCTCGTGCCCTAAGCGTCCTGGGATAGGCTCCAGGCCCCCCGCAACTCTGAATACAAGATAAAGTGGTATAGACGATGAGTGAGTGATGGATGAATGAGTTGGCAGTGATTTTGTGATGAGGCATGATGAACATTTCTTTTGTTGGTTCTTATCAAGTGTTTATTAGTTATTCCAATTTCATCCATAGTGTAAACAATACAATTTGTAATATTAAAATGTGAATAAAATTTCCCTTACTGGGGAGAATCGCATGATGTCAGTATATTAGAAGCAGTGGAATGATGCTCTCAACCAAACTATGACTAGGTAATGATCCAGAATAAGAATATTTTTATAACACCAGACCTGGCTCTACATGAATTGTGGTGCAAAACATCAGAAAACATGGCTTACACTGAGGCTTAAAAATAGAAAAAAAGCTTGAAACAGTAGGGTCTAAGATAGACAAGATGTTAAAAGGTCAGAATGTAGACAGCCTGGTGGAAATGGTACAAGTGAAAAGTTTTGTTCCAAGCTTTGTGCAACTTTTAACCTGAAAATACCCCGAAGAGCAAAATCAGTGGGCGTGGTGTACAAGGACACAAGAGAGATAGAAAGATGAGTTGGGAAGGTAAATCAGAGAATGTCTTTTAGCAAAGACAAGGAAATCCTTCCGGAACTGGCTAAAAGAACGAAGCAATAGGTGAGAGAAACAGTAATACATGGCCAGATTCAACAGTATGAAGATTGTTAACTTTCTTCAAGGTTTTGTGGGAAACAACCCTAGGTTTTTTTGTATTATTTTTTTTAATATAAAACCTCATTACATAAAGCTGTGAAGCTGCTTGCGAAAAATTACAAAATTAACATGTCACAGTATCACCGTTGTTATGAGCATAAGCAAAGACCCAGGATAATTTAATCATAGCCTTTTAGATAGACAGAGAGTTACTCAAAGTGCCTGTGAGATAGGTTAAATCAGTGCCTCAGGAAAGCACATTTATTTCTCCCCAGTGGTAGGAAAAAAAAAAGTTTCTGGAGATAAAAAAGGCATTCTCAGCATAGGTGATTGGATGGGATAGGATGCTTTTCCCAAACATAAAACCTGTTTCTGGGGCTTGGGGATAGGCGAGTGGGTGAGTAGTAAGAGAGTGGGGGGAAAATATTCTTCATTTGGGAATACAGTCGTGGAAAATCTAAACAGTGATAAACTGGATACAGCTGGCAGGATATTACAGGTTATGGGAAACAAAGACAGAAGGGGGTATGTCATTAAATTATGAAAGTCTTTTTTTGAATAAAATCTAATTTGTAATGTACAATGTTAAGCTGTCTCACAGAAGGTCCCCTTGAGCCATATAAAGAGCATACAAAACATTGATGAGAATGGGTAGGGCAGGTTCACTACTCTTCATTTTCCTCCAAGTAAATGGATAGAAAGATGATATAAATATTTATGCGCCTAACCAACCAGTCTTCATTTTTAATGACTTTTGGAATTCAGAGGTTCCAAACAGTTACCGGGGGGATTTCAATTGCTGCATAAATGATACGCAGATTGGCGGACAGATTGACAAGATACTATGCAGGTGAAATAAACCAGAGTAATTCAATGAAAAAAGACAAATTGAGCATACATCATCATGTGATTGACATCAGTGTGGTTTTAAATAGAATAAAAAGGTGATTAAAATGTGGATTTAAACACTTGGTAAACTAAAGTGCTTGGATACAATTGCCACTTGTTTTTAGAAGACAGGCAAGTAAAAACATACTATAGACTATACAGACTATATGGGGCTCCAGGGAGCAACTGAAATCGTCGTCAATGTGTTTAATGTTTAAATTTTCACCACTAGTTTTATCCAGTCAGTCACCAGTGGTGATCATCGCCAAAAAAAAAAAAAAATTAAAAATGCAGCTATCTTTAATCCATAGCCTCTCTTCTCGGTCATGAACTCTCTGGATAAGGGTGTTTACAAAATGCCGTAAATGTAAATGTAAGGCAGTTCTGAAGTTAATGTGTGTGAAGGCAGTTGTGATGAGTTTATGCCGTTTTGGAAAGGGTACCCCATTTAAATCCAAAAAGTTTACCTGGACAGGCTGGTCACAGAGTGGACTGCTACAGAAACCCAGGAGTGTATGAAAGATGCTCTGCTGTTCACACAGCTCATAGCAGAGCCTGTCTTTCATACCTTCTTCCAGAACTTTTAACAGCCACTCCCTCTCCAGTTTATGCTTAGTTAAAAAAAAAAAAGGAGGCAAAAACATGACAACAGGAATTTGGAACAGCCCCCTAATGGCAGCATACAGAAAGAGGCTAAAAATAAACAAGAAGATAATGCATTACCTCTAAATCAAAGCTATAGAAAAGTCTGAAGAAGTCTGGAACCCTTTTGAGATCCACATACTGGGTTCCCAAAAGAAACTTACTGGTCACCAAGTACATGTGCTCCTCTGTAATTAAGCAGACAGTTTGAGAATAATCCAATTAATATATATTACAGTGACTGTATGTAAACAAATAATGTAAGTTTTCTGCAAAAATAACATACCAGGTCTCAGAATTTGCTCAGCCACTTTTGTAACATAGGTAGCATGCATAAAAGAGACTCTGAGATTCTGCTTTTGAATCGCATTTCTGAGTGTATCCAACAAATATAGCAGCTGGGAACAGAAGACAACAACGTCAGCACTATAATAACTAAAAACGTAAATAAAATGGTAAATGGTATAAAGTTATGACTAGGCTGAGTTGAATACCTGTTTTTTCTCTTTGAAATGAACAGATTCCACATGCTGGTAGAAGGAACCCAGGATGTGATAAGCCGCAGCTCTCATTTTGTAATCATAGCTGCTTAGAGCCACTATTGTAAGGCCCAGTGCGTGACTGCATACAAACTTTCGGCAATCCAACACAGACTCTGTGAGGAAAGGTGATGGTAAAAAAAAAAAAAACACACTGGATGTAAAATTTACAGTAAGATTTAGAAGTTTACACAACCCCAGCATGAACATGAACCATATCAATATTGGGCTTTTTATGTTTTTTACATCTTCTACTTTTCATGAAATTTCAACTTGAAAAACAATTGATTTCATGAAAAACAATTCAACTGAAAATTACAAAATATACAGTATATACACAGTACATCCTATTTGATCAAATGTACATATCACAGCTGATATTCAGTACAAAAGCACAACCTTGAGTGTGATATTATTTGTATACAACAGTTCCTCAAATTTCAGAGATTATGATTTGCTTTTTTATTCATTTTTATTTATTTGCATCAGCCGAAGACGGTCCTGTCCTCGGCTGATGCAGACAGCTGTTCTCTGAGGACTTGTGACTTCAGTTGCTCGATAGTTCAGGACTGGAGTTTCCTACAGTCTAATCGAGCCTCCAATAACGAACTAGACTCCATTTTAACCTAAACACATCTCCTGTTATACTGACCTTCCGGTCTCACACAGAATGATGCAAATCAATCCCTGCTATCTGTTTCACCCAAATGAGGATGGGTTCCCTGTTGAGTCTGGTTGCTCTCAAGGTTTCTTTGTATTACCGCCGTCGTTCTCGGCTTGCTCACCAGGGACGATCTTATCATTTTGATTCATACAAACTTAAATAATTCTTTTGATTGTGTAAAGCTGCTTTGCGACAAAGTCAATTGTTAATAGGGCTGTACAAATAAAATTGAATTAAAATTGAATTAAAATTGAATTTAATTATTTAAGTTATTTTGCTCTGCTAACACACATCCTTTTGCGACTGATGCAACTAGTACTGTGCTGGAGACTGACAGTATAATTAACAGGGGTAAGAGCATTTTTACATTTTTACCAGTACTATGTAACCAAAAGGTGAGGAGGCAAATACCAAGGAGGTAAAGTGTTTGAGATGAGTTTAAGATGATATACTATCAGGTGTGTTATCTTGATCAAAGTGCTTCCATGTTTTTGAATGTGGGCTTTGGAAGGCAGCTACTCTCCCCTTAGTACTGTGGACTGTACACACCTACTTTTACTCACGCTGGTGCAGACAGTAATTAACAACGGTCATAACACCTGTTTAAAATAGCCCCAAGCCCCCCCCCCGTTGTTACCTGGCCGGACAATGTAGCTGAACAAGGGAATAAGGAAGGAAGGATCATAAAAACACATCTGATCTGGAGATCTATCTTTTTCTTCTGTGACGGTAAACTCTTCATTCACCTAAGTAAAACATAATAATAATAATAATAATAGCAACAATATCAGCTGTATAATGGTTGTTTCACTTTAGTGAAACCAAGGTTAAAATCATATATAAAACACAGACATAGAATTGGTACATAGAATTGGTATATTATATAAAATATTATATATATAATATATAATTATTTAAAATTATTTATTTTTATTAATTTTTTTATATTTTATTTTAACCTTACTTCAAATAATACATGGAAACCTAAAGCTTTATTGATTTTAAAAGCTCAGTACAAACATTAATGTTTACTGAGCATAGCACATACTGTAACAGTTGCTAAATAAACTTCTTGTTTTTGCTATTCTTTTTGGCTTCGTCGTTTCCAAAATCATTAACCACAAAGGAAATGTGTAATTTGTGTCAGTTGTATGTATATTTCAGGTTAATAGTTGTTGTGGGATGAAACAATGTAAGATCAGCTTGCGCACATGAAGTTAAGATGCTGAGAAATCTATTCAGGTTATGTAAATATGGTTAAGAATAGTTAATGCTGAAGGTTGGGTAACTGAATTATGGGTCTTTGTGTTGGCTATAATCAGTAGTTGAAAATATATATAGTACATGTGAATCTTTTGACTACAGTTATTAAACAAAAAGAACAGGAATTCAAAAGGTTGTGTAAATGTTTAGGAGTAACAAAAATAGAGGTATTATTTTACTATGGCTCTAGTTTTAATTACTTCTCAATATTTATCATCAAGTAGATTCAAGTGTCTAAAGTTTTATTCAGGTTTAAATTTGATTAACTGTGACATAGTTTCTGGGGTATCCAGGCTAAATTAATATTAACATATTAATTTAGCCTGGATAAATTAATATGAATTAATTGAGCCTGGATAAATTAATATGAATTAATTGAGCCTGGTGTAAGGGTATTGATATTAGATGCAGTTAAAGGTTTTTACTAGTACTACGTAGTAAAAAGCACTGGCATGCTTTTTACAGTTGGAATCATATGGAATAAGGTGCTAGATATTGTGGTACCTGTGGGATAAGATGCCGGTATAGTGGAAAGTGTGCTACAGTTTTTAACATCCTGTCTGCATTCAGTTGGTCCAAAAGCATCTCAGAGCTGAGCTGTTGCCACAGCGATGGACCCAGACTCTTTCGTGCTTTGTGGTACTCCACTGCAGCATGACCCCATAGCACGTACCTGAACACACACAATACAGGAAACAAAACAAAAAATGAGCAGACTAGGGTTTGTGCTATTTTCTAAAGTAAATCTAAAGTAAACTTAAAAGTATCCCAAGTATTTAAACTTTTCCTTAACCATTCGTTTTGAGTAACAACATACATCCATTTATATGTGCAAACATAACTGACTGTGTACAAGAGCTACAGAGATGATTGTAATAAATGCAGTAATGCCTAAAATATATAGATTTGGACAGGGTGATTGAAGCTGTATTAGATAAGTGCCATAATTGCCAAAATGCACTTTTTGTCATGCGCAAAAGTTAGTACCCCCCTTATTTAATTAAAACTCAATTAAAACTCCTGATCATAGCAGGTTTTAGTATTAGGCAAAACTTCTTATAAGTATCATATAACTATATCATATAACTTTTTTCACCATGGCATTATTTATTTAACAAAAATGATGACAAAAAGAAAAAGAAAGGAAGTGGGAAATACTAAACAATACTACCCATAAGCCAGTAGCTTGTAGAGCCACCTTTAGCAGCAATAACTCAATCATTTCCTGTACATCTTTGTTAGCCTCTCACATTGCTCTTGAGGAATTATGTAATTTACTTCTGAACAACACTGCTTCATTCACGTTTTTGAGTATTCACTTATGCACAGCTCTCTTAAGTAACACCATAGCATTTCAATTAGATTGAGGTCTGGACTTTGACCGGGTCGTTCCAAAACCTTGATTCTTTTATTTTTCAGCCATTCCAGTGGAGATTTACTGACATGCCTCAGATCATTGTCTTGTTTTTCCTTTTTGACTTTTTTTGTTAAATAAACATGGGGAACAAGTTATATGTTGTTGTTCGTCTGAGGACTGGTGTCAGGTGGGTTGGTTTGAATACTTCTATAACTGCTAATCTCCAAGATTTTCACATACAACAGTCTGAGTTTAGTCAGAAAGGTCCAATTAAAAAAAAGAAACCATTGACCATTCAGCCCCCACAGGAAAGCTTATGCAAAGGTGTATATTTCTGCAGATGATAGTTCTGCTGGCTTCATCAGATGTTACATTCATAATGCACTTGCTTGCTTTTCTAAGTCTACGATTATGGTTGTCTGTCAATTGTGGATTTCTCCCTTCAGGAAAGGAATCAGTTTCTGTCTCTAGCAAGTATCTCAGGGACCTGCTAATGAATGAGGGTACAATGAAGTGTGAGTGACAGCCAGACCGGTGCAGTATCAAGAGTAATGTGGACATTATACTAGACTGTTGCAGTGAAGAGTGAGCTTCCAAACATCTAGAGGGAATTCGTAGTAGAGCCACTTTGATGCTTTTTAGTGCCAAGGAGCAGTGACTCTACTCCGAACTCCCTCTGGATGTTTGGAAACTTTGCCTGAAGCTCACTCTTCACTGTAAGAGTTAAGTATAATGGTCACAGTACTGCCCCACTGAACCAGCTGCCACCGTGACCCAACCCCGGATAACCACCTGATAATGAATGGGAGGCTCGCATGAGGCAACTATGTCAGCGTTAAGACGGGACAAGACTGTGAGACCCTACACAGGATTATTGTATTTTTCCTAGAAAAGTGCTCAGTGACTCTATATCTGATAGTACCGAATTATAGAAGGAAAGGCAATGTCTGCACACATAACTTGAAGAGAACTTACTGGAATTCCATCAAACTTGAGTTATTCTTCTCATATTCTTTAAGGAGCGATAACATTTTCTGATCTGTAAACGTAAAGAAGAAGAAAAAGCCCTGTTAGCACTCACTCACCCTAACCACATAGCTATTTAGTCCCAATCCTGAGAGTTCTCCACACACTGAGTGTGTAGGGAAATGCTCTTACTTCACTATTAAACAAAGCTATGGTTTTTACTGTTGATTTTTGTACCACACTAACTTCAACAAGTGTTTAAGTGATCTCCGTTTATGATTTAGTTCCGACCACATTTCTTCCACAATGTTGACACAGCACTATTCTTCCAGGTTTTGATAAAACCAAAAATTTGACCCTTCAGTAGTGCTGATTTTTTTTTTCTTGGCCAATTATTTCATCACTATAGAGCGTTCTAGGACCTTATATATAGTGGCGAGAAAAAGTATGTGAACCTTTTGGAATTTCATGGTTTTCTGCATTAATTTATCATAAAATGCAAATAGATGAAATATTGATTGTTACCTAAAACTGATGTTATAGTATACAAAGATGTCCTACACAGGCTGAAAGCACATAGTTAGTGGTAACAGCTAGGAAAAGGCCCATATGATGTTCAGGTGAGGTGCCCACATACTTATATAGTGTACTTCACAAGGTTCCAAAAATTTTCCAAAATAACAACATAATGGTGGTTTCACAAAAAAGTTAAAAGCAAGATATTCCAAAATGCCTATACAAACACACTGGTTTTTAATTTTGTACAAACTACATCCATTATTAGCTATACAACACACACAACATTTACCTGCATAGCTCAATGTAGCACCATATGCACCAAGCAGAACATGAAAATGATTGCTTTTGCAGACCTCAGGACATTTTTTCACAATGGTGAGCAGGAGGGTTACTAGTGCCTCTGGGGGAAAACATGCAAAATGCAAGTGAGACGGAAACATATTATGATTATGTACAACAATTACTGTATATAACTCAGGCATAGTGCTTCCAGGGATAAGTCACTGATATGCTACTGATATTATTTGAATGACCTGCAGTAATTCTTACCCTTAGAGTAAAGACTACTGTCTTGGTCATTCTGGGGTGCCAGCATTGTGGGCAAGAAGAGAGAATGACTAGTGACCATAATGTGGAGGGTTTCTATGGGCAACAATCCTTGAGCAGTCAGCACAGTTCTGTATACTGGCTCCAACAAAGAGTTCAGGGTGCACAGGAACATTTTATCTTTATAGCGATATCTTTAAGTATTAAAAAAAGCAGGGGAGGGTTAGAAAAGAAAAAAGTGATATTCAACATTTATATATTTATGGGTAATGGATCTGTTAGTTTTAATATAATAGCATCAGAAAATCACTCACTTTAAACCCGACTTCACAAAGATGTTCCAGTCCAAATCTGTAATATTCTCTGGAGAACTCTGGATGTATGCAAAACCATACAGAAAAATAATCAAAAAATGAATCTTACACAAACATACAAAAGTTATATAGTTTAACTTTTAATTTGAAAAATAATCTGCAGAAACTGACAGCTATAAAGGAACAGGATCATGATTGTTCTGGACTGCTGGACATTGGTGAAAGGAACTAGGTATTTGACATTTGCCAACTGTGTCAAAAACAGAAAACATGAACAGGAACATGTCGTATACACACCAGCAATGTCTTCACCCTCTGCAACATGGTCTCCTCAGTCTGGACAAGTGGCTTCGTATGTTCCTTATAAGTTGCTGACAACCAGCGGAGGGCAGAAGTGAGCAAAGTTTTCCTCCACTGCAATTCCTCAGGTGTGCCGGTTAATTTCGCAGTGATCAAGTCTGCCAATCGCCACCTGGATCAGAACCATTAATTACACGTAAAAGCTATATAATTAGCACAACTAACAAATTACATTTTACAATACAGATTTTTAACGATCATGATTAAACTCCTGGCCTGTCACAATGTTAACATTACTATACCATTTACTGTAGTTACGATTGAAACAGAAAAACAGAGTGACTTTTATCCACTACATAATATAGACTTCATTCCAGTTTGAATTTTGAAAGAACTCATTTCATTAATGTAAAAGGTAAAATCAATGACTATTAAGAAATCAATTATTAATAAACCAATCATGATTAAATTGTTAAACTACCAAAAAAGGACAAACATGGTGAACTAGGGCTGCAACTAATGATTATTTTAATAATCGATTAATCTGTCGATTACTTTTTCGATTAATCGGATAAAAACCAAAAAACCCAAGAAAAGCATTCATTTCCAACTCTTTATTCAAAAACAGAACTAAAATCTTTAGAAAGTGCACAAACATGTTGCTCCTTGAGCTGTTAGAATAATAATAAAATAAAATAAAAATGGACTTACACAAAAAAACAGACATGTATGCTTTACATCTGCCAAATATATATAGTGGAACCTTGGATTACGAGCATAATTTGTTCCGGAAACGGCTCGTATTCCAAAACACTCGTAAACCAAATTAAATTTTTAAAAACACACTAACGGAATCACTGCTGTACAGTAAAAATACCTTCTTTTTTTTTTGAAAAGAATCGTGACAGAGCAGTGTTTCTGTGTAAAGCAGAGAGAATGTGCATGTGGCCTTGATGACATATTTTTGACAGTGGTGTAACACACAGCATTCGTGGGCATAATTTCGCAATTCGTCCGTCTTCACAATTCGTCAAATCTTTTTTTTACGCTCGATTATTTTTGACAGTGATTTTATTCCATACTCGATACAATAATTTCCATTCAATAAAAAAAACTGATTCTTCAGTTTAAACAAGCTTACCTTTGTTCAGTCATTTCTGGTTTCTCAAGGAGGGCTGGTAAATCACGCATTAATCTACTGAGATCTGAAGCCATAGCCCCCAGTGGGATAAGTCCAGAAAGCACCTCCACACACAGTTCCAAGGGCACATCAGTATCTACCTGCATCACTAAGCTTGACAACTCATCCAGCAAAGCTTTGGTCAGCATCTGCAGGACTGCCTTTTCAACTGTTTATGCCAGAAAAAAATAAATAGAAATAAAGAGTTCACTATACAAATGAAACTTTATGTTCTGGGCCCAAATTTCTAAATAACATGAAGTCAAAAAGTTCTGCAGTAACACAAAAATGATCAATTGACAAAGTGTCATGGTGTCAGGCTCTACTGTTCGCTTTGTACATGTCACTCATTTTTAACTGATCAATTATAGACAGCCTGGTCAAAAAAAGAAGTCACCAATTAGAAGGAAATTCTTAAAAATTTGTTTTAATTTGATAATTATTTGATTATGTACAGTGAGGGAAATAAGTATTGATTCCCTACAGATTTTCTAAGTTTGCCCAATTACAAAGAAATGAAGGGTCTATAATTTTTATCATAGGTTAAAACTTTTTATGGTAAAGGATTGAGACAGAATATCAACCAAAAATCCAGAAAAAGCACATGATACAAATGTTATGAATTAAG
>JAOVVA010000024.1:10358588-10374875 GCA_028565275.1 Leiocassis micropogon
ACCTTGAGAGGAACCAGACTCAACAGGGAACCCATCCTCATTTGGGTGAAACAGAGAGCAGTAAATGATCTGCATTCGATCTGCAGTTCTTATAGAACTATACAAATGGAACTATTTGTATGCAAATGGACAAATGGAACAAATGGACAAATGGAACTATTTGTCTTGTAGACAAATAGTTCCATAGTACTGTATAAGAAATATTAATCTTTGGATTGCAAAATCAAATTAGACACTAAATCAGAAGATCAGTTTTCATTTCCTAATATTTATATCTATTTTGTGTAAACAACTTAGAACATGGTTAGAGACCACCCAAGTTTTGGTAAGCAGAGGAATAGAGTGTTAAAATAAACTAAAGTGAATAATACTTAAGATTTGGTCGCATATGTCCTGCTTGCAATAGCCACATAAAGCCAGCAGCCCATCGACATCACAGAATTACTTAATGTTTTTCTGATGCTTTTCCAGGCTTGTACCACATCTTTTGGGTGTTCATTTTTGGGAGTTTTTTTACCTTCAGTGTCTCAAAATAAATAAGCATAGTACATTTTTTCTTTTAGATAGTAGTATTACCAGATGTAATGATCATTACCAGATGTTAAGATCTGGTGTTTGAGACTGTGTCTGAGCGTCGAATATTAAATTGGAAGACTATTCCATAACTTTGGGGCTTTATAAGAGACATTTCTGCTTTGGACTGAGTCATTGTTTAAGTCTAGGCAGAAAACCTATTTATTTAGTCAAGCATTTTGTGAATAGATTTGCCTTAGGTAAAGGAGCAGTTACACGAAACGAGCTACACATGCCGCTCCTGAGCTATCAATGATCCAGACCCCCTCTGCCCTCCTCACCCCTCTGACTCATCCTGATGACCCACTTCTGGCTGGAAATCGCGTCAAATGGAAGCTCCATGCGGTCTGCTCGGGATGCGTGTGGTGACCGGGGACGTTTCCACTTGACCATAAAAAATGGTCTTTGACTCGGCTGATGCAGACAGCTGTTCTCTGATGGTTTGACCTGCAGTCACTCAATAGTTCAGGACTGAAATTCCCACAAACAGTTTTTGTACCCGAGTCTCCAATAACGAAAGAGGACTCCGTATTAAACTACACTCCTTTTCAGTTATACTGAACTGCCAGTCTCCTAACATTCAGTATAACTGCAGATCAATCCATGCTATCTGTTATCGCCCGAATGAGGATGGCTTTCTTGTTGAGCCACCATTGCCCTCGGCTTGCTCATCTGATAATTATGATTTATACACATTTTCTCACGTTTTTACAATTTCCATATATATTTTTTTACTCTGTAACGCTGCTTTGCCACAATGACAATTGTTAAAAGAGCTATAAAATACATAAATAGAAATACAATTGAATTGATTTGAATTTAATTAACTCTGGTACTACCATGAATTACAGTTAATTGTTTAAACAACCGGGCATACATGGGCAATAAGAAACACCTGTGAGTAATATGTTTCACAGTTTTGATCTGGTAAAAAATGAGTGGGTTAAAAATAAAAGGTGTGATGTTCCATATGACTTAACATGTCTAATTGCAAATATCAGAACCTGAAAGCAAAAATTTATCGTCTTAGTCATCACTCAAAAAATGTACAGTATAGCAGTGCAAAATTAAAACGTACCTGTGTTTCTGGAAGTAGGTGGGAGAGCCATTTAAAGTAATACTTGTGGAAGTCAGAAATAGAGGAATGATGTGGGATACATTTCTGAGGAGAGAGAAGCTCTGTATCGTAGTTTTGCAGAGTCAAACACAGAGCTAGTGGATCCCTCTGTGAGTGCAGGATATCACACAGTACTGCACATATGTATTCACACAGAACACCTGAAAAGCAACAGTCCGAATTAAAGCATACTTTCCAGTTCTGGTGCTGTACATAAATGTAACATGTTGGTGCAAATTACAGTGAATTAAAATTATATCTTGCAGACAGCATTAAAATAAGAATCTGACCTCCTGGTCTTTGGGAGAGACTATGCATATTGTCATGATATTTCAATCAATTCCAATCTATTAAAATAATTACACATTCTACTCCAAAATATAAACAGACACAGGACAACTATTTCATGATTGATAATAAATTTCAGAAAATTTCTTCAGATTACTTTTTTGAGGTATAAAGGCAGCCTGTTCTTTGTTCCGTGCCTCCAGCACAGCAGGCACAGCAGCACTGAAAGGGTATATCTGGAAGATGATGTCATCAGTAAGAGCCAGTCCAGTGCTTTCGGAATCCGTTTCACTGGCCTCTATTTTGACATCAATTATACCAGCTACATCTGTTAGGCACAAAAAAGTATAACATCTGAATGTTCCTGGTAAAAGCGCTCATAGTGATTAATTAGTCTTTTATATATCCAAGTAATCTGTAATCTAAAAAGTATTGATGATATAAAACATTAAATATTAAAGCACCAATGAATTGCAAAATATGCATTTGAGCCTTTTCCTAATCCACAATACCTGTGAAAATGCATGATAGCTCACCGTCAAAATGAGATATGGAAACACTACTACTGTTCATATCATGTCCCCTAATTTTAGCCTGATGATGCACAGCCTCCTGAACCATAACTGCAACTTTATCCATGTAAATGCAAGGATTCAACACCACCCTTGTCAGAACCTGCACACACACATACATACACATGCACACACACATCAAAAAACAGTTTTTTTTTTAATGTCCAAATATGAATGGCTCAGAGTATATTTTCTCTGGATTGAACATGACAAATACAACATGGTTCTTAAGATGCAGGAGTATATTTTCATACCAAGTCTAAAAACTGAACAACTGTCTCTTGCTGTGAAGATTCCAAGTGCAGCAGTTGATCGAGCCAAAGTTCCAACTCTTTCCAGTTGTGCTCAAATGCACTACTTTCTTTCAGAACCTGACAAAATAACAGTAACAACCATATTACAACCCCCTTATGTGTTCCCTCACTCACAACACTGTGAATACATTACAAGAAGGCGGAGACTTAAGTACCTTTGCAAATAGATAACTTTTAAAGATTCTAACCCAATGCTCCACACACTGACCTTAAGGAGTAGCATCCGCGTTGTGGCCCCCAGTTGAGAGTTGCTGCTGTTGACAAACATCTTAAGCAGCACATATAATACAGACCGTTCCCGCCCTGCGCACTCTGGAGCCAGTACATCCTATGGCAAAAAACAAAGCAACTAATCAGAGATACTGACTGTGAAAATCTGTGAGGCAAAAACAATGACAAAGTTTTCCAAGAGATGATGTTGACAGATTAGATGTACTTTGAAACATAATGCATAATCCCCAATAGACAATGGGGATACTCTGCATCCTGGCAACATATGTAGAATGTGGAGATGGTGGATCTGTGGTTCTCAAAGTGAAGTTGAAGATAACCCATTGTTAGTCTAAGATGCACGTGTAACGCATGTTACATCAAGTCAAAGTTTTTCCCTATTTAGCTCTTACAAATGTTTTGCTGCAGTTTCAGTTTTATTATTCGATGTTAGCTAGCAGATAGATAGTGCTGCAGAGACACTACTGGCAGTTTTTAAATAAAAAAAATTATGTCATGCAAGAGAACCAATAAAACTATGGAATATTTTATAAAACAAAGTGGAATAGCACCAGCAGATTACATGGCACCCGAATCATCAAAGGCTATGGAAATATCACACTGGACTTTTAACAACTTGGATTCTGTGGCTCTCCAATCTTCCTCCACACTCTGGGACCCTGATCTCTAAATTAAATGCAAAATCTACTTTCATATGAAAAGAGGACTTTGGACCACTTTCTTTTTTCTCCTTCACCGGGTAAGATGCTTGTGACATTGTCTCTGGTATCAGGCTTGATACTATGAATGCCCACAGTTGTAGCCCATTTCATGAAGATGTTTATGCATGATGGCTCTCACTGACTCCATCCTCACTCCACTTCTTGTGAAGTGCACCCAAGGTCTCAATAGACTTTCCTTGATAGTTTTCTTAAGGATGCAGTCATCTCTGTTGCTTATGCACATTTTCCCACCACTTCCCACCTCTACACCCTTCTAGTCAACATTCCATAAACATACTTCAATGCAGAACTTGACAAACAGATAGGCCCTTTCAGCGATTACCTTCTTGGCTAAACCTCCTGCGGAGGGTAACATTTCATAAGAATTTACCAGCAAAGCAGCAAACTAAATAAGACTGAGCCTGGTACATGCTTGAGCACGGTTTCATCATTTCCAGCTAGCATTTGGCTTCACAAGTTAAAAGGCAAATAAATCTCAAAGTACAGCTATGATATGTTGCTTACAAATTGCAATTAAATGGCAGCATAAACAATGGGTATAACCAACATACCTGAAAGCGGAACCAAGAAAACTTGTTAGCAGGCAGTTCCAGTGCCAGCTGCAGTAATTGATACTGCAAGATGGGAGGGACATCCTCTTTCATTCCTTTCTCCGATACAATGCCTGCAAATAATTAAGACTAATAATTAATAAGCTATGCAGAGATAGCTAACCTCAAAGGCATCTCTACTTTTTAACCATTAGAAACAACTGTTAAAAAAAAAAACCTTTAAGGCATTTGAGAAGATGCATCACAATGTTTTTGCCCCCAATTTTGCTGGCGTGTTGTGGAATGCGACTTAATCCCCAAAAACTTGAACCCGATCAACAGATGTGGAAATTCTTTACATGAAGCTGTGGCAAAGTCAAAAGGCTCACACACAGCATGTACATATTAGAGTGAGTTTAGTCTGAATGCTGGTTGGCATTACTGTCTGGGAGTCACTTTTTGGGACAATAACTATTGTACTACTATAAATAAAAGGTTTGTTTAAAGCAATCAAGAGATCTGGCTCTACAGTTTGAAGGGGGAGTTCACAAAATTGAGTAAGGACTGGCAAGAAGTTATTTCCAACACTTTAGCAGTTAGTTCATTCTATATTGGGCATGTTTGGTGGCAATTTTTAAGGGTGAATTTTTTTTTTAACCACAGGACTGACTGACTGATCGATCGATTGGATGACTGATTGATCGATTGGTTGACTGACTGATTGAGTGATTGATTGAGTGATTGACTGATCAATTGATCGACTGATCGATCGACTGATTGATCGATTTTTATTTTCCAATTGCACCAAAAATAAGCAGGCAAAGTTTAATGGAAGAAGAAGAAGAAACTTGATACAATTACTTTTAATGCAAACACCTAAACACACATATGAACACAAATGTACATATAATAGTAAATACAGTTTAAATTTGTGGCCAATTAGATGCCTCCCTGATGGTACTGAAAGATGGATAAGTATCTGCCTGTATTTCACAACATTAAGGACACCACTAATCCTGACCAAATCTCCAACTCCATTTGCACAAAGGCAGCCCCAAACTGGAACTTTTACCATACTTCACTGTTGCCTGCAGACACTTATTATTGTACCACTCTCCAGCCCTTAGGCAAACAATCTGCCTCCTGCCACAGCCGAATATTTAAAATTTTGACTCATCAGTCCTAAGCACCTGCTGTCAATCTTCTGCACCTCAGTTCCTATGTTTTCATGCATAATTGAGTTGCTTAGCTTTGTTTCCGCATCAGAGGCATGGCTTTTGAGCTGCAATTCTTCTATGAAGGCCACTTCTGGCCAGACTTCTCCAGACAATAGAAACATGTGTCATACTGGTTTTCCAACATCAAAGGCTTTCAGCTTTCATTTATTACCACTTTTGCTTGTTTCTTTGTGCTTCTTCAAAATAGCTTGAACGGCACACCTTGAAACACACCTAGTCTGCTTTGAAATGTTGCCGAAGCTATACCTTGCTGATGCAGTATAACTACCTTTTTTCCTGTTGCTGTGCCCAGTCTTGTCATAGTGTATGACCTGTGGTATGAAACTGTATTGCAGATAAAATGGACAATAATAAGAATTCGATTGACTTTGACAAGGGCCAAACTGTGATTGCTAGATGACTGGATCATATCAACTCCAAATCTTAAGCTCTTGTGAGATGTTCCTGGTCTACTTTTTCCTGTAACCATTCAGTCATTATTTCACAAAATTCACACTTTTTTTTTTTAAATTCATCTACAAAATTTTCTTATGTAAATCTGATTTGTGACAATGTTCATTGTTAAAACTGCTAGAGAAATAAAATCAGATTGAATTGAAGTATTACAGAAAGCTCACCTTTTAACATTTTGCTGAAGTCAAACTTGGTTTCAGTAACAAGGTGTGGAAGAACTTTCTGATATAAGATGATCACCTGTAGTAGCAGAACCTTAAACAAGATCAGCTCGTGACTTTGATCACCTGCAATACACAAAATATTTGCTTTAATAAATTTGCTAAATAAGCACTGTAAATAAAACAATAATGCAAATGCTTTACCCTGGTCTTGAGTTTCAACCTCCTCTGTTTTTAGTTTTGTCAAACCCTTCTGTACCTCAAGCTCTTCACTCTCATTCTTTGACAGCGACTGCCACATTGATACAATTGTCATGATGTCTGGTAAAACCTGTGGAAAAAAACAATAATGTTTTTTCAATATGTCATTACTGTGTTTACTTACACTGCAACTTTCTTTGCTTTATATCCTTTGTGAGATTCTTCAGACCTTACTCAGCGCTTCCCTGTAAAGCTGGACAAACTCTTCCTTGGCATCGACACTGTGCCCATCCACATTATCCAACACGGGTCTTTCCATACAGTACTCTATGTTCTTCTGAGCTCTCCTTAAGACAAAAGCCATCACAGTGAGTGTAGCATGCTGCCCCACCACACTGCGTAACTGTTGAAAATAAGCATGATTAGTAAACTAGCGACACTATTGCAACACTGGTACCCTGCATTTTCCTGTAATTATTCAATAAGTTAATCATGTTGCATAGGGAAGCTTATTTACTGAGTTTTTATCTCATGGGATTTTCAAGGGAAGAAATAATATTTTCTACTGCTGAAAGTTTAACGCTAAACTTCTATACTTTAAGGTTAAATTTAGCATAAGAGACAGCTAAACATAACTTTATGTTTGTTCATTTTCAAAAAGGTTTATAGACCTAACTGTACATGTACTCATCTTCTCATAAACCTGTGCCTTCAACGCCAGATTTTCACCAGAAGCAGATTTATGACTTTGCATTTATGATGTAGTTTTCTGTCCAAGGCTGCATGACCCACTGAGAGCATTTCAGTCACAGTGACTTGATTTCACAATTGCCTGACCTGGTATGAATATTTATGCAAAAAGAGCTATCTAAAAATCCCCAACTCATGGTTGCTTAGATACCTTTCTTTGAATGGTTGAATACATTTATAAAATTCGGTGAGTTCGTCCAGATTAGCGCACCGGTCTTTGGTTTGCTTGATTTTTCTCATTAATGTGTCATGAAATACTGAAACAGGCCACACCAAGTCCAGAAACTGCCATCAGCTAATTGTCCAACTATAGCTGAGCTTGTAAATAAAATGGAGGGACTATCCAAAAAATCCAAATTTCTAAACAGACAGACTTAATAGAAAATGGCTATGAAACTGCTGATTGTTAAACCCCTTGAACTAAAGCTTAAAGTCTACATCTCCCTCACATATTGATGACTTCATTTCAAATCTATCAGAGATATACTCCAGGCAGAATGTCATTTCAAATCTATCATGGAGGTATGCTCATCATCTCATAGATTGTTATGTAGCAAAGTGTATTCACAGCTGCACAGAACTTTTGCTTCACAATTAGCTGTCTCCACTATTTCTAAGCTGGGTCGATAATTATGAATGTATCTAAAATATCAATGTCCCTGAGAAATTGTTAGCATAAAACCTGACAATTTTCCCTTGTGTTTAAAAAAAATATATAAAATATATATTTAACATCACTGTAACAGCATTGAGTTTCCTTTAAATGTGACTCACATTGAGGCCCTGAGTAAAAAAGGCCTTGTTGCAGACTGGAGGGAGAGATGTAACTAGAACCATGCTGAGGAAACGAGGAACAGGAACTACTTCTTGGAATTGGAATGCCTGAGAAACCTCAGGCTGAGACTGATAGATCTATGTGAAAACAGATAATATGGGATAGTGTAAAATACATCAGCCATGAGGCAAAACTAGAATACAGTGAAACCTCGGATTGCGAGTAACGCGGTTTGCGAGTGTTCCGCAAGACGAGCAAAGTGATCACAACTGAGCCAACGGTTTTTCTCTCTCTTGCGCTGCGGAATTGTAGGTAATTGTCTCCCCTGCTGGGTCTTAGTGCGCGTCTCTTACTGGTATAATCAACATCCATGCACGCGTGTACTGTTTACTATAACACTGTGACCACGTGTGTGCGCGTAAAACATCTTTTATTTTGAGTCTGTATGCGTGTGTACAGCGCGTGTACTAAATAAAGCGCGCATGTAAAACAAAAGCAAGTCTCATAAGTTAAAGGTCCATTTTCTCTCTCTGCTCAAGGCTTAGCCTGCTCTTTGTCTGTGTGCGTGCGTCATTGGACATCGAGTGTCATTAGAGAGATTTCTCGTTTATTTTTCTGATAAACCAGTGCTCCCATTGTGTGTGCGCGTGTATGAAAAGAGTGGAGGAACGGTGTAACTGTGTAAGACGAGAAGGGAAAGAAGGGAGCTTACTTTAGCTTCACATACACACACACACACACACACACACACACACACAGCGCCTGCACGCACAAATGGAAACACTTACCTGTCGGGATTTATTTTTAGTTTTGTTTTTTTTTAAAGGTAAAGCGCAGGTAAATTTTTTTTTTTTTATATATATATATATTTTGTGTTAATTATCTTTATGTATTCATTTTTTTGGACTGTGTGGAATTTAAGATTCCATTATTTCTTAAGGGAAAATTCAATTTGGTTTATGAGTGTTTTGGAATACGAGCCCGCTTCCAGAACGATTATGTTCGTAATACAAGGTTCCACTGTATAGGTCTCTCTCTCATATGTCAGAGAACTCACTTTCTTGAGCAATGCAATACTGTCCAACCAGGCTCCCTTCATGCGTGGAGTGAAGCAGAGTTGTGATTCCTTAAAGTAACGGTGTAGAATATCAGGGTTGCACTTCAAAATGCTGACAAGCAGGTCAGCAACTTTTTCATCCTCAAGGGCCTGCTTAAGGCTCACCACAAACTGTAGCAGGACTAGATTTCCACCTCTGGAAAAACAAAGGGGTTTTGGCTTTTAGAAAGATGATTGAGGGATGATTGATTCCATTGATGACTGAGGGGGTTCAAGAAAAAGGCACAAGCTATGACTGGTTAGCAAAACAGTCTACATTAAATTTTTAACTAAACTGCAGAAAACAGAATTAGAACCTCTCTCCTAGGCTATAAGACTATAAGCAGTTACAGCAAGTGCGCCAGTCTTTCATCATAATTCCACCCAGTCAAAGAAGTTATGCAACATAATCCCCTTTCAGACATGCACCACTTTCCATAAATTTTACCAAAATTTAAGGGGTTGGCTTTTTTCCATAAAGATCAATAAAGCAATTATACTAGTTTTAATATATTTACAGATCACTTTCAATTTGGAATAATTCTAACCTGCATGAGGAAGTTTACAGATAGGCAAGCACACGATTACAATGAACTGATAGGGTGTGCATGTAAAATGGGCCAACCAATCACACAGCAGGAAATGCTGTAAAAGCAGGAAAATGCGGTATCACCAGATCTGGCAGTTTTTATTATTGGCCTACTTTTTATCATCTTGTGGTGGAATATGCGTCTTGTGAGAATAATATTAAGCAATGTAATATTCTGTAATGATCATAAAAGCCATTCCTTAATATGTATAAAAAAAACAGTTTGTGTGTACACGGTGTTAAATCCATAGTCGTTACAAGTAAAGCTGGAAAAAAATGCCAAACATCATTGAAGCTGTCGACAACTTGTCAGACATAATGCAAGATGAGATGAGTGGATTTAAAATGCACAGAGAATGCCTGAATGACAGAAAGATGACTTTTTATGGATTGATGAAGGCCAAAATGTAACATATTACATGGCTGAAAAGGGCTTTATATTATAAGAATGAGAAAAAGATCAATTAAAAAAAAAGGTTTTTTTTCAATTCAAAGTTTCCAAATGATTTGAAAATATGTTATATGTGTTAATTAAACTAAACTTTCACATGACATTGACAGCAGACAGCCTTAAAAAAACAGGTCATCATATACTCTTTAAAGAAACCATAAGGGCTGAAGATGTCTTGACACTTTAATTGCACATCACTACAATCACAGGTAGAGGCCTAGGAGCACACACTCTTTATAGCACAGTGAAGACGTTAGCCAGCTCAAGTAATAAATGTTTTCTGCCACCATAATTGGACAAACCCAGCGATTAAAGGGGGAAAATCTTCTGACAGTTTTTTTTTTTAGGCCAAGCAGTAGAGGAGCCCACACATTTGGACACTCGTTTTTTTTAAATGTTTTGTTATGTTTTTAAATGGGGTGGTTGTGGCTCAGTGTGTTAAAGCTCCGAGTTACTGATCGGGAGATCAGCGGTTCAAGCTCCACCAGGTTGCCGCTGTTGGGCCCTTGAGCAAGGCCTTTAACCCTGTCTGCTCCAGGGGTGCCGTATAATGGCTGACCCTGCGCCCTCACCCCAGTCTACTAACAAGAATCTGGGATATGCAAAAAATAAAGAATTTCACTGTGCAGTAATGTCTATGCAATGAATAAAGGCTGAACGTAAAGAAATGAATCTGTGCATTTAATTTGAAAATTGATGGGGGGCAAATTTAAGGAGGGTTTTTATCATGGGGTACCCAGATTTTGCTATTTAATTTGTACAGTTATGTTTTTAGCTTATTTTGCATCACAGAGCCGTGATTCAGGCCAGATTAATCACTGTTGGCAGGACTGATGTAGGACTCAATTTTTATTTTATTTAACCTTTATTTAACCAGGAAGGTCTTATTGAGTTACAGTAACTCTTCTTCCAGGGAGGCCTGGCCAAGAGTGGCGGCTAAATACAAGTACACTAAATACAATGAACATACAAAGAAAGAAAAAAAAAAAACAGCGGAACAAACAACTACAAGAACACACAAAGTCTCACATAAATCATAGACTAGAACACAGACTAGAAATCAATGATACCTGTATCACACTTCATGAAGCACATAGTAAAAAATAGACACGAGGGCACCAAATTAGAAGCAATGGCACTTTTCTGTAAGGGTTGATTTTAAAATGTTTTTAAAAATATTAAGAGATGGAAGCAATTCTAAATTTAAGATGTTTTGGAGTTCATTCCAGACATGTGGTGCATAATAGGAGAAAGATGTTTTACCAAGTTCTGTTCTTATTGAAGGAGTGACTAATAATATCTTATTTGATGACCTTGTACTGTAAACACTCGTATGATATGTAAGCAGATTTGAAATATATTGTGGTAATTTATCCATCAATCCCAGGAACACCAGAGCAGTGACTCACTTGAGATGTCCACAATAAAAATATAATGTCAATAGACTAGAGTTGTCAAAGATATTGCACAGTGTGCTCTAACACTCACTCACTCACTGATCATCTATACTGCTCTATCCTGTATACAGGGTCGGGAGGACCTGAAACCTAACCCAGGAGACTTAAGACACAAGGCGGGGCTTACTCATTAGAGACATTTTTTTAATTTATATAAGAATATATACAGTACAAGCAAGTGCCTCTCATTTAATTCTATGTTTTTTGAGTAAAACCATAAAAATCATCTGTTTATAGTGGGTCATAGTATACAACCTCAGACAAACATCATATATGACTTTTTTTTTTTTTTTACCTTACCATTATTTATTTAATTGAAATAAAGCCAAAAAGGAAAAACATGAGGGCAATACCAAGTTACCCCCCCGCCCCCCAAAACAAAAATACTACGACGCGATTTAAGAGGTTAAGTTGCAGCCAGGTGATGATCATCACCACCTTTGATGAATTGATCATCAGAAGATTAATTGATCATCAGCAGACCTCTGTAAAAACTTGTCAGGAGCAGTCAGGTGCGTCTAAAAATAATGCGTAGGATAAAAAATTATAAGTAGGAAAAACATATGCAGTTGGTCTTAGAGAAGCAATTGTAGCTGGACTCTGGAAAGTGTTATAAAACCAATTCCTAGCCATTTGGAGTTCAACATTTGACAGTGAGAAAGATTATTAACTAATGGAAACCATTCGAGACAGTTGCCAATCTTCCCAAAGGTGGACGTCCCAGCAATTCACCGAAAGGTCAGACCATGCAATCCTCGAAGAAACATGAAAAACCCAAGAGAGCTACATCTCAACTGAGGTTGACAAAACTGCATTTAAACAAACCACTAGGACTTGGAAGAATATATATCAAAGGTTTACACCACCCCTCTTTCAAATAGAACATTTTCTCAGGCCCGATTGGGTTTTCCACAGACTTTTCCGACTGAGGTGTTTACATGATGCATTTTTATTCCAGTTGGGCTATTATTCGAAATATTAATGAGAAACTAGAATCCATGTAAACACAAACACACACAGTGTCTGTTCACAAGCAAGCATTAGGCCGCTGCGTAAAATGGATTTAATGTATAATGGAGAACACCAGCGTACCTTCCAGCTGTCCCCAGGCTTAGGTCATGGAAGCTGATACCATGTTTGCGAGAGCAGCAGACATCAAGAAGAAAGCTGTGAACAGACTCCCGGACAAAATGCCTTCCTCTTTCCTGTTCAGTCATGGCCTAAAAAAATTAAGCAATATTACGAGATAAACAACAAAGAATATACATGGCACAGAGAGAAAATGACTTCATTGGAACCCATTCCTACCACACTATGATCAGTGGCTATATCCACAGGCCCATTCCATTTGTACAGAGAAGCAATCCGAGTCAAAGTGGAAGCAGTAAAGAAACGTAACTTACAGGTTTTGCTAATAGCATTATTTTGCACAATCTGTGAAGAACAGAAAACATTATGATAAAACCATTAAAACATGATGTACAACATACAAAAGATTTCTGAAATGTACAATTAAAGGGGCTTGCCTTAGTCTGCAAGGTAGACAGAATCAGACTGATTGTTGACATTCTGTCTTCTTTTATACCCGTGTTTAAGATTTCTGACAGAAAATCTAAACAATTAAAAAAAAAAAGAAGGTTAGTGCCATGCCACAATGCATTATGACCTATAAACTTGCGCAAAATTGAGCCAAAAATACCTTTGTTGTCCAGGACATGAACTATAGTTCCAGTGTCGCCATACATGAGAAACGAGAGGGCAAACTGGATATAGGACATGCGGACATCTGGTCGACCCTTTGAAGAAAATGAATAGAAATCTTGCAATTAGACCCCCCTATATGGGTGGAGATCTCAAACCCCATAATGTTGAACCCACAGATACACCCTTGTCTATACTAACCATACCATGCAATACATTCATATGTCTACAATTACAATTTAGCTAAAAAGAAAATATAGAATTTATATGAATTGAGCTCACAGTTCTGTCTCTCATGCGAGCAAGACCATAGATACTTTTGTTGAAGACCAAACTGCTCAATATTTCACTTGTTGCTTCAGTGCCCTGAGACACCATTGCTGTCATGAAACAAAGGCACTGTCGGACAAACCTGCACACACAAAACAACGTAGATGGATGGATAGGTAGGTAGGTAGGTATTTAACACATTTTTATTAATAAAATGATTTGTGTCTCAGGTTAAATGATCCATAATGAGAACTGGTTAACTGCTGGTACATACTTACTTTTACAGGGACCATATTAGTGACTGATCAGATTATAATTATAAAATTTAAATATACAGACTGTGGATGGTATTGCACATCTAGCAAACTGGATGAAGGAAAATTCAACTCAACATGTATTATTTTAAAATATAGTCCGACTATAATGGCTGTACAGTTGGGTTTTATTGAAACTTACTGACGATTCCCCGAGTACAAAGAGGATTGAAGCAGTTTCACGTGTGACGAGACAGTCTTCTTCACAATGCTGGACCCCATAAGGTTGAAACGAGAAAGGTCACTTGCTGTCCGCAGCAAAATCAACTCCAAGCTCTGAAATATCAGCATCAGCTGAACAAAAAAAGAAGTTAATTTATATAAAGACCAGAATTGCAGTGCAGATTAGTAGCTCAAACAGACCAATACGTGCCATACATTTTGGGCAAATCATGCTTTTTTTTTTTATTTACATTTACCAGTTTAGCTAAGACACATTTTCTGACCAATTAGGTGGATATATTTTGATGTATTTTCTTACCTCTGTCTCAGAAGGGGTACCCCCTTCAAGTAAGGTGAATATTTCTGCGCATTCTGCTGAGATTTTTAAGTAACCCTCAACTACATCGTACATGTCTGCACATGGAAGTTTTTTTGCAATTTGGATGAAGGTTTCCAAGGCTAGAAGGTTAGAGATAACAAAAAGAATATATGAATACATTACAGATACATGATTCGAATTTACGGTGCATTTTTGTCTAGGACATTCCATACTATATTTATTCACATTACAAGACATTATCAAGGATAAATATTGCATCATTCTATTGTACTTATCTCTAGATGAATAACAATAAGAATAATTAACGGGGTAATTACATATTGAAAATGGAACAAATGCGAATCATTGACTTAAAAAGCTCCGTAGTGAGCGCCGGCTTTGCCTTGGACTGGTTTCAACATGAAATATCAGAACAATTTTAAGTAAAAGGTAAATGAGTGCAGTAGGTGCACAGGTGCTCTGCAAAGGAATATATTAGCTCCTTTCCTTTTCACTCTATACACCTCTGACTTTAGATACAACAGTAAACTCTGTCATCTACAAAAATGTGTACAAGGAATGTTCAGGAGAATAAATATAGAGACCTTGTAGGGTCTTCTGTTAAATGGTGCAAGTTGAATAAATGATCACCAAAACAAAGGAGATGGTCATCAACTTCAGAAAGATCAAAACCCCTGTCTCCTGTTGCCATTGAGTAATGTGCAAGTAGTCAACAACTACAAATATCTTTGGGTGCATTTGGCTCAAAGATGAAGGTTGTATACAAGAAAGGACAGAGTCGCCTCTATTTCCTGAGAAAAGTGAGGTCCTTTGCTGTTTGTAGGGCACTTTTGAATGAGTCTGGTGTGGTCAGTGTGATCTTTTATGTTGTGGTCAGTGTGATCTTTTATGTTGTGGTGTGCTGGCCCAAGCGTGCGAGTGTGGGAGATGCCAGTAGGCTTACTAAGCTGCTCAGAAAAGCAGGCTCGGTCATAGGGGACAGACTGAACTCACTAGAGACGATTCTCAAATAAATGACTCTGACCCACTCTGTGTTTTCTCAACATAAAAAAGAGCACATTCAGTAACAGACTGAGACAAGTTTGCTTCTCTAAGGAACATTACAAGAGGCTGTTTAAACCAGCAGCCATTAGGCTCTTTAACGAGTCGCCTCACAGGGTATTGCCGACCTCCTTGTTGTTGATGAGGAGTGAAATGTCTATTCTCGCAGCTGCTGGACAATCTAACACACAGTATGTGCAATATTTGCACAAATGTCTATATGACCTTCCTGTACAAGTGTACAAACAAACAAAAACGTTGGAACATTGTGTAAAACGTAAATAAAAACAGAATACAACAACCTGCAAATCCTTGTTGACCCATATTCAAATGAAAACACCACAAAGACAAGATATGCAATGTTCAAACTGATTAACTTGATTGTCTACTGCAAATATTAATTCATTTTGATTTGACGCCTGCAACACATTACAAAAGAGCTGGGACAGGGGCAACAAAAGACTGGGAAAGTTGGGAAATGCTCCAAAAACACCTGTTTTTGGAGATTCCACAGGTGAACAAGTTAATTGGAAACAGGTGAGCGTCATGATTGGGTATAAAAGTATGATCCCTGAAAGGCACAGTCATTCACAAGCAAGGATGGGGCACCACTTCAACACTTTGTGAACAACTGCGTGAGCAAATTGTCCAACAGTTTAAGAACAACACTCAACGTACAACTGCAAAGAATTTAGGTATTCCATCATTTACAGTCCATCGTCCTGAGAAGATTCAGAGAATCTGAAGAAATCTCTGCACGTTAGAGGCAAGGCCAAAAACCAAAACTGAATGACCATGACCTTCGATCCCTCAGGCAGCACAGCATTAAAAACATTCATCATTCTGTAAAGGATATTAGCTATTTCCAATAACTACCTGGACTCCATATTAACATCAATTAACATCAACTGTTATAGCTGAACTGCCTGCCACCTAACACA
>JAOVVA010000024.1:10410580-10424441 GCA_028565275.1 Leiocassis micropogon
CAGGAGTACGACGACCCCAATGTGATTGTCTCAAACATCCTGACACACCTTAGGGCTCTGGTCAGTTACAACCGCACTGAATGTGACTGTATGTGTGTGAAAGAGAGAGGATAGCCATTTTTCATAATGTTCTCTATTAAAGACAATTGATTGTGTGGTTGGTGTAGGGTGGGCTTGTTGACTTCCCTCCATCTAAGCTGAAGTCTGGTTCTGGAGAACATGTGTGTTACGTCTTGGATCGGCTGGCAGAGGAAGCCCTGAAGTATAGACAATTTGTTTGGAAGAGGTAACGCACACTTAAAAAAGAGACCTACAAGAACATTTTATACATTTTGAACATTTAACTTTTTTTCCTCAGGCCTATCTACCCCTCAGAAGAGTTGGAGGAGGAGTCTGTGATGGGGGATGATGCTGAGCTCACTCTCAGCAAAGTGGAAGAATTGACTGTGAGGCGCACACACTAACACAAAGTTACAAAAAAAAACCCACAAAAACATGCAAATTCACCTGTTTGGGTAAATTCATTGGGTAACATGGGTAAATTTTAAAATCCATGTCTCTGTCACAAAAAGGGGGGAGACCACAAATAAAAGTGCTGTAACTTCTACAGAATTCAGCCAATTTGGAAACAAATCGCCTCAAATTACAGTAAAACTTTTGCACTGCTGTGCATTAAATAAGTCTCTCATCAATGTACCACTGGAGAACTGTATCTGCAATACAGCATTAAACCCTCTTTGTTTATAGGAGGAGGCTGATGAGGAAGATCATGTTATTGATTTGGAGGAACTGAAGTCCAGAACTATTCAGAATGTAAGTTAAGAATTAGCAGCATTGTTTTCTCTATCTGACCTAGAAAGCCAGCACAGAACTCACAACTAAGAACTGAAACTTGTTTAAGGGAATAAACGCCTGCTGCTGAACAACATCCCCAAAGCACCAGTGTACAGTATGTCATCATAGAGATAGGGAGGAGCAGGTGATGAATAATGCCTTGTTTGACATCCAGGCAAAACATTTGCATCTTGTTTTTAGCAGAATATAACAGTGTCAATTTGTTAGCCCCTGGCAAACTCCAAGTGTCCTGTTTAAAGGGTTTGTCTGAATGACCAGCTCTATGAACAGTCCCAATGATTTTAAACTTGTTTTCCATACGAGTCCTATGAAGTATCCTTTTTCAGTGGTCAATAATATCAATATTTTTTATGTTTATTTTTTATATGCACTGACAGCTGTGTGGATTAATATTAATAACAGTACAGTAGAACCATCTAGCTGACCCTAGCCTCAGTGTTTCTAAGGGATCTTGGATGACAACACCTGATTTACAAATTTGTGCACTAATGAGGGATTTTATTCAGGGAGTTAAATAATTCTAAAACTGCAGTAATCGTTAAAAGGGGCCATTTGTGTTGAATTAGGAGAAACCACTTGTCAGATTAATTGTGATGAGCTATTTAAATTGTTCTAGTTTCATTGATTTATTACAAATGCTGCAAGTTAGAAATTTTGGCCCAAAAAAAACTCAATGGGGTTGAATAATTTCAAGTGCAACTGTAGAAAATATAAATGTTTATGAAAACACATTCATGCTTTTTACTTATTGATGTAATGTACAATTAAATATGTGTATGTGTATAGGAGGTGAGTGGGGCTAGACCAGAGGTTATTCTGGAGTCAGTGACTGATTCTGTGGAGTGGAATCTAGAGGTAGAGAGGGTTCTGCCCCAGCTTAAAGTCTCTGTCCGCACAGATATTAAGGTATGAGCTGCTTTTCCACAAATTACTTGATATTTAAGTTAAAGAAAAGTAAAAGAAACAGATTGTAACAACAGCATAATGAATTACAAATGGACATATGGTACTAATATATATATATATATTTGTCTTTGTGTGTGAATACTGTATATACTTTGTTTGTTTTTTTCATTATATTGCTCAAATTAAGGTCCCATCACACTGAGCCACGTTCCCAATATGCCCGCAACAAATTGGCTGAACGCAAAAAGAACTTGGAAAAATTGGTAGGAATGTAGGAGAAACGTTAAGGACATAGTCCCTTGACCTGGAGCTAAGACACATTTTTTTTTTGGACATGTTCAACAAAAAGAATGGTGAGGACATCGTCAAAGCAAGATGCAGAAATAACTTGGCGTCTTAACAACGGCATTAACCAATTAACAGTGTAATGAATACCTCATCATGAGTTTATGGATTTCTTTAATGTATTACAAGCACTTAAATGGGAAAGATTGGATAGCAGCAGTGTTGTCAGTGGAACGTTACTGTGTGTCAATGGAGTTCTCACAAAATTTTTTCAGCCTTGTGCCTTGAGCATGGTTGGTCTATGCCACATCGTCAAAGACCACGTTAAGTTTATATTATGTTCTTGTAGTGCTTCCCACATTTATGGCACCCATGCAGCAGGTTATTATTGTGTCTATGTCATATTCAGAGAATTTCATATAAAGGATTGAATATCTCACACTATCACTTTGCAGTGAAGAGCACTTTGTGTGTTGTGGAATTTATTCCAATCCTCCAGACACAATGATAATTTTAGTAAGTACATAATAAGCGCTCGTTAAGAGCGTGGTGTGATCTCATCAGACATTGTAATAACTCAGTTCAATCACATTGGACCTGGTGAGAGAGTCATCATGTGCATAATTAGAAATTAGTGACAACATGATAGAAACATTGAGAACCTGACAGGGCTGTGGTTAGGAAGTACTAACACAATAATAAATACAAATTTTAGCATTTTGACCCCACTTCCACTGCATTGTTCGAGATTTTTAGGATGCACTGGGAACTTCATGGTCTTCGTTGCAGTGTGACAGGGGCCTTAACATTTTAACCAGACTTAGAATTGAAGATGTTTGAGGTGTGAGGTTTTGAATAACAGGTCATTTTGATAACCTTCAGGATTGGCGGAGCCACGTGAGCCAAATGCATCAGCACCAGGACAGCATTAAAAGCTCTTTGAAAGAGGCCACGGTATGTGGTACATGTTTACATTGAGCTCAATTATATATTGTATATTTTTTTTTCCTTTAGTGCTGTTGAAGCTTAGTGATTGCTTTCGTTTTAGTCATATCTGGATAATCTGCTGGAGGAGATCAGTAAAACCCAGGAGAAAGTGAGCAGCAGAGAAAAATATATCAACACACAGCTAGAACACCTCATCACAGACTACAGGAATGCACAGTCAAAATTCTGTGAGGTAAACTTTAAACAAGTTGAAAGTGAGTCCATCAGACACAACCTAGTATTTTTGCCTGCTCATTACTAATTGTAGACTCAATGCCTCTGTGCATTTTATGTGACATTTATGTGATTCTTTTATGCTATAACTGAGAAAAAACGTCAAGCTCATCAATGAGCAGACGTGGAGGGATGAATAGCAGCGCTGGTGATGGTTATCATGGACAAGCAGGCGTGTGCTTACCAGGCAAAAAGGGATACAGGTTTGTTTCGAGTTGAAGAATTCCTTGGTTCTGCAGAGTGCTGAGAAGAAGGACTTGCACCCAGAACATTCTACTCACCCGTCTGGCATTGGTTGGTCCTTTCATAGGGTGCTGTTGACACCAGGTGCTGATCTGCTGCTGGCCACAGCGAGTTGTGGTGGCCCGCCCTTCTGTGCACAAGGTAGAGCTGACCGTGGTGCTGAACATATCCTGTATTTTCCTTGGTTGAATGCGAGGGTGGCAGATAGTAAAAGGCGTTTGCTCTAGGTCCTGCCATCACAGCACCCCCGCCCACCAGCTTTGAGCTCATAACGAGCGATGAAAAGAGATTGTGGTGCTCAAAAAGCCATCAGTGTTCCCATGTTGTACTCCAGCTCTGGTCAGTAACAAGAACGAATGATCCTGTAGTGAGAGGAACCCGCGGGTGATGCGAGGGTTAGTATCCTTAGCCCTTGCCATCCACTGGAGGGCAGCGTGGTCAGTAATAAAAGTGAAATGCTGCCCAGCAATGTAATACTTCCTCCACTGCCCACTTGATGGCAAGGGCTTCTCACTCGATAGCAGCATACGTCTGTTCACCTGGCTACTCGCATACAGAATTGGACGTTACTCACCATCAAAGTCCTGGGAGAGAACCGCTTTGAGCTTGGTTCCTGACACATTGGTGTACACCAGGAAAGAACTGTCAAAGTTGGGGTTCCTGATGATGGGGGTGCTGGTGAGGTGGGTTTTAAGTTGTTGAAATGCCTTTTCTCTTTCTGTGGTCCACTGTACTTTTTCTCGCTGTCCCTTCCTGAGCAGATTGGAGAGTGGGGCTGCCACAAAGGAGAAGTTGATAAAAATAGGGATAATACCCTGCTAGCCCCAGAAAAGTACACACTTTTTTGTTGTCGGTTACACTCAAAATCCACCAATGCATGGCACTGGCCGAACACACTGGGCTTCCCCAAAAACCCAGCACACTGACCCAGGCCTTACTTTCACCCCTGCTGTCCCTGAGTCATCAACCTGAGTAAGAGAAGAGACGGACACGAGGAAAAAAGATGGGATAGGGAGTTTTGGGACAAATGATCCAGTATCAGTGGTGCAGGCTTAGGGGAGGAATGGGGAGAAAAATGTGAGTGAGAAGAGGGGTTTTGCATATGTTTAGATATGCCAACAAATGGTCCCTGATAAACAGATTACTAAACTTTTTTTTAGGCGTATCTTGGATCTTGTGGGGCATGGCAGTATGCACCAGCTTTACCGGGTTCTGTACCACCTGGTGATTTTCTGCATGAGTACAGCACGAGAACGAGTAGAGGCTGAGTTTGTGTTTGGTGAATACAAATCTTATGTCCAGCAGCCATTATTTTTGTACTTAACATCTTGTGTGTGTTTGTGTGTGTTTGTGCGTACTTAGGCCAAAGAGCTATATCAGCAGGGCAGTGGAGGATTAACTGAAAGAACCAGGACGATAGCAGAGGTAAAACCACCCTTTAGCAAACTCTCATCTCATGAGAAGCTTCAAGTAGCCCAACACTCAAGTATTAAACACTGTTTCTGCACATTTTTTTGTTTTACCTGCTCTGTTACAACTAAGGCTACAACTAATTATTTTTTATTCATCTATTTAATTGTTTTTATGATATGCTTAATCTAATGTTTGTTCCCATACCATTAATATTTCAACCTTTTATTCAATCAATATGAAAATATGAAAAATGCTTATTTTTAAGCAAACACAAGAAAAATCCAAACAGGAATTTTTTAAGTATTGATAAGTCCAGTGACATATTACCATAACAACAAATTTATGAATTTTAACACAGGTGTCAATTCTGGCCAGTATGCGTGTGCAGGTTTTCAAGCAGAAACCACACCAAATTCCACCTGTTATTAGTTGACCTTGGCTTTTAATACATCAGGTGTGGCTTCTATTTGGTTGGAATGAAAACCTGCACCCACTCTGGCCCTTTCTGGAGAAGACACCTCTGACTTATGAAATGAACGTTTTTTCATGAATCCATAAAATCTATAAGTTTTCCTTGAAATGTATCAGTGAACAAACTGATTGAAATTTTTATTGAAACCGTTATTCAGCAAAAAAGTTCCTATTTTTGCATTATAGGCTTAATTATGAATTGTTGTTCACTGTATTGCTGTTAATTACAGTGTGTTGAGTATAATTTCCTTCATAAATCAATTAATTAATTAATTCTAAATGGGTTTATCTTCTGAGATGCTCACACATTCTGTTGTGCTGCTTTGGTTAATCATTTTAATTTTACAGAGCATGCAGAACATGATTTTATTAGAGTATGTCTCTGTTTATAGAATTGCCACACCTTTGATGATCAGATTACATTTTTGGAAGTAAAGTTTTATTTTCACCATAAAAAAGGCTGATTATTTTAATCAGATGTGTAAGAGCAGAGAAAAGTCTACAATGTGCAGGACAGGGGCTGTGTTGACTCCAATGTTGGGAACCTGTAATACAACCCATTATGAACATTCAGAGTTAAAAAAGTCCCAAACAGACCCACCAAGTATGAACAGAAATATTAATGTCTCATATTTTCCCTGCATATTATGATACTTTTTTAACATTATGAACAGATCAGTGAAGAGCTTGAGAAAGTCAAACAGGAGATGGAGGAGAAGGGTAGCAGCATGTCAGACGGAGGTGAAACAACATACATACACTGCCTTATTGTATAATTTTGTACTAACATATTTGTTAATTTTCTGGTTATAATTAATTTTTGTTTTGTAGCTCCAGTAGTAAAGATCCGTCAGAGTCTAACCAAGTTAAAGCAGGAGATCCAAGATATGGATGTTCGTATGGGAGTGGTTGAGCACACACTGCTTCAGGCCAAACTGAAGGAAAAGAACAACATGACCAGAGACATGCATGCCACACACATAACAGAGACTACCACACACACCTACTCATAACCATTGTGTGTTTATGGTACATGTTTGTAATAGTACCTGTAGACCTGCACATTCATTCATGCAGTTATCTAATCAGCCAATTATGAGGCAAAAGCTAAATAGATGTAGATGTCTGCCAAATGCTTAGATGTAAATAAAAAAAACATGTAGCTACAGTTCAAGCGTTTGAGATTATTCCCATACCAGATCATACCAAAAACCCGTTCTTGGCTGACAAGAGTGGAAGCTACTGTGGTCTTCTTCTTTTGTAGTCCATACCCCTCAAGGGTTGATTTTATGGGTTTTCTAAGATGCTTTTCATCTCACCATGGGTGCAAAGAGTGTGTAGTAGACTACAGACTAACCAAACCAGTCCAGCCATTTTATTCTGATCACTTTCATCAACATTGTGTTTCTGCCTACATACATTCTGCTTAGGGGATTTTTTTTACCAACATCCACGGCGAAAGCAAAGTCACTGAAATTTTTTCCCCTATTATGATGTTTGGGAACATTCACTGATGTTCTTGACCTGTATCTGCATGAGTGTAAGCATTGTGCTGCTACAACATGTTTAAATGATTAGATAACTGCATGACTATACAGTGGAGTGAGTGTATATGTATGTATATATATATATATATATATATATATATATATATATATTAATATTAGTGTATGTGTGTCTATTTCACTTTACAAAACAATAGTGAGTATAACTATTTAAAAGATGTATCTACTTACCATGTACTCTACCCCCTGAAACTGGGTGTTAATAATATCTTTGCAATACATCCTTTTTTTCCTTTAAATGATACTTTTACATTAAATTATTTTGATTAACTTGATTGTCATTTAGATTCAACTTGACCAATTTAGATTTTACATGAAAATACATAAACCTGAAAGTGCATTATTCTAAAATGTAAAATTCTTAAGATATTGCAGCATGAATTTGACATAGGGATGCTACAGATTTTTTGCTTTTTAAGCTTTTACCAAAAACCAATTTAAGCGATGATTTTTACAAGTCATGCTTCTAAAAACTTCCACCAATTTTAGTATCAATACTAAAGAAATATGAATAATTTGCATTTTATATTGTTGTTTGAAGTGTATAATGCTGAAAATTTGCCATTTTTGGGACACATATAAAATCATCTCTCCAAAATGGCAGAAGTTAACAAATTAAACTTGAGATTTTTAGGGAAGCAAGATTGGCCACTTTCCTGCTGCATACACTTTAGAAGTGACATCTAAGGCACACAATTTTTTTGTATTATATGTACAATATATCATTAAAAAAATAAAATCAGCAACAATACCGTGTTTTGGCTGACTGAACTACCAAAAAAAAATTCAGAAAGGTCAAATTATTGGGCTACATCAAGCAAAGAACAACCAAGAGTTTTGACATTAGTGGAACTGGGTTAAGAAAAATTCAGCAAGTTATAAAAACCTGGAAGGATAGTGCTGAACCGTCAAACTTGGTGATAGAAATGTGGTTGGGAAAAAATCACAAATTGAGATCACTTGAACACTTCATGAAGTTGCATGGTAAAAAAAACAACGGTAAATACCATGTAAAATAGTGACAGTAAGGAAAAGAGCTTTTCTTTATGCACACAATGTAATGTGAACTAAAAGGATTGGAACTAAACACCTGTGTGGCTATAAGAAGATGCCTTGTTGATGAGACTAATCAGAAAAAAAGCTGATGAGTTCAGATTGACCCTAATCCAGAAAGATGGGCATGTCAGGGTAAGAAGGGAGTGCATGAATTGATGCACCCATCATGCATAGTGGCCACTGTATACAAGCCTCTGAAATGAAATATTATGATCTGGGGTTGATTCAGTTGGGCAAGCTCATGTTCTGACCTGAATGTATTGAATGACCAGTTTTTCATATTCCTTGACTTAAATTGTGAGAGTGCTTGTGGGAGCGTGAAGATTTACTGTAATTTCACACATGAATTGGCCACCCCATTGTGTGTTGTAATAAAAGCTAAAGGTTATTAAATTAAATATTGAAGCTTTTTTTTATGCCCATACACGTAGGCAGCATAGGCAGATTAGAGAAACTGGATGTTAAAATTAAACCTCAGTCTCCAGTGTGCACACTATTTTCATTTTTCATTGTTTTTACTTTGTTGTATATTAATTCATGAAAAGAGATTTTATGTGCTTCACTAAGTTTTCAGCCAGTGTCGGATTAATCAGAATGAATGTTAGCTTAGAGGAATACGAATAATCATACACATGACGATATGTACATGAAGCACCTATCCATTTCCAGTGGGCACATGTTGGGCTACAGGATGGTTTCTGGACTAGAGACACATCAATGTCAATTCAGGATTAAAACCTTAAACATGCTAATACCCCAGATTCAGGATTCAAGATTCAAAGAACTTTATTAATCCCAGAGGAAAATTGCTTATTCTTGGTTACAGTTGCTCAGTAGAAAGGAAAAGTAATAAATAACTACAAAAAAAGAATAAAATAGAATGAAATACAATAAAAAGAGTCCTAAAACAGTAAGTACCATATTGCACACTAAACCTTATACGGCAGTACAATTGTACGGTAGTATGTGAATGACATACGTACTGTATATACAGCATGTGTACAGTATATACGTATATCATTCACATGCTACCGTACAATTGTACTGGCATACAACTTGGGTAGGCCCGTTAGCCAAACCTTCATTATTTTGGACTGTAGGAGGAAACCAGAGTACCTGGAGGAAACCAGCCAAGAATAGGGAGAATGCAAAGATCCACACAGACAACTAATATTATTACATATCTGTATTTAACTACAGGTGGCTTAAACGGCAGCAAAAGTGTAAACATTTATTTTCTTGGTTTCAGCATTCCATATATATCCACTGAACCAAGTAATTCACTCATGACTGAGATCACGTCCAAGATGTGTCATATGAGTCTTGTGACACATCGTGGCCGTGATCTCGGTCATGTCATCGTGTCCATGACACCATCGTCGGAGTGTCTGATCACATTCTTTTCTGTGGAGATTTCAGCAGAATATTTGTGTTTCAGTATCACCTGCCTCTTGTAAGAGAAGGGAAACTCATTGGTAAGTGTAAGTAAATTTGACTGCAAGCAGCGTAGCTTCATTGAGTAGATTTTCATAATTAAAAAATGGGGTTTCCTTAAACTCGGGAATCAACTCAATCTCATTTTTCACTAAAACCCCCATTCTCTGTTCACTAATCAGACCGGAGTGGGTAAAACACAATGTGAAAACTCTTCTTTTTAAATATGTGACTAGGATGATGGGCTGCCTGCAGCTGAAACATGCTACATGTGATGGAGTAAGCAGCAGCACAGGAAGAGGTTCTGCTGCAAAAGCCGCACACAGTCTCAGCACTACAGCGAGCTACCATACACACACACACACACACAACAACACACACACACACACACACACTCCCCGTCCCGCCCCAGTACAGTCTGCTGAACTACTTTACTGGTTCCGCAAGTGGACGACCCTACTGTTCTGTTTTCATCTGCTTCAACCAGACTACATTAACGTTGTTCAGGAGCGGCTGGTTTATTTCGGAGGAACTGAAAGTGTCCTCTAGTTAATCTCGTATTTGAATGTGGGATCGCAGCGCTTCAACTCGAATTTCACATCACGACTGTTTTCCGTTTCCGCGAAGAGAAGCTGGTAAGCTGTGCTGAGGGATTGTTGTTGCTGTTGTTGTGTTACAGCGCGTCGTGTGTATTATGGCACGTTAGTACTGTATGTTGCTGGAGTTTAGGGACGGTAGCTGTCTAATCCCATAACTGTATCGTTTTTGCGGTTGATACCGTTCCGAAGTTTTGATTTAATACAGTGCAGTACGTTTACCAGTTAACGATGCTTCCTCAACTCCAGGACACAATTCACTGATCAGATTGTTTTTAATGATTAGACTTTGATATTTTATATCTAATTTAATTGTCTTTATGCCTAATTTTGGTAAATGTTTGTAAATTAAATATGAATTCTTTCAAGATTTTTCAGATATAGACACCCGAATTAGTGAGGTTTTCCCCTCAGCTTGCCACACGTCACTGCCTTGTATATGTACCACTGATTAAATCTCTCATATAAAATATAAATGCAGTCAAATGAAAATATATAGCATTATTTACTTTACTATTAGGCTGCATTATTATTGTTTATGTAAACATTATGTACTAGTAATTTTCATTAACAATTGTACTTGTACAGTCGATTTTTTTTTTATTTGAAGTTTATTTTTCTATTATAGAAGCAATTGTAATATATTATATATTAATAATAATGGCTGCACAGTGGCTTAGTGGTTAGCACTGTTGCCTTGCACCTCCAAGGTCCGGATTCGATTCCCGCCTCATTTCTGCGTGCATGGATTTTGCATGTTTTTCCAGGTACTTCGGTTTCCATCCACAGTCCAAAGACATGCAGATTAAGGTAATTGGCATTCCCACATTGCCTGTAGTGTGTGAATATTGGCTGGAGGTCCTACCACATTTGTAAAAATAGGAATAAGTACAATGATCACCATAGGTCACCACAGTCCCAAGTGAACCTACAGAGGTTCTTAGATGGATGGATCAATTAATAATACATATTATATACATTATTAGATTATTTGATTAGATAAAATTATATAAATAATCCATTTGAACATAATTATATATATATATATATATAAAATATAAATATATAACTTATTGTAATTAACATCAATTATAACAATATTGCCCATCTTTAAATTTGTTATTCATCTTTAGTTATTTGATTTATTTTTATTATTTTGTTATTATTTATTTATTTTATTATTGTTATTTCCAAATATATAAACATAATATCAAAAATCTATATTTTGACAAAAATAAAATGTGGAAATAGCTATTCACTAAGCACAGTTAATAATACATCATATAGATATGGGTCAATCCTTGTGACCGCCTGAAATTGAAAGAGCATCAGTGAATGACGTCTCCTGCTATTGAGCCAATGAGGTTCTCTTCAGGAAGTACAGAAATTGCATTGCCTCCTCCCACTTTGCCAGCATCATCTCCAATGTTGTCATCCTGCTTTAACTCCTCCTTTTTCCTTTTTCTTTGTGCTCTTGCTCAAGCCCCCATCAGACCCCCTCCTTCTCTCTTTCTGTCTTCTTCCTGTATTTATTTTTAAATGAAAAACATTTCATGTGATTTACTCCTTTGCTCCTCTAAAATGTAAAGTATGTGTCCATATCCATGCCTCAGCCAAGAGTCTCATCAAAAAAATATGTTTTTTTAATTTTTTATTTAGTCTTCCAACAGATGTGCATAGTATTTTTGACTTGAACCATTATAAATATTAAACCATTACATTAAAAAAAAAAAAAACATTTATTGCTTACTCCAAACTGGGTAAACATGGAAAATATTAATCTAAAAATTAAATTATGGCATTACTGTTTGATTTACCTAATGTATTACATTGTCTGATTTTATTTCGAAGTCAATAAGACTTGTCCAGTTACACCTACAGCTTTGTTATTTGAAATTAAACTATATGACCAAAAGTATGTGGGCACCTGACCATCACACCCATACTTGTTTGTTGTGCCTCCCTTTCTAAAAGTTTTAAAAAAATAAATTAATTTAAAAAAGATGATTGATTTTCTTTTATGGAAAAGGCTGATTTTCTTTTTTCTTGGAAAGGCTTGTCACTAGACTGTGGAATGTGACTGTTGGGACTTGCAGTCACTCCACTTCAAGATCAAGAGTGGGGTTGGGCATGGATTTCGGATAAGAAAACCTGACTCACTGTCAACATTCCAGTTCTTTCAAGAGGTGTTTATTGAGCTTGTGTCAGTGCTCTGCTTAGACCCCTAAAGATCAACTTTGCCAAACCATTTCATTATCGACCTTGCTTTATTCACAGTGGAATTTGCAAACTGAATGCTAAAGTGTCCAAAGACATTTAAGACAACTGTACTTCCAACTTTGTGGCAAAAGTTTCTAGAATGCTAAAGTATCAGAAGGCAAAAGTATCAGAATGCTTTTCAATTATAAACATAAAAATGTAGCCCAATAGCCAACAGAGAAGACAGAGAAAAGCTGTAAATGTTCTTACAATTATTACTTTTTGAATTCTGGTTCTTCTAATAGCACATCTCTTTTCTCAACATTGAACTCTGGCTGATAAATGGTAAACTATTAAGGTTAGCAAAAGATAGTGGACTGGTACTGTGTGTATGGAGTTTGTATGTTCTCCCTGTGCTTAGTGAGTTTGTGTGTGTATATGTTTGTGTGTGGGTGTGTGTATGTGTGTGCTTGTATGCCTTGTGATGTATATTGGCACCCTGTTCAGGGTATACCCCACCTCTTACCCGAAGTCCTTTGCCCAAGCATCAAGACAAATAAGTGCCACATAAACTCAATATGGCTCCTAATAATTCAGAGAACTAGTCCAAGCACCTGGTGTGTGTGTCAGTTGTTTCTGGGTGCAGAACAGAACACACCCGGTCCAGTCTAGAACAGAACCTATCAACTACATTCTAGTAAACAAAAGTAATGTCAGAAACTAAAATATTAGAAAATAGTAGTTTTTCTTAATGCCTTCCACCCTGAGAAAAAATATATGTGCTTATGTGTGTGTGTGTGTGTGTGTGTGTGCGTGTGTGTGTACACGATTAGGGTTTCATGTATGTGGAGATAAGATAAACTTGCCTATATGTCTATGTGTTCTGTAGGCTGTGCAGCAGTGGGAACTATGGATATATTCTTTAGAGGAACCATAACAAGTAAGTATCATATTCTCTCTCTCTCTCTCTCTCTCTCTCTCTCTCTCTCTCACACACACACACACACATACATAGAGAGTATAATATTAATGTTGCTTTATGTTTGTATTTGTTGTAGGTTCTCCTATAAAAACCAGGAATTCACCAAGAATTCACCAGGAATTGTCATCCTACAGGTATGCCTGTACACTTCCTTTCTGTTTATACTGATATAAACACTCACCACCCACATTATTAGGTATACCTGTTGTCGTTAGTCTTTTGGCTGCTCATACTGTATTCATTTGAATAAAAAAAAAATTAGTTAAACGTTAATTAATTTAATGTCCGATTCTTTAAGTTTTGTAACTGTATTGAAAAACAAAACCTGAAATATAACAGATATTTGCAGTACTTTATTAAAACACAATGGGGATACAAGTATTCTTTATTCCCACGCTATAAGTTATTGCAAATCTGAAAATAGGATTGTTGTTTAATTTCCGTTTCCCGAATCTGTCAAGGTTTTTTTAAGTTGGATGGGCAGCATCACCGGCCTATTAATGACACGTATCTCCAAAGATGTTCAGTGTTAGGGCTCTGGTACAGCCTCTGTTGTGTTTATTCAATTCAATTCAATTCAATTTTATTTGTATAGCGCTTTTAACAATTGGCATTGTCCCAAAGCAGCTTTACAC
>JAOVVA010000024.1:10424541-10444511 GCA_028565275.1 Leiocassis micropogon
TTCAAATTTCTTTTTTTTTAATGATTCCCCCCCCCCCCCCCTACATTCTACAACCATACTGGGGATTTCAAAACTATGAAATAACACATATGGAATTAGATCATTATATAACAACAACAGTCAGTTGTTATTTTAAGACACGGAAGTCAGGCTTTCTGGAATAGCTCTTGCAAGAACAATTTTGTCAAGTGCAACTGGATCTCATGAACACCATCTCAGGGAGGCAAGACCAAAACCTACCTCTGCTGCAGAGGAGACATTTATTTAGAGTTACCATCCTCAAAAACCACCAATTAACAAACAGCACCTCAGATTAGAGCTGTTATGAAGGCTTTACAGATCATAAGTAGCAGATACATCTCAGTATTAATTGTTGAAAGGAGATTATTGGACGCCATGAGTATTGCTATACATTGTATTTTAAAAAAATCAGAAACGACCATGGAGTTGGAAAGTGATCCCAAACTTTTGGTGTGCACCCTTCGACACTAATCAGCATGTTTTTGGACCGTGGGGAGAACCCAGAGGAAACCTACCAAACACAAAGAGAACGTGCAAACTCCATGAACGCAGACCCTGGAGGTGCAACGTGACAGCGTTATCCACTACACCACCAATGCCGCCAACAACAATTATCGCAAGTTAAAATTGCAGTGTATTATAGGATTTATAAATGAAAACATTTCTCATAAAATGTGAAAATATGGGTATAATCAGCTGATATTTAACTTTGGATATTTGATAATCTTATTTTTGTCTCCAGAGATCCCCGAGTTCTCTGATATTGTAAATAATCTTTCCCCCATTGATCACCTTCAGTAATAAGGTTATTCTGATTAGGGTTGTCATGGACCTAAAGCTTGTTCAAACATGCAGGAATACACCTGTCAGTCACAGGGCACCTGGTACAGATAATATTACCCACGATATTCTCATGATACCTAGGTGCTGATTCGATTAAAATTGCAATTTTATAAGTATCACGATTTTATAAATATCTCTATACAACATATTCTTTTTTTCCAGATTTTGTTTCATTTAAAAAAAAAAAAATTAATGATTAATTAAATGTAGTTCATTTTTTATAACATGATTTTTCTTACTTAAAAATCAAGGGCACCATTTAACCAATATGAATAACTTCAAATACAAGAGTTTAACATTTAACTGAGCAGCCTGTATCTGTCTGTCATCTGCCATAATTATTATTTCTAAACAAATTTAGCAAATAATTCAATCCTACTGCATGGGATGAAAATGTGTAAATAGTTTAGATTGTATCACCTGTAGGATTATAAAGAAATGTGGAGGTTTTATTGCCTCACATGCCTCCAGTGTCTTCAAACTCAATTTGACAGTGAGCACACGGGTTGAAACGAAGGCACACAGGGCTTCTAATATACGCTATTTTTGACTAATTACAGTAGCACCTGTGGTGTTTTGAGACTTGTGTAAGTGTGTGTAATGAGTGGGTTTAAGACTAATTCACTCGCAGAGTTTGGAGAAGAAGGAGGATCGCAAGCTTTTAACATAAACAATTTTTGATAATGCAACGCCTTAAAAATCTGTTTCTTTTGTGCCACTCGGAACCTCCTGCGCTCAGTACAGAATCTGAGGCTGATCGACCAATCACCAGTCACGGCCAATCAAACTGAAAACCAGCCAATTCTGGGCACTGGCAGATCGACTGGTTCATCTCTATTATGATTGTAAAAATTATTCTTTTATATTGATTTTGAATCAGTGTGGCGATACGTGAATTGTTTGTTAGGGACAATTTAGTCCAACTAATAAAATATAACTTCTAATTGCTTTTTACTGTTTGCAGCAAAAATCACTGTTCCACAGATGGCAACATGGAGACGGGTCCTGATTGTGACAGCTCTGCTGCTGTTCCAGGCCTATTTGTTGGATGCGGGTGGTGACTGTGGGCCACTTGCGGTCGCGACAGACAGTCTTTTAGCAGAGGCAACGCAGCAGAAGCATCTGCATGCCATATTCCTGAAGTATGGCGAGAATGGGACTATCTCCTTGTCTGGTCTGCAAAGGCTGCTTGAGGGGTTGGGGCTAGACCGCATCAGGAGGCTTACAGTGCAACACCATGGAAACAAACATGATCACACTAATTCGCATACACACTCGCAAACACACGCACACAAACACACCCCACACACACATTCTTTTGGTAGCAAGAAGGATGGTGATGGTTCCGGTGTGGAGAAGAGTGACTCAGCCTCCAGTGCGCATCCTGACTCGAATTCCATGAAGAAGAGCCAATCAGATAGTCACCACAATCTCTACATAAAGAGAGATTCTGATGCTACTGCCATGCTGACCACACCATCTTATGTCACCAAATTACATCGGGCAGAGCGCAGTGCAGACTACAGCGTGGACTCCGACTCTTCCCAGCCCAATACAACACACTCCAACGACACCTACCACACTGAGAACACATCCACACACAACGTGGATGACCACAATCATCATGACAAGGATGAACATAGTCCAGTAAGCTATAACTTTACTCAGGAGGTAAATGCCAAAGATATTATTTTAAAAATATTTTTTGCAGCGTTTCAGTCAAGCCTTTCTGTAGCTATAAGCTGGGACAGTATGGTACTGTTTTTAACAATGACCATAAATAAATGTTTACATATTGAAATATTACTCAGTTGGAAAAAGGTGTCATGTGGCGATGTACAGTGTAGTGTAATGTAAAGAGTTCCTTAAGAGGAAGCCAGAACATGCTATATTTCTATCAACATTTTGAAGTGATAGTGCACCACAGCTTGCTTCATATTACAAATCAAATAATTGGTAATTAAATTCTTTCCTAGACAGAATTAAGCTCTTTATCCTCAAATTTAATGGATTTTACAGTGGAGATCAAAGTTAGAGAACAACTTCCAGGTCATTGCTTAGTCCTGTTTGAGGTTACCCGAACAGAAATAGTAGGGCCATTTAAAACATATTTTATAAGTTAAATATTTTCTTACGTGCTGTATAAAAAAACGTCAGTGAGACATTTGAAAAAGAATGGATCAAAATTCGCAAACACTTTCAGCTACCTTCTAGTTATTGTTAATCTGGCACCTGGTGCTAATTTCCTTAAATCTCTGTCAATCCATATTTAATTGGCAGCATTCCTGTTAGGGTAACTTTCCCATTTTCACTGACTTTGCAAGATGCCAACACGGCTACGGTGACTAAAACCCAGCAAATGGATAACCCTTTCAGCCATTGCAAGAGAAGTTGGTTGTTTAAAATCTGTGATTCCTGAAATGTTGCAGCTTTACAATGACATTAAGTCATTAAGTCCGCCTAGAAGGCTACTTGTCCATGTGAGACAAATGCACGTAAGACAAAGGGGGGGGGATAAAGTGGAGAATCTCAGTGAGGGATCGGTTCAACTATGCAGCCGGAATTGCTCACAAGTTCATCAGTTGAAAGGTTAAGGTTATGTGTCTTAGCATACAGTCTTTTGTAAGAGAATTGCACTGAAAACCCACTCTGCATCGACCAAACCTGTCATCAGCAGAAAGAATCAAAAGAATTGGAAAGAACTGCTCTAAACTTCATTTTAGTGGTGGAATTAAGTTAAATTTATAAAATACTGTAAATATAAATAATATATATAATGTATATAAAAAAATACACCAGTCTGTTGTATGTATCCGGGGAATTCTTTTCCTGTACAAAGTTACAGTTGTCAAGAATTACAATCAACAGATTACGTTAAGAGACTGCGGTATTGTGAGTGGTTCAACAATTTCATACACCAAAATGGAATTGACATGGTTAATAAAAATTTTTTCACTGATGAAGCTTGGTTTTATTTAGCGGGGTACGAAAATCCAGAGTTTGTGATTGTGGGACCCATATTTTTTAAAAACACAATGAACTGAGAATAATACTGTTCTGAAATTCTGCACGTGTTCATAGGCCGACTTAAAATGAGTGAAACACTCGATGGTTATTTTCAACATTGCATTACAATGGCACCATTTCTTTGGCGATCGCATAATTTCAAAGGGTCTCTGGCCTCCACAGTCGCCTGACCTAACACTACCTGACTTTTATTTCTGGGGTACAGCAGAAGGAGCTGTTTATAAGGACCGTCCAAAACCCCTGGACAAATTAAAAACTGCCTCCATGTACACTGCTTCTTTTCTAGAGGAAATGTTACGTGTCTGACAATATGTCTAAACGATCTGAATTAGGCAGGCATTGAACTTTTACCACTTAATGGAAAGGTGAATGACATTTAGGATTTTAATAAATAAGTACAAAAGTAAGAATAATAATGAGTTTAATTAAGCAAATATTTTCCCACAACTTACTCTACACAGCCACTGTGGAGGGACTTTTAGGACATAACACATGTTATGTTTCATACTACTTTTCATTGATATGTTTGGAGTCAGCCTGGGGGAAGACTGAACCCAAAGTAACTTGTCAGTGGAGGCAGTGTCAAGGTTTGGGATGTTTTTTACAGCAGGACTTGGGCTTCTTCTACAGCTACATGATGCTGAATGCAATTGATTATCAGAACCTTCATCGGTAACACGTGATTCCTTCCCACAAGCTCCCAATCAGCCTGCAATTTTCATGCAAGACAAGTTCCTTTAAATTCATTGAAGCTAATGAAAGAATGAAGAAATCTCTGGAACCTTATTGGCAGTAAAGTTGTATTTTTATTTTGTGCTACAATGGATATGTTTTAAAGGTATTGTTTTTCACAGTTTTATACCCAGAGCTAACATTCCTTCAAATTTTGAGCACAGAATATTTTCGGGAAAAAAATCTATTATTTATAAATTTCTCTTTCATTTTGATCTCCACTGTAGCTGTTGCAACTTCATATAATCCTCCAACAGACAAGAGGTGCAAATGTTAGCTTCTAAAAAAGGGGGCTATAAAACTACATCTTGGTTTCACACTGGAAATTCAGACAGTAACAGTGAGAGTGAGTACAAATCTGAGGGTCACTGATTTCTTACTTTCTCATCTCTCTTTATCTCAGTGCCAGAATGCTACGATGATTTTGCAGACGCATGGCATGTTCCAAGAAATGCCTCTCTCTGTTAATGACTTCAGCTTCCTTTGTCCTGCCCTCCTTGTGCAGATTGATTTTAAGTCATGCCTTCTGCATGCTGAGAACCAATCAGGTTAGAGCATGCTAAGAGTGATTTAAATGGACATAATTGTTCTTGTTCTGCAATATGTAATTAATCAATAGATTGTTTTGGACTTTTTTTTTTTTTTTTTTTTAGAATATAAAGATCATGTTCACCATCATCACCACCACCATGATAAAGCTAATGGAAGCCAGAAAACTGCTTCCATTCATGTGGGTAAGTATGGGAAATCTATGTAAACACTGTGTGTGACTGAGTAAAAGGGAGTATGTAAATATGCAAGTGTTAGTCATGTTTATAAATATTTGAATACTGATGAGATTTTTGTAATGGCGTGGCTTCGGTAGTATACTGGCTTTAAATTAAATAATGACTTTGAAAAGTGAGGACTTTTATACTTTAAAGTTACAGCTGATGGTTATGACAACAAACCCTGTGATCAGTGAACATGTAATACAACAAACTGATTAGAATCTCCAAAAGGTCTCTCTGGTGATTCCTTTACAGCAAACGTTGTTACAATTAAAATTTTTATAGTGCAAACCACATAAACGTGCACCAACATAAACTATACTATTTTTACAGTGAACCTCTTAAACCTAAGAGGAACCTTCCCCTCACCCACCCCCACCCCAATAATGCCAAGCATTAACCCCTCGTGTAAAACATGTTCTCATATCCCTTCTTGTGTTATTTGGCTCATATGAAACCATGTTCCCTAGACTAGACTTATGTTTTGCAAATTTCAAGCAGGGGCTAGTCTTTTATTGTTATAGACCACCTATCTGAATGACTCAGATATTTGTTGTGTTTCCCTCGTCTAATAATATATTTCCGCCTATTTTGTCTAGCATGACGCCGCGATTTCTGCATGTTTTATGCCTTGGGCTGCCTTATAAATGGCCGAAATGCTTGCATCAGCAAGTCTTTTCAATTCCTAATGAATTGGCCAGCAAGTTGTATATAATGAAATTTTGTGTTTGTTACAGCTTGGATTGGAGGTTTTCTCTCTATTACAATAATCAGTCTGCTGGCTCTGGTGGGTGGAGTCTTAATACCACTCATCAACAAAGTCTGTTTCAACTTCCTGCTCAGCTTCTTGGTTGCCCTTGCAGTAGGCACACTCAGTGGAGATGCCTTCCTGCATCTTATACCACATGTAAGTTCATCACATGTGAAATTAGTTAAACAGTGTGTTCTGGGCTACTTCTGGATTGTATAATTACAAGTTAATACATGATGTAAAAGCAGTTTGTCAAGAGCCTCTTTAACTGTTTTATCTCTCCAACAGTCTCAGGGTCACCACAAGCACCATCACGGTTCCAGTGAGAGCTTGGAGCATGGTCTCCATGGCGACAGTGAAGATTCCCTTAAGCCTGTTTGGACGGGGTTGACCGCCTTAGGCGGAGTGTACATCATGTTCCTCATTGAGCATTTCTTGACGCTTGCAAAAATGTATAAAGACAAGAAACAAAAGGTTAGACTTGCACAAGTGAGTCTCTATCAAACGTGCACACACACACAATATTTAGTTGATTGTAGGTCCACAGAGTCAAAAGCCTTTTTACATCATATGTACAGTGAGAGGAAGTATTTAGACATATTATTATTTGCTGGAATAGCCTCTACTGTTGCTCCAAAAAAAAAGCTAATTAATGCAGGTAAATGCTTCATGGCCCAATTGCTGTTCCTCCTAGGAATCGCTTGCTATTACATTTATAAGAAATAAGACAGCTAGTTTTCCAACACTTCTTGTTTTTCAAAGTAATCTTTTTCCCTATAGGCTTTAAATAGGGGCTACTTACAAACTACTGTAACTTACATATTTTTGACCCAATTGCCAAACAAATTAAATCACGTCAGCAGTTCAAATATGTCTACACTTTTGTATTTAATTAAAAGAGGTTAAAACCATCCTAAAAACTATTCTATTAAAATGAATGCAGAGTTACAGTAGAGAGGATTTAACATTCCAATGTGGAACTTCTGATTTAACCTCGCTGCCAGTCAGACAATTTTGGCCAGACCCACATAAATCTTACATCAAAATGTAGCCACGAATAAAGATCTGTTTGGTTCTTAACACAAAACCAGGTTTTTCATAGAAGTAAATGTGGCTCTCGCGCCGGCATTTTCTCCAACAATTTCTCCTAAAAGCGGTCCACTTTTAACTCAGAATTATTATATCACACACTTACAGCTATAAGCCATATCCCTCTAACAGTAAAAAAAAAAAAAAAAAAAGATAAGCGGTGATGTCTGCAGTTTCCAAGAAATGGTGTCTGCGTTGATGTCTACAGTTTCTGAGAAATGTCAGAGATGTGCTTTTCCCATTCCCCAAACTCGTACTGGCTTTGTGAGCTTTGCTTTTTTTCACCATTTGTGTTAGCCCCTTGTTTACAGTTTCTCCTGGAATTGTTTTTTAGTTGGTATTTAATGTACTTTCAGTACATCTATCTTACACTCCATAATAGTTTACGTGCACGGACAGCTGTGAGCATGAAAGGATTTATAAATCCTGGAAGGAAAAAAACTGTATTGGAAATTATTTAGACTCACTATAATACAGATAACATCATTTAATACTTTATAACTCGTAAGACACAAAAGGCAAATAATAAATCTTCTGTCAGCTAAGATTGATGGGAGAAATTGATTGAAACTTTTGTTTGTGTGTCTGGAGGACACCTGACCAAGACATAGTATGTGTGGGGCTTCCCAAGGGTGTTTCCACAAAGTTGGACCCACAATTGTCTAGAGTATCTTTCTCGATTATAGATTTCTTTAGGACTAAGGGGCCCAAACATGTTCCTGCATGACCCTGTTGTGAAATAAATGCATGACATTCTAAACATGAACAATCAGTCTTGTATTTAGATAATTATGACATTTAAAAGATTACACAATCTGCCAGCATTTCCTTACTACATGTCTCACCGCCTGACTAGTTGTGATAAACCTGTTAGACTAATGCAAAGACTAAACTACATCTGATTACAAAACAAGGTTTGATCAGTATAATACGTTATTACTTAATAGTGCAATAGTTTTTAGCAGCATGTTATTTACCTACAACTTTTCTCTTTTGCTATCAATGTTGGCCTTGTCAGAAATGTCAAGTCTATGGAAAACAGTCTGCAACCCACTGTGGAATGTGTAGGGTTAAATCTGGAAGATTAGCAACTAGTAGCAAATGATTCATCCTTTGCTTTTTTGTGTAAAATGTGGTCTGTCCTCAATTACTTTATCGAAAGTCTTAGTGACTTGACCTTGTATCGCTGAAATGCATCCATACATCTTTGCTAGAATTACATAAGACTCAACTGTGAGTCTGTTTGTGTTTTGTCCGTTTGTGTAGGTGCAGAAAAGAGCTGACTTGGCTGTTGAAACTGTAGATTGTTCCGTGTCCGTTACTGCAGATGCCAATGTTAAACCACAGGATGGTACGTTTTTGTGACTGTATATTGCTGTATAGTACAACATATACTGTATACAGACTGTATTATAATTGACATATCCACCCATCTAATGAGATGTTGCTTTAAATCCAAGGCATTTGATTGATGATAACTTGATGTTTTTTTTCTCTTGTCCACATTAGACTCTGAGCTGAATGGCAGACATGCATGGGGAGAGGGTCTGCCAGAGGAGGAAGAAGTAATGTTATCTCAGCGGCCCTACACAGATGAAGATTGCGAGAACAAGTGCCACTCCCACTTCCACGATACTGTTGGCCAGTCAGATGAGCAGCACCACCATCACCACAACTACCACCATATTCTGCATCACCACCACTCTCAAAATCATCATCCACACACTCACACACACAGGCATACACAGTCTTATTCTGTCCAGCATTTCGAAAATGCTGGGGTTGCCACCCTTGCCTGGATGGTCATTATGGGAGATGGCTTGCACAACTTTAGTGATGGGCTAGCTATAGGTAAATCCATTCACTATTCGATATAAATGTTAAAAATGTATATCCTTACACTGGATTCAGTTCACTTATAAAGTGGCAATTACTAATTCTTGCAAATTCTTCTAGCAATATTGATGATAAAATTAAGCACCATCAGTGATTTCGATTATTATTATTTTTTCAGGAGCTGCATTTACAGAGAGTTTGTCTAGTGGTCTCAGCACTTCAGTCGCTGTGTTCTGCCATGAACTTCCTCATGAGCTGGGTAAGACAATGAATTCTATTGCTGTTCAGGTTTTTCAACATAAGATTTATATTGCATGGGTATGTTACAGTATGTATATCATTTCAGATGATTTGAACAGTTCTGTCACAAACCTTAATGCAGATGTATATCTGTGGTATCTGTAAATAACATATCGCTTCACTCCTATATCAGACAAGCCAAGCTGGAATCTTTAATTCACACTTTAATTCTTTTTTTTTTTTTCATTCTTTAGGGGATTTTGCAGTTTTGCTAAAGGCTGGAATGTCTGTCAAACAGGCAATTCTTTATAATTTGCTCTCAGCAATGATGGGCTATTTGGGAATGATTACCGGCATTCTGATCGGTCACTATGCTGAGAATGTAGCCACATGGATTTTTGCTCTCACAGCTGGACTTTTCATGTATGTCGCACTGGTGGACATGGTAAGTAACATTGATAAATACAAGCCCACTTCTGTAATCATTGTAGTTCGTTTTCTTATTGGCCTTCTTGGACCAAACATCCTAGTGTAGTTGGTTAGTTAACAAGAAAATTATGTGCACCATAAAATTTCATTAATTACTTATCAAAAAAATTATTAAAGTCATAAATCTAGATTATACTATGTTTTGTTTTATGTATGTTCATTTAATAAATACGTTTTTTTTTCTTGATTCTGTTGTACATCATTTTCAGAATAAAACAATTCTATATTGATTTATATTTTAATCTGCACGTTTATTAGTCAAGTCATTAAGAAATTGCTGATTTATTCAGGTCAAATGGTAAACATGTCTACTTACAATGTTATGTTTTTATTTTTTTTTTTTGTTTAAGGAACTGTCACAGATAATTATTTGTGTTTGTGCAGGTCCCAGAGATGCTACATAATGATGCCAGTGAAGCAGGCTTCAGTCATTATGGATTCTTTGTTCTGCAAAATGCTGGGATCCTGCTTGGTTTTGGCATCATGCTTGTCATCGCCATGTTTGAACACAAAATTCAACTGAGTATTGAATTCTGATGTGATCACCCCACTGCTCTGTTAGCACCTCTTTCATGGTACATAGTGAAACCTAATTCATGAATCTGTAAACATTCACATCTACATTTTACAGATACTGAGAATGTTCTACTGGAATGTTCCACTAGAATACATATATTTAGTATTGGTTCCTCTCTAGGAACTAGCAATATGTTTACTCTGTGCAAACTGTGACCATTTCATGCTTTTGTGTGTCTGCAATGTCAGAGACAACAAAATGTTTTTGCTGGGATAAAGTTGAAAAGTGCATGAGTTTAATTGTTAATGTACTAATACAAAAGTTCAAGAAAAAAAGGGAGTCTTTTGAAAGAGTGGAGACTGTAGAAGCATTGTGTAATTATTTAGGTACGCTGCACAAACTGCAACAGTATTATTGAGAATTATATGTGCTGGAACAGAGTGTACATATTGTAAATCTTTGGAGTGTTTTCTGTTTCTTGTTTTTATGTTCTGTTTGGGAGTTGTTGTTCACCAGCATGTTACTAGCAATGTGGGGGGAAAATAAAACCAGTTGGATCTATTTGACTCTCTAGAATTTGTTTTAATGTACAGTCGTAATAAATGCTGTCTGGGAATGAAGTTGAAATACTTGAATGCAGGCATTACATATGGTATCAGAACAGTTTTGTCCTGTTGTAGCCTGACACATTGATGCATTGAGTAGAATTATTGCATCATAAATCTAGGGTGCCGTTTGATCCATAGACTGAATGTGCATGTTTTTTTCTGCATTTAAATGAATTTCCTGTGGCCACTACGATTGTGACCAGGAGATGTAACATATTGATGAGAGCAAAACCTCTTGGTTGACCTGCTGTTATCTTCCCTGTTGATGGGTATTAGCTGAAAGAAGTGTAAATCATTTTAACTGTCTGAGTAAACTCGGCTTTCCTTTCCTTTCCTTTGTAGGATATTTTGAGTTAACGCTTGCAGTAGATATTCCGTGCTTACTGCCATTGGGGTCTCCCAAGGGACTATTTTGTTGCCTACAGTCTTTTTCAGTAGTTATATTTCCATCAGGTCATATCTTCCAGAAGCCCATGAATTTGTTTTGCTTTAATTCACACAATACACAGATTTACAGTGCTGTCAGAAGTCTTGTAAGTAACTTTTGTGCTCATAAGTAGCAATAAAATATAAGGGTGAGTCAAAAATTATCCAAGTAGTTCAAGGCTACTGTCTACCCAGTCACTGCTTTGCAGGTGTGAACAAGTTATATCAGTTCATTTGTAACTGCGGTGCGAGCTAAAATAGACGCCCCACTTGTCTGAGTCTGAGGGTGTACCTGGTGCCGAAACAAATCTCGAAAGAACAAAAACAAGCCTTTGGGTATCTGCAAACACAATTTGTATCATTACTGTAAGGAAGGTAAAGGTTTCTTAAAGAGAATCATTACTGGTGATGTGACGTATTCATCACTACAAGCCTGAGAGTAAATGACAGAGTTTGAAACAGAAATACTGTATCACTAACCAAGAAAAAGTACAAAAGTCAACCATCAGCTGGAAAATTTATGCTTACATTTTTCTGATTCTCAAGGGCCAGTATTGGAACATAAACAGGAAAAAGGTAAAAAAAAAAAAAATCAACAGTGCTCATTACAGTGAGATAATTATTGAAGAGCTAAAGACTAAACTCTGAATTAAACGCAGAAGACTGCTATCCAAGGATGTTGTGATCTTGCAGATTGATGCACATCCACCCACTACGTTTAGAAGTGTTAAAGTGTCCTCACTATTGTCATGATCTTGCTCCATCAGACTTTTACTTGTTTGGTCCTCTGAAAGCCACCCTACGAGAACGAAGATTTACTTCTGATGAAGAAGTGAAGACAGTGCTGCTGCATTTATAGTTCGCAGCTCAGCCGTAATGATGGATTTTTAATGAGGGAATTTGAAAGCTTGTTGACAAAGTGTATTGAAAAGCAAGGAGATTATGTCGACAAATTATGTATTTGTCTTTGCTTGCTGTATGATGTTTTTAGAATTTTTTTTGTCTTTGCTTGCTTTTTTTAATCTAGATAGATAGACAGAATCATTTAATTATTTTTTTCTATTCTGAATTTTTATTTTGTAAAGTTTCTTAAATGTTAGCAAGTGTCGACCAACCCAGTCCCACACAAATTTGGCTCTGTTATAATATATAAGAATGAATGAATAAATAAAATGTAGGGGCGAGCCAAAGTTAGCAAGTCAACTTTTCCCATTTTGAGCGTTTGATGCGTTTTTACGGCGTGGCCGCGAGGGGGCAGTGTGAGCGGAGCTGCGCCTCTCTTGCTGACTCGGTGTCGTCTCTGTGTTCGGTCCTTTCCGGTGCTGTGAACGCTGGCAGCACGTGCGCTGACACCATGGCGCTCTACAATTTTAAAAAGATTATGGTGGTCCCCACTGCAAAGGTAAACTTTTTACACACTAGCTTAACTAAGATATGTTTGTAACATGCCTGGTATTGTTGTTTTTACTGTAAACGTGTCTGCTTCTGACACCCGTTTGAGTAGCTGAAGTTAGCACAGTTAGCTTACGTTCCTTACAGCTGTGAGATAACCGACTCATGTTGGAGCGTTTCAATGCCTATTTTAGCTTCGATTTGTGACTTTAAAAATCTTATCGTCGATTTTTAAAAAGCAGTTGTTATTATTATTATTATAGTCTGGTTTTATTTTGAGTAACATATATGTTACACTGGAAAGATTTAAAGGGGTAGAAGTTTTCATTGTCAGCTCAGTAATGTTGCTTCCACGATTTGTATTTATACTAAAGTTCCACCATGAAATATCTTATTAATTACATATGTGTATTTTCTCTGTGAATGTTGTTTATAAATGACTTGTGTGATTTAAGTTGCTGTTCTCTCTACGGCCTCATCACTGTAGCTTTACCTGTGCTCCAGGTCATAACACAGCAAACTCACTTCAATATACTGGGGAGAAAATAAAATAAAATAGTATATCTTTATGTACTAACTAGCCCTAGTACCCGTTTGCGATGGGAAAATAGTTTTTAGAAATAGTTAAAAGGTTAAAGCTAAAAAATAAGCTGATCAGTTTTTATGTAATCAGTGACATTATTATTTCAGGGTAAAGCCCATATACAGGTCTTCATCTTTCTGTACAGCAGAACTCTCTGCCTAACTTATTAATACAAAGAAATATTTTGTAAGGTTGCGTATCGTACTTAGTATTTCTTATTCTACTTAAGCTGCTTTGGGACAATGACAATTGTTAAAATGGCTATACAAATAAAATTGAATTATGCCCTGCTTACTTCCTTTGATGTCAGCCGAATACACTCACTGTAAAGTAATCGGAGAGTGAATCACAGATGAGAAATTGAAAAAGTGAAGAAGTTCTGTCTTAAAACAACTCCAGCGCATTAAAATTAATTTATACCACTTCAGCTCTGTTATTTCAGCGGTTAAAATATCAACTAATCTCAGTAAAAATATTCAGTTTAGCTTTTGTAATTTATATTGATGCAGATGTTTGGTTAAAATCTGTCAGGGCAGACATACTGACAGAAATTTTCGGAGACTGGTTTCGGGTCCTTCAGTATATAAAACGTAAATATATTGAAAGGGCGAGTACTGACCAACATACAGACAAAACCTTGTTTTATTTGTATAAATAAACAGGAGTTCAAGTGGGATTAGGCCGGTGGGGAACTGTAAAACCCAGTATAGCGGAAAAATTACTCGCCTCAGTCACATTTTTTTTCTTGCCTGTCTGTTGAATGTATAAAACATGTTAATGAACCTCCCATTTATTCTGCTGAAACTGCTGGGTTGTTGTCCTTTTTCTGCATTCTACATTCTGCATTCTACAGTGTGCAATATGGTACTTACTGTTTTAGGATTTTTTCAAGAATAAGCAATTTCCCCCTGAGGTTAATAAAGTTCTTTGAATCTTTGAATTATTAAGAAGTAATTACAAATGGGTGCCAAGAAAATTTTAAACACTCATTTCTTGATTTGAGTCAGGTGTTTAAAATGAAGAACAGCCTACTCGTACTCAGACTGCTGTGAGTGAAAACCCCAAGATATCGAGAGTTTCCCCAACAACCATGCCACCATTAAAGTCAAAGAGATTACACAAGCAACACTGTTGCACCCTTTGTTTTCATGGGAAGGAAGGCTGCATTTGAAGAAGCCTTCAAAATGCCACCGCCTTAGTCATGATGCTGTGACATAATTAGCATCCAAATGCATCCTTTGTGTGATGCGGCCCCCGATTTGAGATAGTGGTCTTTTAACCAGCCATCATATCTAACAATTTTTTAATCTTTATCGAGGAAGTGTCTCTCGCAGTATATATCATTAGCGTTCTATTGCCCAGTCCTGTGTGTGCTCCACTTATGTGTGGGTTAGATGTCGTCAGGATGCTCTATGCGAAGAAAGCAAGCTGGCAGAGGCAGTGTGGTGCTCTGGGAAAACTTGGGTCTTGCCATTCATGTGGATGCAACTTATGTACCTACCTAATCATTGTTACTGACCAAGTACACCCCTAATGGAAACAGTATGCCCTGACCGCACTGCAAAAATGGTACAAGAATGGTTTAAGGAACACAACAGATCTCATCCAAAAAATCTGGAAAAAATCTGATCCATCCACCTTATAACTTTATTTAAAGGATCTGCTACTGACAGTTTTGTGCCAGATGCCACAACATATTATCAAAGATCAAGTGAAGTCCAGCCCTCGATGAGCGTAAAATACACCTGACCAGTGTATTTTTAATCTTTCTGTAGTTCATTGCACATTGTGACGTGTAGTTTGTTGGGCAATGAAGAAATGAGCATAACAAGTAGCGATAGAGAAAAACAATCAGCATGTGAATCTAAAACCATGTTTTCTTTCTTGTTTCCTTCAGGACTTCATCGACCTGACATTGTCCAAAACGCAGCGGAAAACACCTACCGTTATTCACAAGCATTATCAGATTCATCGCATTCGCCACTTCTACATGCGCAAGGTTAAGTTCACACAGCAGAGCTACCATGACCGTCTATCACAGATCATAACAGACTTCCCCAAACTGGACGTGAGTTGTGCACTCGAGGCATTTTATTATGTACCTGTATTTACTTAAACTCATGGTGTGATATTAACAGTCTATCTGTAAATTCCTTTTGTTTTCTTTGTTCCCTTGGTTTCTTTTTACTTCATTTTCCTAGGATATTCACCCTTTTTATGCTGATCTGATGAATGTGTTGTACGATAAGGATCATTATAAACTTGCTCTGGGTCAGATCAACATCGCCAAAAACCTGATTGATAAGTAAGATTGCTATTTTTCACACTGATAATATTTCTTTTGACACATTCTTTATTGCACACGTCAGTGGAAGGACTTTGGAATAACAGGGAAATTAAATAGACTGTGTATGCGTGTTTGTGTGTAGTGTTGCTAAAGACTATGTGCGACTGATGAAGTACGGCGACTCGCTGTATCGCTGCAAGCAGTTAAAGAGAGCAGCACTGGGACGCATGTGCACCATCGTGAAGAGACAGAAACAGAGTCTGGAATATCTTGAACAAGGTACTTGCACGCACATAGTTCATTTTTTAACCAGCTAAGCCCGACTGGAAACCAGCTGTGTCATATTATTAATGTGTAAAGGCCATTAATGATAATAAGTAAAAAAATTTTTTGCATTTGCCGCTTTAGTTCGTCAGCATCTTTCCCGTCTACCTACAATTGACCCAAACACCAGAACTCTTCTGCTATGTGGTTACCCCAATGTTGGCAAGTCCAGCTTCATCAACAAGGTGTGTGAAGTAAATGTATATTCTCTATAAACTGACAAAAAAAAACCTGTTATCATTTCTATTTAAATAAGTATACTTACCTACTTAAATACTTGACTGGAGAATTACTCCAGCAACTGTTTCATCTGGCAACAATACGTTTAACTCTAACTGATGCAGGGAGTAGCTTCTCATTTCTTACCCATGTCATTAGATGTATACCAAGTTCACAAAGAGGTTACTCTGCTTCAGAGGTTTTGTTATAGTAAATTATTGACTTTTCAACCCCACTGCTGGTCAACTCAAACTGGGGTGTGCAATGTTGTTAGCCTGTGCTATAAGGTGTGTATGCGCCTGTTCATGCAGGTCACACGTGCAGAAGTGGAGGTGCAGCCGTATGCTTTCACCACTAAATCTCTATTTGTCGGTCACATGGACTACAAGTACCTTCGCTGGCAGGTGAGTGTCGTACCCTTTTACGGTGTTACTATAGTTCCCTCTTAGAAAGTTTCAGAACAACAAGTACAGTTCTTTTGCGTTTGCTGTACTCAGAACAAATGGGTTTGAGATTGCAAGATGCATGCGAGATCATGCTTGCTGCACTAGTTCGTAAATAATTGCTTTGTTTTATGTATTTATTTTCCACATTCTAAATTATAGTACCACAATTTTTTTTTTTACAAATTACAGAAATGTGTTGCTCTAAGCTCCTCCCTGGTGCTGCATGGTGCCCAGGGTGCCCTGTTAGTTTGACTGTTTGAGTAACAAGCTCTAAAGTTTATTCTTGGCATGAGCACTGAAGGTGTTAAAATGATAAAATAAAAAGCACAGTGCTGTGTCAGTGGAAGAAAGGCAAGCCATTTTTCAAGCTGAAAGAGAAAAAAAAAAATTTGGTTAGAGCCACTGTGCAAGTGTTGGGCGTAGCCAGTACAACAATTCGAAATTTCCTGAAAATGAAAGAAACCACTTGTAAGTAAGGGAAAGGCCTAAGTGTGGGGAAAATAGGGATTTGTTATAGATCTCATGATCTACAACATACAAGATTATCATTCCACCACATTGGAGACTTGCATAATCTTTATTCTTGATGGTAAACCCCTGATGGTAGCAAAAGAATAATTGAGGTGTCAGCAATAGCGTTGTCTCTTTTGATTTGATAAAATTTTATATGCATCCAATTTCATTAGTAGCAAAATGATGGCATAAAGCACAAGAGGACTTCATCTAGGGAAAAAGTGGGAAATTTTAGACTGGCCAAGTCAATCACCAGACCAAAACTCAGTTTTTTTCACCTTCTGAAGACAAGATGGACAGGAGAAACCCCCAAAACATAGAACAACTGAGAGAAGTACAAACATCAACGAACACTAAAAAAACAAGGCAGCAGTTTAGGGTTGCTGATTTGATGCAGTTTTTGCAAGCAAGAGATATGCAACCACGTCTTAAATGTTATACAGCCTTAATGTTGCTAATGTTACTAATGTGTTAATAAAAGAGCTAAGCTATAAAATGGAGACTTTTGAGTAGTTTTTAAGTTGTATGTCAGATAAAATTCCCCCTATACCACAGACAACCATTACAGTTAATTTATTAACTTATAATTGAATAAGTGATGATGCAACAAATGGAAAGCATTGAAAAGCAGTGGCTTTCATATATTACACCTGTGCTTACCAGTTAACGTGTGTTTAGAACACTCAGGATGCCTGTTAATGAGAGAGAGTAAGATTAACTCTACTCTCTCTCATTAACAGGCATCCTGAGTGTTCTGATTACACCGTTAAACCCAGGACTCGTTCCATAAATGTAGAGTGTGTGTCCCCTTGATGTAGATATAAAAAAAAATATTTTCCGACTCAGTTTATGGCTTTTGCCAAAAATTTTTTTTTTTTTTTTCGGATGCATTTAAGATGGGGTAAAGTAACTCTAATACGAAGTAACTTTTTTTTTTTTTTTTTTTAAACAGGTAGTGGACACCCCCGGTATCCTGGACCATCCACTGGAAGAGCGGAACACAATTGAGATGCAGGCTATCACTGCACTAGCCCACCTGCGGGCCGCTGTGCTCTATGTAATGGACGTCTCTGAGCAGTGTGGGCACACACTTTCACAGCAGCTTGAACTGTTTGACAACATCAGACCCCTTTTTGCAAACAAGGTAAAATCAGACACGCACACATGCATGCAAACACAGTATTATAATCCATAACATTAGAATAACCAACTTTAGAGGAACTTTTTTTGCACAGTATTTGATTTCCCAACTCAAAAGAGACAGAAGATTATTTGACACTTAAAAATGAACAAACCTACTGTTAATATGTGAGCGCTGTTTACTTGTGGTGAATTTTCCATGAATGAAGACGTAAAACTAATTGCATTTACAGAAGACTTCAAGCACAGTACAGTGATGAGACTCTTGGCCACAGTAAAGCATGTGAATAGTACACGTGTGTTTTAAAGAAGGTTGTACGTCCATGAAGGATGATCCTGGCCAAGTCGTTCCTGTAAATATTCAGAAAATGGATTGACACTGGGGGTCTAAACCTATCCTCAAGTCTATTTACCATTTTTATTTACTTTACCTTTAGAGTAGTGATGTAAAAGAGATGTAGTTTTCTTTTAATGCATTATGTTCAGCTCTGTTTTTCTGTGCCTGAATATCAAATCCTGTACACTATAAGGCAACACACATACATGACAAAGCTAATTATCATGGTTAAAAACGACTATATAATATATATATAGTTTTAGGATAAATAGAGTTCATCCTAAGCTATATAAATATTTTATAGTCTATTTCAACCATAATAATTAGCATTGTTAACAAACTTTAATGTGATGCTCTTGTTCAGGTCTTGTTTTTAGTCCACTACTTACTTAATAAATGATATTTTGAGAATAAAGTGAAAAGCGCATTTTTATATATATCTGTGTGTGCACTGTAGCCTCTGATTGTGGTGGTCAATAAGTGTGATGTAAAGAAGATCAGTGAGCTGTCTGAAGAGAATCAGGTAAGTTGCAGTGGCATATACTGTATGTTTTAGAGATTGTTTTATTGACGCTATAATAGTGGAATTAACTTGGACAGTTAATGTCAATAAAACTAAACCAACGTTAGTTTATGTAAAAAATAATAGTAAATGTATGAACTCTAATTTATGATAATGTTGCTCTGTATCTATATACAAATCTGGTGGATTGTGTATATGGAAGGTTTATAAAGGGAAAAAAATGATTGAACAGTTGTGGATTTTTCCCCCCATAATATAAGTAAAAAAGCATGGCTTTTTTCCTTTAATTTAGATGATTATATAATAGCTCATAGTATCTCAAAATATATAGAATATTTTCTAAGAGCCATCAAAAAGGATTTACAAAACAGAAATCTTAAACTTCTGAAAAATAGTAAGTTCATGTATGCACTCAATACTTGTTCAGGGCAACTGAATTCAATTCAGTTTTATTTATATAGCACTTTTAACAGTGATCATTGTTGCAAGGCAGCTTTACAAAATCATCATAGAAAAACTATGAAAATGAGTTACAAATGTTTAAGGAAATGTGTATAAATTATAATTATCGGACCCCTGATGATCAGGGTGACAGTGGTAAGGGAAAAACTCCCTGGTGTACAAAACTGTTTGTAGACAGTGCTTGTGCGGAGTGCAAACATGACCTTCAGCAGGACTCACTATGACAGCGTAACTGAAAAAGGAGAGTCAGAGGGAAACAAACCTAAGTCTGAGCACCGAAGATTAATTGGAAGGCTATTCCATGACTTTTGTGCATTGTAAGATAAAGCTCTGTCCCTACTAGGTCTGTCCCTTTTAATACTAGGTACCTTTTCGACAGAATTAGCCGTGGTGGA
>JAOVVA010000024.1:10454308-10470334 GCA_028565275.1 Leiocassis micropogon
TCATGGTTGTCACTTGACTGCAAAAGGTCTATAACATGGGCATGCATGGCTGCCAGTGGAATCGGTTCACTTCAATTATTATATGGTGTTTTTGCTAATACAGTGTCTTTTCCACGTTTTGTCACGTCACAATCATAAAAGTAAATGTATTTTATTGGGATTTTATGTGATAGACCAACAAAAAGTGGCTCGTAATTGTGAAGTGGAAGGAAAAGCATGAATGGATTACAAAGTTTTTACAAATAAAAATCTGAAAAGTGTGGCATTTGTATTCAGTCCCCTTTACTCTGATACCCCTAAATTAAATCCAGTGGAAGCATTTGCCTTCAGAACTATACTGTAGGCCACCTGTGTGTAATTTAATCTCAGTATAAATACAGCTGTTCTGTATAATACAGAAATACAGAGATTCAGTAAAAGAAGCACTAGAAGAACGCAAATCCTACGTGCTTTTAATGTTAATTGGTTTAATATTATAGCTGATTAGTGTATATTAATCCAATTATCGTTTTACTTCACTGTAGAACATGGATCTAATTAGATTAAGGACACTACTGACAGGACAGCTCCAGTTAGTCCAGAATGCAGAATGCATTCCTCACTAGAACCAGAAGATATGAGCACAGCACCCCTATCTTATGCACACTGCATTGGCTTCCAGTCAAGTGTCAAATTGATATTAAAATACTACTATTGACCACACCTACTTCAATCAAAGGATGCAGTATCTTGTATTATGAAAACCAAGGCAAGGGGCATAGCTTCTTAAAAAGCCCTAAAGTTATTGAATAGCCTTCCAATTAATGTTCGGATCACAGTTATGGGGGACTCATGGACAGAGTGTTATCGGGAACTGGTGAATATTTGGACGCTGTCTTCCCCACTCTCATTGAGCACTCAGGTTTGTTGACAGTGGAGTGACTGGTTGCTTTACTTCCCAGAGAGCTCTCATGTCTGTTTTCTTTTGGCTCTTCCTTTTAATTATGCTGCTTTAAAGTTTTAGAGTAGATTCACCATATCATGTGATGGTGACCATACCTAACTGTTCTTTCTCTCTCTGTCGAGCTACACATGGAGCTTATTAGCACATTTACTGCCTCTGCCCTCCGAACCTGAGTGGAAACTGGAAAGCTCAGGGAGAATATGGAAAGTCTGTGAACACGGACCACAGGTGGGATCTGAGTCACTGGGCGGCAGTGCTAACCACTAAGCAACTGTTCCACACACTTTTTATCCACATTATGGGCAAAATCATATAAACTATTTATACAGATCTGCTTCAGTATTACATTGTCAGCCAAAATTAAATGAATGGGATCAAATTAATTTAATGTTCCTTAAGGAGAAGCAGGCTTTCAGAAAGATCAAAGAAAAAACAAGGGAAAAAAGTCAGATATTTTCCTTATGCTTTATTTATGACACAGACAGGTGGAATTCCCTGCCTTCTTCCTGCGTGGTGTACACAGCCAAGTTCAGTTCCATAATAATGAAAATATCCTGAATCTAGATTTTTCTGTGATACTCACAAGACTATTTCAATAGTAGATCATTTTCTTTGCTATATTCCTACGAAAGGCTTTACTGACTAAAATCACTTTAAATGAAATACTTTAACATTTAGTCTTTGTGACAACTCCAGAATAGGTTGGTGTTTAGTTTGTGGACTATTTTTATTGTTTTTAAATTCAAAACAATTAATTTATTCACGTGTATCGACGAAGATTCTCAGTCATCAAGAAGAACAAGTTTATGTCGACTGAACTGGTTGGTTCAAAACGTTTTACTACTCATCCAAGTAGCTTTTTCAGACTGAGAATAGGTTCACTGATGGACAATTGAGAAGGTGAGAATGACTGGTTAGGATTTGATGGTCACACGTTTGAAACTCCCTTGTGACTCCCAAAAGACCTCCTTAGGTTTTGGCTTCCTGGTGGAGAACGTGTTCTTAATCCTCTTCAGGATGTATGAAATGGTAGCGTGGAAAGTCATGTGTATTTGCCTGTTTCAATGTCCCCTGGAAAGCACATATGTGTGATTAAATATCTGTTACACAGTGTAGTGTATCATGGATTAGTACATGTATGCAGATTAGTGTGTATTTTCTGTGGTGTCTGTTTTAATCTTATTATTCAGGATGGTGTTTCTTTGTGTGTATTCGCAGGTACTGCTTGCCTGCAAAACGTTTGCCACAGTGCGTGCACTCATACGGTCTTTCTCCAGTGTGAACAGTCTGGTGTGCTGTAAGGTGGCCAGACTGAGTAAAGCGCTTGCCACACTGCTCACAGCGGTATGGACGCTCACCCGTATGTATACGCATATGTGTGTCAAGGCTCTGTGCTGTTGTGAAGTTCTTGCCGCAGATGGAACAGATAAAATGCCTTTTACCCGCTCCAGCCCCTTGGAGTGAACCACGTCCTCCAAACAACCCCAACCCAGCCACGTTACCCAGTCCAAGCAAGTGCTGTGCATTATAAAGAGGGGAACTGTGGGCAGCAAGTGTCCTCGTGCCATTTCCCCCTGAGGAATGTGACAGTGTGTTATTCACGGAGTGTGTGCTCCAGTCCAAAGTAAGATTCAGCTCAGACACCATAGGGTCTCTCTTCATACACGTCTTATCTGGATATGTGCGGCTATGACTGGTGGCATCATTGTGTACGTCGGACAGTGAGTGCACATTACTCTGTGTGTTAAAAGAACAAAGAGGTTCATCGGAAGCTGTCAGGTCCATGCTGGATTGTTGGGATTCTTCAGTGTGCGAGTGTGTATCTACGAGTAGGTGTGGGGGAAGGCTTGGTGAGTGTGTGTCTGTGAGTGTGTGGGTATGGGCATCATCATTTGCAGAGGCTGTATCTTTATGTGACAAGAGCTCTATGGCTTCCTCATCTGGAGAATCATGATTTACCACAGCATCATCATCATCTTCATCATCTTTAAAAGAAAAAAAAATATTTATTATTATAATGAGTCACAGTCTGCTCCATTATTGCATTGCTAGAACAGGACATAGCTTTAATTAAATGTAAATTCATTGAATGTTACTTACCATTTTGTGGTTCCTGACCTTCCTCTTTGACCTGCACTGTTACGAGAGCATGCTCCTCTGAATCTCGTGACTGAAAAGTAAACACTCATTCAATTAATAATTCACTCAAGAATGTAAATGGTTTCTGTTATTCTTTGTAGGTAATACACTGTTCTCTGCGTGGGAAGTGAACTCAATATCACTCAAACCTGCTGATGGAGGCACAGTAGGATGAAGCAGTTTGAAAACTCCTGTTTTATGACAGTTGCAAATGATTATATGAGGGCGGTCATACTGTACAATCATATACGTGTGTGTGTATATATTATATACACATGCATATAATATATACACATATACACACATACACGTGTGTGTGTAAGAAATAACATTTTCTGCCATCACTGTTTTATATTGATTTTTATAAAAGCTCACCAGCCATCATTATGATGCTACATATTTAACCAGCACATATCTTCCTTAGTATGTGTTATCATCAAGTGTGTGTTGACTCAGTGAGTATGGCATTCAGCCCCTGATTATACGGCTGTGAATTCAACTGCCAAGCTGTCATTGTTGGGCTTTGAGTTCAGCAGTGTCCTGTCTCAGTTTAAAGTCCCTTTAGATGAGGATCAGCAGATAAACAAGCAAAATGGAAAATGGAGAATTGACTAGCAATTACTGTAAAAATGTTGTTTGTTTGTTTTCATACCAGGGAATCTTGCTTACAGATATGGCACACGGCATATGGAGAAAAAAAAACCCTCATCAACACGGAAAACTGAAATTCTTAATATCTTCTTTTGAAATAAATTTTCCAAAAGGTCTTTAAATTAACGTTCACATGTGGACAAAATGCCAAAATGCACACGGAAAGACCTGTTTTTAAAAAGAATCCATGACCAGGTAAACAAAACCTTAGCTTCTTGTAAAGATCCCTCTGTTAATGCAATATAGGATCATGGGAACCAAACTAGAGGCCATACTATATATATACACCAATGGGGGTGTTCTCTTAGAGATCTACATGAATTACACAGCTGAGAATATGAATATACAGTTCATGTCGCTGCTGCTTCTGCATTCAAGTACAAACCAGATCCTTCCTTTTGTGCAGGGCTATATCAAATTACCCCGTAATGTGAACTGTGCATTATACTCCTACATCAACAGGGTTTAAACAGTGATACATGGGTGGACCTTAAAAGAGAAGATTTTGCAATCTTTTAAAAAAATATATATAATAATGTTTGGTCTATTGGCAAATGCACATTTTCTGTGACCTGATTTTACCCTATTAAACCTGTTAACTTCCAGTTGTAGTCTACTATTGTATCTAGTGCTCTAGCAGGCGCGAGTGTATACACCACACATTATTTTCTTTACGTACCCCTAGACTTATATCGGCGTACAAACATTCTGCCCCTGAAAAAGACCAGGACATAAAATTATTGTAAGCCCAATATAGCCATGACATTCATGTGCTCAACACATGTGTGAATCTCTGACCACAACTGTATACAAGTCATTTTATAATTTGGGGTCCCAATCATGTCTGTTAACAAGCATATGTATTTTAAAGATTTTCATTAATTATATCCTATGCATGGGTATATTAATTGACTGTCAACTATGCTATGTACACTGTTAAAGTTTATAGATTCTTTTTAGTTAAATTATTTGTTTTAAATATGATGTTAAACTGTTCATGAAAATGTGACGTGGTCACATTATTCCTATAGGTACACCCCCAACAAATTTTTTTAATCCAGTTGCTTAAAATAGATAAAAAGAGGAGACGCAGGCTTGTGGATACGCTGATGCTGCACGCAGTGAGTATATTAAACGAAGCAGAGAGAAGCAAAGCACAAGTGTGATCAAAATGTATAGCACAAAAAAATTACATCATTCGATGTTGGTTATTTGGCATCATATCTAACTATCTTTTTTGTGTGTGCGTGTTGTTGTTTTTTTTTTTTGCCAGAAGTATTCGCTCACTTGCCTTTACATGCATATGAACTTGAGTAACATCCAATTCTTAACCCATAGGGTTTAATATGATGTTGGCTCACCCTCTGGCAAGTGTCAAAGCCACATGTCCATGTGAATACTCCCTAAGGTCTATTGCACATGCGTGTAACGGGAGATTTTTAAGACTCATTTGCTGATGGAGTGAATTGTCAAACTCCCTTCACAGAACAGTGCTGTTTATATTTCAACTTAACTGCCACAATTGCCATCTTTACTCTTTAAGTAACTGTTAGATTATACTGCTGCCACTTCACTTTTACATGGTTTTAGATTTTGACAGATTACACAAAAAACTTTATATATTTTTTTTTATTACTGGTCATCAACTGACTTCATTTTATTGCCACATGCAGTAACACACAGCTGACCCAGATCATAAACTGCCTCCACAGACTTGTACAGTGGGTGAGCGTGATCTCAGATAAGAGTTATGATTTTTTTTTTATGACATTGCTTCAGTGATGTTGAGAGTTCAACACTATTCTTCCAGGTTTTACTAATGCTTATTATATGGTTACTAACCCAGTTCCGCTATCTTTAGCAATTTTCCTTAGTTGCTTAATGCAGCCTAATAACTTGACCATTCTGAACATTTGACCCCTCAGTAACACCCACAGAACAGTTAACACAGTCCGCGAACCCGTGCACCGTTGTGCAACAACACTAACAACAATATTATTATTATTATTATTATTATTAAGTAGGTTGTTGATGAATCAAATATTTATTGAGTGTGCGACTTAAATATGTACTGTATACTGTAATTTTTTTGTAAATATTACGATAAAATGGGAAATGTAAACAGTGCATATGATTTAAGGCGCCTGTTTTGATTTTATCTGGCAACCCAAGTCCTTTGTACAAGTGCTCCCATGTTGAATTGCATGTTATACCATGGTCCTAAAAACATGGCATTTTGTCCTAGTGCAAATGCATGCATGATTGGAAAATTATGAGGAAAAATCCGGCTTGTGACATTTTTACAGATGTGTGAGATTAGCAACATGTCTCACCTTCGCGCGAGCGCGGCAGCTCGTGGCCTCGTGCACGGCCGCAGTCTCATCGCTGTAGCCGCGCGCAGCAACAATGGATTCGATGAGCTGAAGTTTCCGCCGCAGTTCTTCATTCTCCTTCTGATGCCGTGAAATCTCCATGTGTAAAATCGCGTATCCGTCATCCACGAGCTCGCAGATTTCTGCCACTGCCGCCCGCGTCAGGGTTTCCATGATGGTTGCGAGCTGTGTGTGAAATGCGCGGTAATGCGCCATCCTCTTCGTAAACGCTGAGTAGCTTGTTGTCCCGAATTAAATGTCAGGGTGTAATGACAACAGTAATAATATTCGGCTGTAATGCTATAAAACCATATAGGGGCTGTACGGTTTCAGGGCACGAACGTGCTAAACTGCTAATTATTACGCTTGTGTTCAGTTCTGTGGCAATTCCGTGTCCACCTCATCTCCGCTGTTATCAAAATAAAAGTCTTGAGGTTTGCACAAACTGAATTCCCAAAGATTACAGCACTGGGACTAAGGCTCTGCAACAGGATTTGGACCCGAATTAGTCACTCCGAATAATCAGGGTCCACCACCCGACCTGACTCCCGAATGATCGAGACCCTGTTTGATTCAGACCTCAAGGGGGCGTTTAAATGTCCGTACAGCCGAAAGACTGGTAATCTTTAAGAGACTACTAAAGGCCTATCTGTTTATAGATATTTGGATAAATTCCGAGCCCCCCAAATAAATAAATAAAATCCTTCCCAGCAGTGTTTTACTGATGGTACTTCGGCAGTAGACCCTGCTCAGATTACGAAGAGAGATCCCTGTTGAGTCACTTGGTTCCCAGTGGCGGCCGGTCAATAAGGGGCGCTCGGGCGCCGCCCCCTTAAAGTTAGGCAGACAAGAATGCTACATTAACATGTAATTATTTGACACATGTATTCTCTCTTCGTTTAGAGTTTTTTTTTGTAAATCAATGATTTACAAAAAAAAATCTAAACTGTATTACGTTCATTTGTGTTCGTGTACGCGAGGCACAGGACAAACGAGTGTCTATGTAGGCACGTAAATGTTTGAAAAGCATGTGATTTGAGGCTGAGCTCTAAATTGTTTTTTTTTCCCAATCATCCTTGGGGTGCAGTACTGTGCGGCCCGAACCCTCCCACATTTGATCTTAGCGAATCAATATTGTTTTTAAATATTTGGGCTCATGTGATTGGACTATTCTCAACGAGTCTCATTAACGGTCAGCAGATTGTTAGTTAATGTATTGAATAGTGATTGATGTGGAAGCCAGCTAAATATGAGAGGAAATTCTGTAATTTCTATGCTAAAATACCCCTTCACAAGGCGATCGGACGAAGAAAGAAAAAAAGTTAAAGAGCTTCGACCAGATTGACCTGATCTTCTAATTAAGCAGCAGTCAAGTGATCGCGGCCAAGCTTACACTCTGTGCTTTTCAGCACTTCTTATGGCTATTTACAGGCGATTATTAAAAGTTTAATTTGAATTTTGTTTGCCAGCCACCACTGCTGGTTCCCCTCAAGGTTTCTACCTATTGCCGTCTCAGGGAGTTTTTCTCTTGCCACCGTCGACTTGCTCATCAGGGTCTCATCATTTTGACTTATACATTTCCTCAAACAATTTATACTAATTTCCCTAATTTTCTTTAGATTCTGTAGAGTTGCTTTGCAACAATGACAAAAGTTCACAGTGGTGTAGTGGTTAGCACTGTCGTCTTCCACCTCCAGGGTCCAGGTTTGATTCCCGGCCAGGCTTGATTCCCGTCTCTGTGTGCATGGTGTTTGCATGTTCTCCCCGTGCTTGGTGGGTTTCCTCCGGGTACTCCGGTTTCCTCCCACAGTCCAAAGATATGCAGGTTAGGCTAACTGGCATTCCCAAAGTTCCCGTAGTGTGTGAGTATGTGTGTGTGCCCTGCGATGGATTGGCACCCTGTCCAGGGTGTACCCTGCCTCGTCCCCTAAGCCTCCTGGGATAGGTTCTAGGTCCCTGCGACCCTGAATACAGGATAAAGCGGTATAGAAGATGAGTGAGATAGATAGATAGAAATTGCATCTGACCCACGTAATAAAAATTACTGACATTGAAAGGTGCTGTTGTCAATAACATCGTACATTTTGCAGATCGACATTTGACACCATTCATGACATCACTCATCATTTAAGAAAGCACATAAAATTCACAGTTGAAGGTACATGAAGGTACAGTGTGTGTTCATTTTTATTGCTGCTATTGTCTATGCTCTGTATGTAGAAGAGACATCTCATCAGTCAAGTCATACAAGGCTAAGATCTCAACACAACCTTAACCTTCATCCCCAGCAACGGCACCTAAAACCTCTATCTTTCAACCTCTATGTATATGTAATTTCTATACAGTATATACATATTTATATGTATGTATATACTGCAAATCTGCTTATGCAGCTTCCTGGTGCAGAAAATCTAGAGCCAGTTATTATCTATTATGTGTCCACATTTGCATCCTATAAAATAATTTATAATCTGAAAAAAAAAACCCTGAGCAGGGCCAAAAACCCCAATGGGGCAGGTAGTATTTGCTTGTGCATGCATTTTCCTCTCATGTACTCATGGCTCCCTTTGTCTTCACCTTCAACTTATAGGGATTGTTTTACATTACAGTTTTACATTACAGTTTTCTTGATCATATGACCAGATTACCTGAACCCTCTGTTGTGTCACTTATCTTTGTGACCCCTGATTCAGCATAATGACTTACTGCTCGATCTATTATTCAAATATTTGTCTACATTTTCATGAAAGTCTGTTTAATAAAACTGGTCACTATCTGATGTAATATATACAGTAGGTGAAGTGAATATTTAACCTTTATTCAAAAAGAAAGTCATCATGCCTGATAGATCCAGGGTCAACTGCTTACCATGCGGCACTGCTACTCACTGCTTTCCTGATGAGGAAAAGAAAACCTCCTAGGATTAGGTTCATGCTGATCGTAAACTTGTGTTCGTGTTGAAAGAACTATTACAAAGGGAAGAATCTTGATGGGCCAAGGTGCAAGTTTTTGAATGTGTGATGTGAAGGTCCAGGTTGAACACTTTCACTGAATAAAAGTTACTGTATATTCACTGGAAAAAAGAAAGCTAGTAGTTTTAAGCAGCTAGTAGGTTTACCGACAACCTGCATTCAGTAGGCTATGTCACAGATTCTAGGGTTATCCCACAGTGAGCCACGCCCCTCAGAGAACCTTGGGAATGCACTGCTCATACTCATTTCTGTAATTTTATTTTGATTCTGCATATAATATATAAATAATAAATACATTTTACTTAATTGAATTATAATAGTTACTCTGCTTTCTTGCTGGAAAAAACAGCAAAAAAGCAGTAAGTTAACACATAATAAACAATTAATAAAAAAATCATATGGGGTTTGCCTGGCCATAGCATATTTAAACAATTATATGCTGAGAGATAAAACAAAGGTGGAGACCTTTAAAATAAAAATGCTTTTAGTTGCAGTTTTAATACAGTGATTCATATGTTAAATGTTTTATCCGAGAAAGACTGGCTGAACGCAACTTGAAATATAAAAGAAATTCCCCAGTATACCCATACCATTATAAATGTCAAGCAGTGTCAGTTTTAGCATATTCACAGTCAGAAAGCTACACCCATTGCATTTTGGCAGTGGTGGACAAAGTACACAAATCCTGTACTTCAGTGAAAGGTGAAATATTTGATATATATAATGACTTTGATATAATGATTTTAAGGTTATATTATTATTTTGATAATTAGACTGTTCTTGTTTAATCTGCTAATTTTAGGTGAAAATTGCCAATGTCTGTCTGTCAGTAGTGGCTTGACTTTTTTCGCTGGGGGTGCTCTGAAATTTAAGGTGCTGGTAGAGACAGTTTAATTTCTATTGCAACAAATCCTGACACACATACAAACACGTGTGAAAGAAAGGTCAAAAGTTCAAAGCATTCTGTGCCCACTGGCTGAATCAGATCTGCGGTGTTGGCATCATACTTTCTCTAAAAATAAACAGTTTGTTTCATTTATGTATCCAGTTTTCAAATTATACCTGATAGTACTTTCACATTAAATTAATTTTTAGAGTGCTCTGGTTATTCTATTCAAGCCCTTCCCTTCCCCATGCTATATATTATGATGGTTCTGAAAATCTAAAATACTTTTTAAAAGAAAAAAAAGAAACAGTCATGTGACTCAAAAATCTTGTCTAAAGAACACTGGTGATTGGATAGAATTGTAATTCAACAATTCAATGTCATATTTGAAGATAAAAGTCTGGATTAACAATGTGTCTTACAAAACCTGGATAAGCATATATTATTATTTGATTATATATTGTTATATACAGTATATTATATATAATGCATAACAAATCTAGTTTAATAGCTGAATAAAAATTACTTTACCCAAACTGCTAATTGTAAAAATGCAAAAATCTACTGGATTTCAAATATTTCAGTGTACCTAATAAAGCAATGGCTCAGTGTATCAAAAATCTGAAAAGTGGCACAAAGGTTCAGTTCTATGATTTTATTTATATACAATTCTGTTATTCATATTAGCCAATAATATACAGTACATGTAGAGCTAGCTGCTAAACATTCAAGAAAGGCCGGACACTGTAATGGAACGTCCATGTCAACTTCTAAATAAAGCCTACTATCACTGCGCAGCATTTTGGCACTTATTAAAAACATTGCAATGCACCAAGCATATGCAGCCTACAGCAGGGCTTCTGGGTTTGAATCTAAGCTATGTCACAAAGCCATGACAGGGAGTATCTGAAGATGCAATAGCAAAGGCACTTAATGATCAATAGGTAGCATCTTTTCACATTTTTTTTCATATAATATTGCTTATTTCTTATAATATTTCCCAATGTAAAAATATCAAATTACCTGTGTATTGACTAATGTCTGGTTTATCAAGGCATTGTGCTGTGTGCTCAATTCAACAGAGGTACTGATTAGATTTTTCAACTAAATTAATCAACTTGATCACCATCATTACACATAATAAAATAGAGAACACACTGTATTATAAATGGAATGGTTTCCACGCTACTGGCCCACACTCAAATAATAATATAAATATAGCATAAATATCATTATAATCTCTTTTATATTCATTATACATAGTCTTATTTAACTTACATTTCTATTGCATAGCTATTGCATAGCTACATGTTCTTTCAATGTACCATATTGTCAGATTTGGTTCTACAGTGGATACACAACATAAAAGCGTGCATGAGTTAACAGTAAGTGACTTCATATGTATCATACTTTCTGGTTAGAGTGCTCCTTTGAGAGCCCAACCTTGCAATCTACTAATTAAGTAGACAGAAGTGATCACAGATGTTAAAAAGCTAATACTGTTTGGCGAATGGAGACACATTTGCACATACTTGAGTTTAATGAGATGTGAATTCAATGACCCACTTCTGCTCGTTTGTGACTGTGTGTGTGTTTCGTCATCACTCATTTCTTGATGTAATATCCTAAAGGAAATGTACAAAGTCTGTGTGAGCACTTTTGGAAAAGATGTTTCACCATGAAAAAATGGTAATTTACGGGGATCTTAAACTTAAGCTAAAACACGTTTTAAATCAACTCACCTCTGTGTTGGCCCGAACTGTGCGTCCTATTCCAGACTTAGAGCCACCTGACATACATGGGTGGAGGACACACACACCCGCATGCACACACAGACACACACAATATGGCAAACAGTAAGAAAGCTATTTTTAAAAAAAACAGTTTTACATTTGATCTTGACCCTGTTGACCATCTTACTAATTCGGAAATGTTTATCAATTAATCTGCTGGCTACAGTGATAATTTCATATAAATTATTTTATATGAAATTCAGCCACACATTCTTGACTTATTAAACTAAAGAGAATCCTTCAAAAGAGATATATCAATATTTATATAAAAATTATTTATACAGTGCTCTTAAGTGTTCCTTGGAACGTAACTTCATTAAAGCATTTAACTACAATCAAAACCTGAGTTGTTTTTTTATATGACAGTGACATATATATGTTTTTTTAATAGCAGTGCTGGTTATGGAAGCATGTGTGTATATGTACTCACATATAGATGATATAAGGAAAAGGGAAGCCACTGCCACAGCAATTCCTCCGCACACATATCTGTCAGGATGTGGAGTATTTGCACTTTTACTCAGAAATATGTTCACTGACAATAAAATAAACTGTGGCAGCCATGAGTTTCTCATTGACACATGTCTTGTTTCCAGATCTTACCTGGAAAATATGTTTGCACAGAGAACCAGTGTGAAGAAGAAGACAAGGAAGGCTCTCCTAAACACGGCATCTAGAAATCAATTACAAATGATCAATATAACAGTAAAAAAAGTTCTATACAAATAAATTTTAATTGAATTTAATAGCATCCATAGCACATAACAGGTTCAGAGGCTATGAGTGTAGTTGTAAGCCCTTACACACAATTTATGTAAAAAGACATTCAGAGGACAACTTGGAAAAAATAACCCATGTGCAATCCTTCCTTCTTTGGTATACTAAATTAATATGTTACTTCTTATGAACAATATATGCTGACAATTCTTTTTTAGAAAATCAGTTTGTTATTAAAATAAGCAGGTTATTAAATAAGGGTTAGATATAACACCTACATTTAACTTTGCCATTAAGAAAATTCTTAAATGCAAACAGTTATTCGTAGTTGTTTCTAACATATAATTAACATATAGTTAAAACCTTCTAAGAACAACCTATTAGGTGCAAACTTTGCTATGACATGTAATGTATAGTTATCGAATATATCTGATGGGGTCATAGACCAGGCGGCATGGCGGCTAAGTAGTTAGCGCTGTCGCCTTGTACCTCCAGAGTCCAGATTCGATTCCTGCCTCTGTGTGCATGGAGTTTGCATGTTCTCCCCGTGTTTGGTGGGTTTCCTCCGGGTTCTCCGGTTTCCTCCCACAGTCCAAACACATGCAGATTAGGCTAAATGAGGTTCCCAAATTGCCCCTAGTATGTGATTGAGCATGTGTTTGGCCTGCGATAGATTGGCACCCTGTCCTGGGTGTACCCTGGCTGTATAGATGATGAGCGAGTGAGTCATAGACCTTGGAACATTATTATAATAATACTTAAAGGTGTTGTTAGTGATGTCGCAATTTTCTTGTCACTAAATGACACTATGACACTGTGACATTTAGGAAATATAATTTCAGATTTTATTAGTAGTAGTAGTGGTATAAGCAGTAGTAATAATAGCCTTTTTACTGTTAGTATTATTATAAAACCAAAATATTGAATTTGTTGTAAATGTGTGATAGGACGACAGCATTCGCACACAATCTGTACTCTATACTCTGTATATTTTCCTCTCACCTGACGGTGGATTGGTGGGTGTGCAGTGACATTTGGATTGTGGTGGGACATCAATCAGACTTTTCAGTGACTGAGCAGGTAGAACAGGGGCAGAATAATCTTCAGCGAGAGACTCTACCTCTGATAAAAAGCTTTCTTTATCTTTACGAGGCACGGTGTCTGTAGGATCTGCAACAGACATACACAATCCCAGAATGAACATATGAATGAACATACACTTTGGTATAAAGAAAGTTTTTAAAATTGAACAGTGCCCTCACCATATGTAAAATGGAGAGAGGTGTCATGTTCAGTGTTGCTGCTAACATCCAAACATGATGAAAGTTCAGCAGAGGACAGGATGCCATCTCTACCAAAAATACTTCCACTGAGCAAGGACTGGCTGACATCACTGAAGAGTGAGGCTAAAGACCTTCTGGCTTTGCGCTTCCTACGGAAAATTCTATTGAACACACACACACGCACACACGCGCGCACACACACACACACACACACACACACACGCAGAAACAACAATGCATGTAAAAACTGCAATATGGACTCTAAGAATGATAAATAATAACAATAATGACATGAGTCAAATGAAGAGTTAGAAACAGGATAAGAAGGGCTTGTGCTACAGTATCTGATGGAGTCAAAGGTATGTTACACCTTATGGCATAGCCTCTAAACTGTAGGGCTTCTGTTTCAACTTAGCTTAAGCTCCCAACCAGTGAGTAAATAACCAGCTATGCTGAAAGATGCAATCATACAGCCATACAGCCTGTATAAGGCTTCTGAGCAGGAGAGTGCTGTTCTTTATCTCTGAATATTTCAATCTGATTCTATTGTGGCTATAAAAAAAAGCTTTAAAGTCAGTGTCATTTGTGTCACATTAAGCAAAGAATGTAGACATAAATTACCTAAAAATGGGATCAAAGGGATCAAACCTGTTTCAGCATGACAGTGCCTTTTTACACAAAGGAAGACCCTTAAATGGTTTGCCATTAGTTAGACATTACTTTATCCCACTAACACTCCTGTGACTTTATTTGTTATTGACTCTATTTGTTATAGAATTTTGGTCACTTTCATGGTATCAGGAGCAGACAACTAACAAGTGAGCTGGACTTTATGACCACTGTAATGGTTAAATATGTGTTACAGCAATGAAAGATGATTGGCAGTGAGATAGGGCAAAGAGATGTTGCACAGATGGCACAGGACGATTAACCTCAGTGAGGTAATGCGAGAATATAAAAGGGTTCCATCGGTGCAAAAGTGTAAGTGCAACTTGTGTAACTGTTGTTTTGTGGAACCTGCTGATGCTGGTCAAACGATTACTCAAATTTTGCAATTGTTTTTTTTTTTCTGAATAGTGTCTTTGGGTGAAAATTGGTACGGAAATTTAAATAAGGTTAGCCCTCTCAGACTAACTATACTGGCTGTAATCATGAAGGTTATCTACAGTATATGAGATCACAGTCACAAAGTGTGAGTATTTTGTACTCAGGAAGTCTCCGAAAGTTTTAACGTAAAAAACCTCCACTGCTCTGACAATTCTAAATCTATTGATTGTTTTTGTTTGTTTTAATTGCTGAAAGAATTCACAAGATTTTATATGTCCTGGATATTTCCAAACTATGAACTATTAATGAGATGCGTCACATAAAAAAACCACACACTCACTAACAGTTTCTCACTCTTACTAACCGAGCAAGATTTTCTTTGTAGGAAATGTTGGTTTGTGTTGGAGTGAAGGTCAGGTTACCCTGGTCATCACTAACAACACTATCTTCTGTCAGTACATAGTAGCCATTTGCAAGTAGACGGGGACTTCGACGGCACAGGTGCACTACGCCAGTTTCCGGGTTGGTGGATAAACACTCATAAGAAGTATCAGAAAGCAGGGATGTGTCGAAACTGAGAAAGACAAAAAAGAAACACACAAAAGCTCAGACAGACACACAAATATGCTCATGACATTGAATATCAAAACTTTAAAAGCTTAAAGAAATCATTAAAAAGTATATACAATAATTAAAGAGTATTCTTTTTTTTTTGAGACATTTGTAAAATTCAATTAAATATTTGTCCACATATTTCCCCACAGCTTATATTGCATATCAATGGAAAAAATTTGTTACTAAGGGCCCTAGGGACATGTGCTGGTAAAATCAGCTTGCAAAAATATCTAAAACGTGTGGCAAAAACAAGGTCAAAAAAAGGCAACGTTCAGGCAATGTATAATCAGCATAAACATGGCTAGACAAGCAATAGTGTGAAAACCAGAAACAATATAAAACCGGAAGACATTCTGACTTCATTCAACACAGCATTCATCATACTTAGATGGAAGAAGTTTAAGACTCTTCCTAAATCTGCTGAAGAATTCTCATCACCTCACATTTGAGCAAAGGTTTACTATTCAACACAACAATGAACTGATAAACTGATTTATTCCACTAATTGTCATTTACAGACCTCCAGGGCCATACTCTGAATTTCTTAGTGAATTTGCAGATTTCCTCTCAAACCTAGTCGTTTCTGTAGACAAGGCGTTAATTGCTGG
>JAOVVA010000024.1:10477931-10497273 GCA_028565275.1 Leiocassis micropogon
AATGTAGAAAGAAATAAAAATCAGGAACGATCATGGAGTTAGAAAGTCACCCCAAACTTTTGAACGGTAGTGTATATTTTGTATATGTATAATATATACTGTAACATCCAAAATTAAACCACAAACTACCTTGGTGCACATTAACCAACTTGGTAATGTAAATGCTTCCAATCCCATTGCATTTGAAGCTTTACAAATAACTTTTGCTTCGCTAAACTCTTTATCAGCATGTCCTAAATTAGGTCTTCAAAATGTCCCAGTTTTAAGGCTTGATCTCGTTTTCATCTTTGTTTGCAGGCCCACACTGACTCTGTCCCATCGGAACCTAACTGGTGGCTGTAATGTTAATTGTGGTTGCCGGATCCATGAGTATGCTCCTGTGTGTGGTTCTGATGGAATTACATATTTTAACCCCTGTCTGGCTGGCTGCAGTGGTGTCTCCAATGACAGCTCAGGAGTAATCTCTTTCTTTCAATAAGTGTTGATTGTTGGTTGTTGCACAACAAGTGAAAGCTAAATGAATCCGAACTCATATTTACCCTGCCAGTGAAACAGCAAGTCTGCTTTACCAAGTCATGTTTTTCTTAACAGAATAAGTGTTTTTGTAGTATCACTACCAAACACTTAAACCCAGGAATATAGCAATTGTCTTGATCGCTAAATAATTTAGGTTAAATGTTCAAATTCTGCATAGTTAAGTGAAATGTGTCTCTGAATCTTTGAACTCATCATCTCTGAAAGAAATTAAAAATTCTAGCTCATGACTGCATAAATGTAGTGCATTATAGAAAAGAAATCTATTTTTATTTTTTCTGCAGGTTACATTGTGTGCATGTGTATGTTTCTTTCAGATGAGAAATTTTTCAGACTGTGCTTGTGTACAAAGCAGACAAGTGATCACTCCGTCTGGAGGGAATCATGAGTTGCAAGTAGTCATTGTAAAAACTTATCTGAACGAGAACGGCTATGCGCTCGCCGGCAAGTGTGAACGCACCTGTGGAACGCTTATAACCTTCCTCATCTTCCTCTTTATTGTTACACTCATAACTGCCTGTGCACAGCCTTCTGCCATCATAGTCACCCTGAGGTACATTTCTTCCTCCCTCTCTCTCCCTCTTCCTCCCTCTCTCTCCCTCTTTCTCTCTCTCTCTCTCTCTCTCTCTCTCTCTCTCTTTTAACAGGGTTTTTTTTTTTACATGATTTTACATGTATTGTTTAAATCCATAGTAGGCATAAATATTTGTGTATACTTAACACTAATTATTATTAGTAAGTGTACAAACTTGAGAAAATGAAAAATGGTATTTATGTTTACAGTTCTTTGTCTTCATGTAGGTCTGTGGAGGAGCAGGAGAGACCATTTGCTTTGGGAATGCAGTTTGTTCTTCTTAGAACTCTCGGTATGACAGAAATATATTTCAGATTTTAAACATATAGACGTTTTAATTTAAGGTGAATCTGTAAATGAAATATGTGGCAACTAGGGATGCAACGATACCATTTTTTCGATACCGATACCAGTCCGATATCAGTGGGCAACTGGCAACTGGTGGGCGTTTCACTTGGTTATTAAAATTTATTTGTTTTAGGCATAGAAAGAAATACCAAATCTGACTGCACATTGTTGGATGAAAAAGAGGAAATAAAGAGATACATGATATGCAATCTACAGTATGGAAGACAACTTTATAAAGAAAACTGAATTGTGCAGTAGCAAAATTAACAGTAATTACAACAGTTACTAGTTGTACCACAATCTTTACAATAACAACCACATATTTACTGCAATTATTAAATTAGATTATTTTCTGATGACCAAAAAGTAATATTCTAAATCAAAATAATCTTAAATCAGAATGGTAGCAAGCTGCAAGACATTGCTTATTATACAGAACACCTTACATTCATGAAAAATAGTAGAACACAAACTATAATATAACAACCAAGATAAATATAGGCATCACTAGCAACATAAACCTGCCTTAGGATTCACTTGATCATCATTGGTAGGTTTTTTCTGCTCATTAACAACAAGCTGTAATGAGTGAGCTACACAGCCCAAACTAGGAACTCCCAAATCATCCATCGCTTTCTTCATATTGCTGGCATTGTCCTGCAAAATCACGTGTACTTTAGATATAGGAATTTTCCATCCATCAATCATTTCTTTGATTGACTCTGAAATCGCCCTGCTGGTGTGTGAGCCTCTCATTTCCTTTACATGTAGCACAGTGCTCTGCAAATCATAATTTTCATTCAACCAATGTGCCGTTAAACTTAGTAGGGACATGGGGCACACGTCAGAGCTCCAAATATCTGTGGTGAAGCTGAAGGACCGGACGTCTTTTAATTGGTCTGCAATATGTGAGGAAACTCTGGAATACAGCTTAGGCAAAGCGGTCTCAGAAACGTATGTTCAAGATGGCAAACTATATCGTGGTTCCAGATGCTCCATGAGGCGACGGAAACCAGTGTTTTCAACAACAGAGAGAGGCTGGTCATCTAGAACAATAAATTTAAGTACCTTTTCTGTTATTTTTACAGCTTTAGGGTTCTGATGTAAAAGTTTCTTTTGCCTCTGAAACGCATCTGTCAAAGTTAGCTGCTTTGACTCATCCTTTTTCCGTTTGATTTGCGCGAACTCCTCATGTTCTTTTGTGTGATGCTTCTGAAGACGCTTGATTAAATTTGTGGTATTGTAATTCGAAACACTACTCCCACCTCTTGAAACTTGCGTGCAAATATTACAATTTGCATTGCTACTAGCTGCTGTATCGAGAGTAAAATATTTCTATATCAGGGACATGTTTAATGCGATGAGGTAACCTACTTTGTATGTGAAAGATTCCTGCTAAACTCACCTGTCACACTCACGTGTGGCTGCGTAAGCAGCGCAACGCATTTTAAATGTATTTTATTTTAAAGGCAATATTTTAAAATAAATGACTGTGTTTGTATAAGAATTATTATAGTTTTTACTGTAGACTAATATGTTTTTGCTATTCATTTAATCAAACTCTGGTAACGGTATCGAATTTGGATCGGTCACGCATCACCAATATCCGATCCATTCAAAAACCTTGGATCGGCGACGATACCGATCCAGAGTATCGGATCGATGCAACCCTAGTGGCAACCTGGGAAAACCCTTCACATTTTTTTATTTACCACTGTGTTCGTAATAGCTGGCTCCTACTGTATAATGATGTGATGATTACTGGACTGACAAACAGTAATTATTTGTAACTATCGGAGCTTGGGTTAAAAAGATCTCTAATGTGAAAAAATAGATCAGTGTTACAAATGGTTTAACTGGAATGACCAAATGTAATTTGTAAAACAAATGATCACATTTGGATTTCCTGTCCTTCTACAGCCTATATTCCCACCCCGATATATTTCGGCGCAGTGATTGACACCACCTGTATGCTCTGGCAGCAGGACTGTGGTGTTCATGGATCGTGTTGGGAATATGATGTTACGTCACTTCGGTTTGTCTACTTTGGCTTAGCTGCCAGCCTCAAGTTTCTGGGCTTCTTCTTTATCTTTCTCACATGGTATTCACTGAAACGGCGTGATGAGCAAGCAAGCATGCATGCGCACACTGTATCTCCACTGGACACAGTTAGCCAGTTGATGTGCCATGCAGGGTGGCAAAAAGGTCATGCTCGCACACGCTCCTGCCCTGTCTTCCTGCCCCGACCCCCTGAACACTGCCATGCTGCTGCAGTGCCACCTGGACATGCCCTAAGCCGTGGGAGCAGTTGCCCCAGCAATGGCCTCAAAGCAATAACCCTTCCCATCAGGTCTCTGGAGAAAGTGGTGATATGAAAACGTTAGTGCAGACATACACAGTCGCACCCACACAGACACAGTCGCACCCACACAGACACAGTCGCACCCACACAGACACAGTCGCACCCACACAGGCACTGCTGCGCACACACTCGCTTACGGATATGCACACAGACACGTACACAAACACATTTACTCACCCAAATGCATAGACAGGGCATACCTGAAGATTTACTGGAGTCTCCAGGTCTCCTGCGTCCTCAGAGCCACTGCCGTGCCTTTTTTTTGTCCCTCCAGAAATAGTCTACAATCAACACAGTTTGTAAAAGTATTGGACTTAATACCTCAAAGGAATCGGTACCTCTCTCTTTTACACATTTACATAGATTATTTCCTGTATTCATCCTGTTCATACACACACCAGTCTGTTTTCACACACATGTTCACTACACTTTTCTGGTTTCTTTTTCCTGTTAGTAATGTGATGAGAGACTAAGTTATGCTGTAGGCATTTGCACACTTGTCTAACATTTCACTCATTGGCCAGTTGCTCTGTCGCTTAATTGATTGGTTAAATGATTTGATTAAATAATATCGGGTGTCCTACCATGTAGAAAAGAGGAATTCAAGCTGATTCCGGTAATTATGCAAACTTTACTCTCCTTTCTACACGGAGGTTTTCGGTTAAACCGAACAGGACAATGCTACTACACTTTCACGTCCAGTGAGTGTTTCAAAATGCAAATAAGAAACAGTATTGATTACATTGTCACTATTATTCTGTACTGAGGAAATATGTGTGTTACACTGGATAAAATCTACTCATGGGAAATAAAATAATTTCCAAGGGTTTAACTGGGTGTTTTGATGTCCCCATTGAAAATATGTTTTAATAAAAACACAATGTATTGTTGGTGTCTTTTTTTAAGCATTAGTTGTTCAAGATGCTGCAGGGATGTGACTTCTGTTAATGACTCAGACGTAAGTCGAATTGAACTGACTTGTGAGTTGACTCATGTTTGTACAGTACTTGGTTGACTTGACTGAATACTCAGCAGGGATATAAACCAGAGCAAATTTTAGAACTGTCCAAACATTTATACAGTTTTGCATTTCAATGTAATGACTCATAGTAATTTATCTCAGTGTTATTTTTTTTCTTATATGACTGTCAGGTTAAGTTTGGTATAGCCTCAAAGAGCCTTATACTCTTTATACAACTTTAGATTGGATTCTATATTATTTAAAAAAAAAAAACATGCAAAGAAGTTGGTTAGTTAGGATACAATGTATGTTAGCTTGCTATTCTAAAATTAATAAAATCAATAATGTTTATTTTAATAAATGCCTTTTAGACAATGAGTTTCAAGCTATAACCTTTTTTTCAGTTTTCTCTTTTCTCACACTCTTTACAGCATGTAGGCATCTATTGAGCTCAATTGGTACCTTAAATCTTTTCTATAATGTGTAAAAGTGAGTGGATGGTGGTGTAGAATCAGTGCACATAGTCCCTGATTAAAGATTAGAACTGTGTACAATTGTTTATTTTTTAAATAATACAACTGATTTAAATACACACAATAAAATGTACTATTAGCAATATGTTTTCCTTGCTAGTCATATGGTAGATTTCTACAAACCTCAGTTAACCACCAAGCCCATGGTAAAACACTTAGTTACCTGCTAATGTGCAATAAAAAAAACACTGTCATAAGGTCATAATTTACTAGAACCAGTGTAATTTCCAAATGACAAGCAACCATGGTAGTTCATAAAATCACATATCACATATCTAACTCTTGTTCTATTTCATTTCTACAAAATGCTAGGTAGTAATGGTGTAAACCACTTAGATATCATGGACCAAATTGTCATGAGGAACAGGGCTTGCCTTATGACTACTTTCACCAAGGATCATTTACAATGTACCATCACCCAGTATTATCATATTTATATCCTTTCAGTAAAACTTGTATGGTGCTTTTGCTCAAACTGATGATTAAAATGAGATGATTACAATTGAAAGGACATTTCTTCATTATAGAAAGGAAAAATCATATACACCTAATCTGGAATACTTTTTCTCATCCTGTAGCAAAACCCAGGTACTTTAGGCTGCCATGTCCTGATATCGCTACACTCACAGTCTAGTTGTCTAATAGAAAAAAATTACTAATTTAACCACACTATTTCCAATTGGCTAATCCTGCTTCTCACCACAGTATCTTGTACCCAATAAAATATGCTTACACAAATTAAGGTGTGTGTTCCTTTTATGCCGCTACTTATTAAACGTAGAATCACAATGGTGGTCAAGTGCTAACATCATTTCAGGATAATTTTCATAATAATAAATTGTGTTTGTAGGTGTGTGTGTTCTCCATCCAGAAATAAACAATCGTAACTGTAAAATATTTCTGGAAAGGAAACTCACCATTCATTTTATTAGGAAACCTTTAGACCTGCATGTTTATATAACTTATATAACAAATCAGCTCATAAAGTGGCTGCAGAGCAATGCATAAAATGATGCAGGTCAATAGCTAAAGTTTCACATTAAACATCAGAATATCCCTGTCTTTGGTGAAACAGTAGGTGGCTGAAAAAAGAAAGGATAGAACAAGCTAATGTTGCTAATGAATCATGGTAGGAAACCACATCCCAACTTTTATTTTACTACTGGGTTTTGATGCCTGACATTATCCCTCCCTTTACTTGCTTAGTGTTCTCTATACCTTATGAACCTTCCTGCAAGTTAGACACTTCATCAGTAGTGATGAAGACTCAGACAATAACATCTGCCATAGAGTCAATTCTGTTAAAATTTCCCCCACAATATGAATTTCATATTTCACTTCTATGGGAGGTTGCAGTTATTAAATACATTCAATATCCATACAATTAGGGGAGTATAAGAAAATCATCTAGAGGTGAAAGCTGCGAAGAAGCCATGGTCTTCAGAAGCATGTTCCTCATAATTTGAGGAAAACAAAAAAATAAAATAACATTTACTTGTTGTTACTTGTAACTGTAGTAAATTATGCCCAGACCTTCACCCATAACCAGAGTTATAGAGGTTGGTTTGTTTGTGTTTTCGTTTTCAGTTTTGCACATGAATTGCGACTAGAGCTTTTTTGAAAAAACTGTGGGGGCCTTTTCTCAGTTACAACCCAAACAGTGTAATAAACTTGTTGCTGGATGACTAAGATGATTATGCTCTTAACTAATTATTTAACTGCCTTGATTTTATTATTATTATTTTTTTGGTAATACCTGGTCATTGTAAGGTATCGAGGTGTGGTAAGAGAGTACTCATATTTTATTATCATTCTATATATAATATTGATGTCCTCTTGTCAACATCTTGTGATCAGCTGTTTTTTTTTTTTTTGCTTTCATTTTTTAAATTTATTTTTTGTGTTGTGTTTTTTCTACTGTTGAAACTTTCATAAAACATTGCTTTACAAAATAGACCATTTTGGCATGGCTTGACTGTTAAATAAATTAATTAAATGAAAAGTTAAATAGGTAATTGGTTAACAATCTCATGCATCTAATACATCCCTGAATGTCAAATAAACCAAGTTTCAAATGGTCCCTTAAACTCATCTAGTGCTAGTGTATATAAAACTTAAAAGAAGTTAGTTTTAACTAGCTTTTATTTGCCTTTTATGTTACTTTTACATTCTTTTTATATTATTTACTTTTCAACTTTTAACTTTCTATTATTATTTTTATATAGAGAGTAAATTCATGTCAACATTTTGCCATAATGAAAAACATACTACAGTTACAAGGAATGTGAAGATGAAGGAATTGATGACACCAGCTGAAGACAAACAAGAACAAGCTTCTATAGCATGTGAGCTACTGTAATTGGTCAGATAATTAGTAAATCACAAGTCAGTAGGTAATAAATAATAGAACAAAGTAACAATGGAAGGAGTGTGAAAGTCTCTTCAGTGTGGCATTGTGGGGATTTAAAACTTCAATCTCTGAACCAATTGAATGAATATGTTTCTACTGCCTCATTCAGGAGCCCAATTTTAAAGCTTTTAAAATTAGGTTAAATGTAAATATGGCGTAGAAGTAACACAGTGTTACATCTATAGCAATACTAGGTAACGTTTTTCTCTTCATATAAAGTAAAAACAATATTACTCAAAGAAAGAAACGAAGACTAAGTATAAAGGTTGTAATGAAGGGTTGTTTATCAATTGCTGTGTAACACAGGGAAGACCCCAACTGAACATTACATCCACAATCTGGGGTGGACAAAGTACACAAACACCGAACTTGAGTAAAAGTAGAAATATCTCAGGTAAAACAATAATAAGTAAAAGTAGAAGTCATCCATTTACATTTCTACTTGAGAAAAAGTCTGGTGGTCATCAAGGTTATCCCATGTAACACTCCATACACTCAGTACACTCAGTATTGTTATCAGAAACTCAAACCCCCTCATTTTTGCTTTGATGTAGGGGCCCATGCAAATGCCCATGGTTATCCATAGATAGGATCATGTACAGTAATTTACTTACTGAAATATATAACTGATAATACAATTTTTACATATTTACATGATACATAAACATATTGTTATTATAACACATTTAACTTGTCATTTGACTCCTCTCACCCTCTGTTATTCTGAAAATGCAGTGCGGTCAAAACACGGCCAATCTCATATCTAATGACTGGGGCTGGAAATGAGTGCGCATTCTGCCAAAATGAATGCACTCCACAATTAGCTAGGAAATGCTCACTCTACTCAACATCCACTTCAATGACATTATAAGTAGGACAATTCAGGAGATTTCATTTAGACCTAAACACTAGTAAAATAAGCATTAAAAGTCAAAGAATACACCTGTAAATATCATTACAATACACTAAGGCATACATACAATAATTTAATCTAGTGTCTTAATGCTTTGCAGTAATTACTTCAGTGTGTGTTTAATTTTACTTTCTCCTTATCTTCATTCACTGGTAATTTTTCACTCCTAGTTTTAAGATAAAAGTGGGACTATAACTATCATAAACTAATCTGGATGTATTTTTTCCACTGTTTTTTGAAATAACTGATTTTACCTTTGTGTTTTTGTAAGAAGTTTTTAGAGACTATGTGTCACTACAAAGTTAATGGCACTTATATGAAGTGCAAACAATTTTAATTGCATTAGAGCTATTAGTGGATGGTTAGTGTTGGTGCTGTGTTTGGTTAACATTGCCCCCTGTCTATAATTTCTAATGGCCGTCCTTGTTGTTGGTACAAGTAGGGCTAGGCTGAGTATCTCCTGGGACTTTCACACTCACAAGTCTCACAGAGAATAGGAAAAATGTTCAAGATTCTCCACTATTTCCAGGTCCTTGATATTGACCATCCCTGATACTGACCATATTAACTGCTCTGTACAAAAGGATATATTTTTCTATTTAAGCATTTGTTGAATGAAAACATTATAAATACTCTACTTTTCTCTCAAGCAGTCGTTAATAACACACTTTGTAATAAAAATCTGTTGTACTGAATTAGAAAATAATGCAACATATAAGGATTCTCACTAGTAGTCTTAGACGTTGGACCCCACATTATGGAAAATTTCCTGGTAAAAGTAGTTCATTTCCATTAATTGAAAAATATAGAATGTGGAGTAATATATTTCAGGGCTAAAACTGGATCATTCTACAAAAATGGTGGAAAGTGCTGTCACTTATATTTGCTGATGCCAAAATAATTTAAATTAACATAACAGACACATTACTTGTATATGTTCAGAAAATATAGTATGTATCATTTTTTTTTTAAAAGTGAGATCATATACTTTTTATCTATTTTTTTCATTAAATAAATCTGATTCACAATAAGATACATAATTATGCAAAGTAAGTTATTGTTATTAAAGACGTTTTATGTGGGAAGCAAGAAATACATTTCAGGAGTTTTCTATGACCCAAAGTCCACCTTTCCTGCAGAATAACCCTTTGGTGTGGTTTTGTTTCATTGAGAATGACAGTGTAATTCTTGCTCCAGTGCTTCGTAAGTGGAAGGAAGGGGCGATGTCACGCTTTGGCTGGCCTTAAGCACTTACTTTTCATATATGGTCAAGCAGACATGACAGAGTAGATAGTGTGTGTGTGTGTGTGCTAAAAACAGAGCGCGCGCCGTGACACCGTGGGAGGGGGAGGAGAAGTTTCAGCGCGTGAGAGACGCAGTGACACGGCACTATTCACACGGTTGACTTGGAGCCAGAACTAGGCCGCTGCTGCCGGTAAAAGAGAAAAAATACAACTTTTACAGCCATTTCTCTCGTTTTGAGTCAAGAGTTTGTGTCTTGAACAATCGCGTCCCTGAAAGCGCAACAGCATGGACAGCCTGGAGAAGCAGCTCATCTGTCCGATCTGCCTGGAGATGTTCACCAAGCCGGTGGTGATCCTGCCCTGTCAACACAACCTCTGCCGGAAATGTGCTAATGACATATTTCAGGTAGTGAAACAAATCATTATTTCATGACGTTTTGTGGTTACCGTAGCCAATCATTAATGTCGTCATGTTTTAATTAATGAACACGTGTGATTTGTCCTGAGACACTGTTTCACTGTTGCTGCTGTGGAGATTCTGTAAGGTCGCGTTCACAAGGACTTTAGGGGGAAAATCCTGACATTCATTTAAAGTAAAACTTTGCACTGACACGACAGACCCTGGCAATATGTCAAGAAAATCCCGCTAAAACACTAATGTCAGTGTTTTGTCAACTTAACTTTCATGGCCTTAAGGGAACCAATAAAACTCCATGTGTTTTAAACCTCAGAATGGGGAGCACGTACAGTACACACACAGAGAGAGAGAGACTATAACAAAAGTCTCCATAATGGTTAAAAAAAAAAAAAACATATACACTGTACACGGATTTTTTATTATTTTATATATTTTTTTTTTACCAACTTTAGCTTTGATTATGGCGTGAGAGTATTCCCCATGCTCCCAGAACCACTCACACAGTTAGAATCCTGGAATATGCCTGTGACACCAGTGAAGAAAACAACATTGATTCCATAACCTGGTGATTCAGTACATTCAGGTCGTCAGCTGACTTCATTTTATTGCCTCACACCATTGCTGAGCCCATATCATAACACTGCCTCCAGAGGCTTGTACAGCATGTATCACTTTATGCACTTCTCTTTTTACCCTGATGTGGCAATCACTCTGGAAGAGGGTCAATCTGGACTAATTAGAACAAGATTTTTTTCTGTTGGCAATTTTTATGCTTTTTAGCAATTTGATACATTTTTGTCCAATATGCTTCACTACCAATTGGTTTCCGTATGGACACAGTTGTTCAGTCCTAACCCTGTGAGTTCTCATCTCATTGTGTTTGTGAATGTTTGTTTGTGTGTGTGTGTGTGTGTGTGTGTGTGGAAATGCTCTTACTTTTACTATTAAACATGGATGTAATTTCTACAGTTTTTTATGATATCTAACAGATCTCATTTCATCATATTTTTTTTCTGAACAAATTTTTTCTACAAATTTAACAGTACACCATCCTTCCAAGTTTTGACAGTGGGTCAGAGGGTTCCTCACCCCAGTTATCTTAGATCTCCTTATGTGTTTTCAGCATTTCATGCAGGCCATTTTTTTGATGGGCAGGACAGTTCATATAAAATACTTGTAAACAGGGCAACACATATTGAATTCACAAAAAGAACCATACCATTTTTTCTTAAAAACAAACAAAAACTATATCTACAAATTTAGCTGCTAAATTGTTTAAAATGGTAATTGTACATTATCTATACCAAACATAATCTATAAAATTATATTAAATATTTGATTTTTAAATTATTGTTTTTAAACATGATTTTCACTATTTTTTCATGGCAGTGTTACTATTTTTGCACAACATTCTTTCTCGACAGAGTAAATAGGGAGCATGTCTATCAAGAGATAAAATACTGACAGACGTCAACCGGGTGTATTATTCCTAAATTAGTTTTTCCCTATTTACGGAGTGAAGTCAAATCAACACAGCTGCCCTTTGAAATGGAATTAAAGTAAAATGTTTTAACCCAAAATGAGTTATATTATATTCAAGTACTTGCCTCAGACTATTCAACATACAGACATATTAATTTATTAAATCTTAAACACTGACACTGCAGTGACACTGTACAACTGTTTTTAGAAAGAAAATATACATCACCCACCTCAGTTAGCTGCTGCATGTTGCTAGCAAATACCAAATGTCCAGTTTCCCAGTTTGTGAGTTGGAAATGACATAATTCTAACTGGCAGTTAAGTGTTGACAATGGAATGGTGGTTTCCATTTGAAATAAATTTTTTATGTAAAAAAAAAACGTACAAATTCTTTCTCCCTGAATTGATATTTAAATATTTTGCCCCTTTTAAGTCCTCAGTGACATGCCGCCTTTTCCATTTAAATTGAACCAAATGGATGAAGAAAATCAACATGCACTAGTAAAAACTGGACTATATTCACTGTATCCAGGCAATATACTGTAAATATATATTGCATATAGATACACATACATAGAGTGTATACACATACCCTTATTGAGAGAAGTTAGTCAATTTCTTTGCTTCAGGTCACAAAAACCTTTTGTATCAAATGTGTATTGTATGTGCATTTCATTTAATGATTTTAGTTCTGCTACATTATTGGAAAATAAAAATTCATGTGCTTCACCAGTATTTTTTACATGCTTGATTCAGTCCACTAAATTATTATGATCGTTCATGAGAACTGCATTCTATTGGTAAACATTTCCTTCAGTATGTAGTCAGCCACTTTTGGTTTAAAACATTTTTTTTGCTTGTGGTTGCCTTATGGTTCTTTGCTACCGCTTTATCAAAGGTTAATTTACTACACATTCTGTATTGTTGGTGAGCCATACAGGTCATCATGACACTAAATTTTTAGAAATTCAGCAACAGTGAATGAGTGTTCAGGAGTGGATTTTTATTTTACCACTAAAAGCATAACTTCATAAATATTTTATTAACATACAGTATGCTCAAAATGCACTTTTTGTACAGAGAAGCCAGGGAAAAGGTGAGACAAAAGCAGGCCTAATGTTGCCTGTGTATGGGAGAGATATAACCTCTGACCTCAGTATGTTCAGAAACAGTGACACATCTAAATAGAAAACAATAAATGAGAAATACAGAAATTCCTAGGCGTAATCTGACATACACAATATAAAATAGAATATAAACTATATCAAATTACTACATAATCAGAGGAAAGCGAATATTTCAATAAATTTGGGTTAAATTGCAGAATGTTAGCAAATTATTAGCCTAAAGTAGGGTTACATTGTGTAAATGCTGCTTTATACACAATATGTCAGCATTTGATGAAGATTTCCATGTCACACCGAGGTTAAATAAATAAAAAACACATTTGTTGTTCATATAACAGGTCTTGACTTTACCAATCTCCCAGTCCCTGCTGATAAAAATCATCCACCCAACATGATGCCATACCTCAATGCTTCACTGTAGAGATGGTGTTTTTAGCATTTTGGGGTTTTCTGCCAAAAATATTGCTTTTCATCCTCATCAAACCTGAAATTTTTTTCACTTGTCTCCAACATTGCATCGATCTTTGACTAACAGACTCCCAATAGGGTCTCAATCTGTAGTTTTAATTGGACACAGGTTGACTTCATTCAACAAATTATGTGGCACCTGGTGGTATTAAAATTGTTTATAATTTTATTATAAATTATAATGGGTTATTTTGTTTGGGTTCATACCAATTAATACCATATAGTTTCATTTCAGTTCTAGGTTATAGCACTACATAAGTGTGTTTAAGACACAGTATGTTTTTGAATTACTAGCCTATAATCACATCAGCATGCTATAGACTTCTATTTTGATGTGTCTGTTGTTTGCTGTTCCCTACCGGAGCAGTTTCTCCAACCAGAGGCTTAATTTAGACAATTCCCATACAGAAATATTATTTAGATCTAATTTAATACTAGATGGGCTTGATGATATTAAAGCGGTAATTTACAGGGACAACATACAGGATAATAATGAAGCACAGCAATGCAATTTTAATATTAAAATTTTATTATCGTCATATAAACCCATTTATAAACTTACTTTGCATTTGCCTAGCTTTCTAGTTCAACCCTAACTGTTAGGGAGTTTGGATGACCTGGATTGATGACAATCCTTTTACAAAACACTTTGTTGTTAAATAAAAGGACTGAATTAGTTTACATAAATATTATCATTCTAATTGTTTATTGAGCCGGATTTTAGCCAGACTAATACCTAAGAAAATACCTTATGTGTGTGTGTATATGTGTGTGTTTGTAGGCCTCCAATCCTTATTTGCCAACACGTGGGGGTTCTACGGTGAGTTCTGGTGGGCGTTTCCGTTGCCCCTCCTGTAGACATGAAGTTGTTCTAGATCGGCATGGTGTTTATGGACTGCAAAGGAACCTGCTGGTGGAAAACATAATTGACATGTACAAACGGGAGACAATCAGGTACGTCTGTCAACAGCAACACACCCAGATTCCCAAATGGGGCGGTCATGCAGGATTACCCAGATAAAAAGTGTATTTGAGTTTACTCAAGAGCAATTAGAAAAAAGAAAAGACTATATAAAAATGGCTGAATTTGCTAAATGGTTAATGCATTATTTTTAGGTAGCTTGTATGGTGAGAATGTGGCTTACCAGTAGTGATCAACAGCTAGATGGCAGGAATTTTTTTTTTTGAGAGTGCTCTTGGCAAGGCACCGTGACATTTGTCTGCAAGCAGTTTTACGCACCAGGATGGAATCAATAGAAAGTGATCTGTAATAATCTTTGTTATTTGTGCATCCAACTGTGATAACTTGTGGATGTTAAAATTGTTGGAGCGACTGCAGTCACAAGACATCATAGCAAAACTGTTTGTATCAAATGCAGTCCAAAACAATCTTTTTTTTAGTAGAATAAGTAGAATAATAAGCAGACCACATAAGGCCATCTTCAGCAGCAGTGAGTGGTCTACATGTGAGGAAAGCTTTAACTAGAAGTGGGCATCAGGTAAAAAGAGAGAGAAAGAGAGAATTAGGCATGCTGACAGTCATGTAATGGATAAAGTCAATGCACATTTTGCAGAAAGTACAAGCAGGGACTCTGACAGGTCTAGCTCTGACAGCCTAACTAAAAGAGAGAGTCAGAAGGAACGACAGACGTAAAGATACCATATTATAAGTCAGCCAACGATTTACCTTTCAAACAAAAAAAATCTGTTCTCTGCTGTAGTCTTCATTGTATGAGGTACCAAAAAATACTTTGAACTTTTTGATAAACGGGTCAGGTTTAATTAACTAGTAGTGTAGGTTATATCGCAATTATACATGTCAAATTGTACATGCCTGTCTCTGTTTACACAGTAGTACATATTTTTATTTTTAGTGTATGTATGTGTGTATGTGTGTGCAAAGTTTTCCACTCAGGTTTTTGACACTAAAATAATATATTTTAATAATAATGCCGTAAATGAGAGAGTTGTATTATTGAAACTGAATTCATTAATCTTTGACCTGATTGGTGAATTAATAGTGTTTTGTTTTACACTACAAAATACAGTGTTTGTGTGAACAATGGGTGTGACCAGTATAGTTCTGGGATTGTTTTCAAGATTGTTTTTAAGTGTGACTGCAACATGTTATGAATTCAGGAGAATACATGCAACTGAATTGCTGTAAATTTCTATTCTCAATGGGGTCTGATGGAAAACCAATCAAAGTTCATAGATCTGAAAGATTTTCAAAAAAGCTGAAAAATTAAGAAACCAAAATGATTGTCCTCTAATGGAGTACCATAAGAAGGTACCTAAATTATGATCAAGATACCTTTTAAATGAAATGATGTAGTGAACTGACATCATTTTAGCATGTGGTATTATAATGTGGACATTATTTTTATTTATGCCAAATGTGAATTTGTTCAAGTTAAACCAGGACATGTGATGTGCATTTATGTTTGCAAGTTTGCAAATTCCTTTAGAAATTCAGAACAGGCCCCTGGTGGGCTGTAAATACTAAGTAGTGGACACAATTCATTAGGTGATGTATACAGTTAGGTGTGGTAACAGTAGACAGCCCCCAGAAGGGATGGATTCATTTAAAACTAAAATCATTTGGTTAAATCCAAGTTTCTGGTACATTAAATATATCAATTATCAGTTATAGTTTAATTAAAATGTTCCTTAGGTATAAGGGAAAATAGGACAGACTGGAATGAAGAACCCCTGAAGTAAATAGTGACCACTTTCTGAATAAATCCATGAATCTCTATATGGAATCCTCTTTCTAAAATGAGTGTGATAATCTGAAATATTTTTATAAATGTTTCAATAAATAGTGTGAACATAGCGTAAATGTCTCTCTCTCTCTCAGTACAAGCAATAACGCAGAGTCACAACAGAAACCAGCTGTGATGATGTGCGAGGTGCACGAGGACGAAAAGATTAATATCTATTGCGTGTCCTGTTCCGTTCCCACCTGCTCCTTGTGCAAAGTGTTTGGTGCTCATCAAGAATGTGAAGTTGCACCACTTACTACTGTCTATGATACTCAGAAGGTAAGTCATTCTCAATATGTATTAAAAGAACTGTATAATTCATCCAATTAAAAAAAAACAGTCTGGTGATGATGCCTTTTCCTGTATGATGGAGCACCTTGCCATAAGGCAAAAGTGATAACTAAGTGGCTCGGGGGACAAAACATCGAAATATCCGGTCCATCGCCAGGATACTCCACAAACCTTAATCCCATTGAGAACTTGTGGTCAATCCTCAAGAGGCGGTGGGCAAACAGAAAACCCACAAATTCTGACAAACTCCAAGCATTGATTATGCTAGAATGTGCTGCCATCAGTCAGGATGTGGCCCAGAAGTTGATTGAAAGCATGCCATGACAAATTCCAGAGGTCTTGAAAAAAAAGGGTCAACACTGCAAATATTGACTTTTTGCATAAACTTAATGTAAATGTCAGTAAAAGCCTTTGACACTTATGAAATGCTTGTAATTATACTTCAATATACTATAGTAGCATCTGACAAAAAGATCTAAAAACACTGAAGCAGCAGACGTAAAATTAATATTTGGCTCATGTGATCACAACTGAGCCAATGGTTTTTCTCTCTCTTGTGCTGCGGAATTGTGGGTAATCGTCTCCCCTGCTGGGTCTTAGTGCGCGTCTCTCACTGGTATAATCAACATCCGTGCACGCGTGTACTGTTTACTATAATACTGTGACCACGTGTGTGCGTGTAAAACATCTTTTATTTTGTGTTTTATGCATGTGTGTACAGCACGCGTGTACTGTTTATTATAACACACGTGTTTGCGCAAGTGTAAAGAAAAAGAAAGTCTCGTTAGAGAGGTTAAAGATCCATTTCCTCTCTCCCTCTCTGTATCAGCCTGCACTTTGTCCGCACGGTTTCATTGAACACCGTGCCCCTTCACACACACACACACACACACACACACACTCTCTCTCTCTCTAATGGAAACACTGCTCTGTCGCGATTCTTTTCAAAGGTAAAGTGCAGGTTAATTTGTTTTATTTACTTTACAGCTGTGATTCTGTTAGTATGCGCTCACGCAAGTGTCATTAGCGATGTTCCTTTTTAATTTTTCAGATAAAACAGTCTTTCCGTTAATAAAGAATTTCTTTTGTCCAGCCTCACATTTAGCCTAAATACAATTGCTTTGATAGTAGTTGCTTCATTAACAGAAGTATTATTCTTTAAGTAAAGAAAAAGATTTTCATCATTTTCATCGTTTTCTCTGGGGCTGGCTACCCACTTTGTTGGACAGAACTCCACCACTGAGGATTTAATTTTTTTCTCTTCTTTTGCATGTTTTAATGTGTGTAATGCTTTTTTAGACAGAGTTGTCAGAGGGTATTGCTATGCTAGTGGGAAACAATGACAGAATTCAGGCCATCATCAGCCTGCTGGAGGAGAGCTGCAGAACTCTGGAGGTATGTGTCTGTTTGTCTCTGTCTGTTTTGCATGATTTTCAAACGTGTAGGACATATAGGTATGATCCGTCATTCTGTAGGACCCTGCCACAGTGTTACTTAATAGAAAAAACAGTCAGTATAAACTTGAGAAATGGTTTATTCCTTAATTCAGTTAAAGTTAACATTAAAGAGTTTGCATAAAACCATGCACATATAATATGATCACCTAGAGCAGTACATAGGAATTTAAAGTAAATGAAATGGAATAAATGACCAGCAAAATTCAAAGCTGAATAAAAATATTAACTAACAAGAAAATCCAGCTTTAAAAAAGACTCCAAGCTGCTTAGTATCAAATACTGTACATTGTTCACACTGTGATGTATGTTAACAGACTAATTTGCATGTAACAATTTGTAGAATCCACAAAATAACTTCTTTCTCACTTTAACTGTCATTACTTGCTATGGATAATATTAATAAAAGATAGTAATAATCAATACAGTAAATTACTTATTTTCCTGAAAAAAGTATTCTCAAAGAAATCAGAATTGACTAGTGTCCCTTTATTTAATGTGTTATTTTATTTATTTATTTTTTTGTGCACAGTTACATAAATTGTCCGTGAAGGATTTCTGTACAGAAAATTATATATATTGTATACTGAAGATGTATGACATGGCAAGTTTGAATAATATGGTTTCATAAGCTTGTCTATATCAGTGCAATTATGAGTTCGCTCTTGGTCTGACTGTAAATGAAACACTAACCAGTAACTCCATCTCATCTGATGGAATCTGTTTAACTGTGTGTTTCTGGCTGCATAAGAATTCCTGAAGCTATAATTATATATGATTTATTTCTGTCTATCATGTGCATAGGAGAATGGGCGCAAGCAGAAATCTCATGTGTGTGAGACATTTGATCATCTCTATGCATTGCTGGAGGATAGGAAAGGAGAGCTGACATTGAAAATCAATGCTGAACAGCAAGAGAAAGTTGATTACATCAAAGGTCTACAGCACAGGTACACATACACACACAAGCATTTACACTCTCTGAAATTTTTGTAGACACTTTAAACATTCTATTCCAGATGTAGTTCACGCTTTTCTGTTATGATGACAAATATTCCTCCGAGGTGGGCAAGAAGGCCTGGCACTCATTTTTAAGGTGTTCAGCAAGGTTGAGGTCAGGGCTCTGAGCCACTCAAGATCTTTCACCTCTTTATGGACCTTGCTTTATGAACATGTTAGGGCCACTTAAGTACAATGAAGAGAATTTTTAAGGCTATGACATGCCTTCACATTGTATGCAATTGTGTGCTTCCAATTTTGTGGCAACAGTATGTAAGACATACATAAGGGTGTGATGGTCAGCTATCCACTTACCTTTGCTCTGACACATATTTATTATTTATTCCTGTCATGATTTATGCCCCGTCTGCCTCGTGTTCCCTTTTTATTTTCATGCTGTCACTTTCCCCACGTGCCCATGTTTTCCCCCAGCCTGTCATGCATCCTTTCCCACGCCCC
>JAOVVA010000024.1:10499087-10510387 GCA_028565275.1 Leiocassis micropogon
TCATCCCTCCCCTCTGAGAGAGCTCGGCCAATCAGCTCTCTCTAGGCCTCCGGCTGTGAGAGGTAACAGCATCACCCCGGGGATCGAACCAGCGATCTCCGGATGATAGGGCGAGCACTTTACCACTGCGCCACTCGGAGGCTCTCATTTACCTTTAATAACAAGTGGTTTTGTTAGGGCCACACTGCTGTTTATTTACAATCAGTTGAGTTCTTATCATATTGTGCATATGGAAATGCTCTGACTTTTACTATTGAACATAGCTATGATTTGCTCTGAGATTTCTAGGATGCAACCATACCAAGCATTTGTGATCTCTGATCATGGTCTTGTAATTTTTAGACCCATTCAGTTCATTTAAGTTGACAGTTCAGCATCCTCCTTCCATTTTCCCCAATATAAAAACCTGTACATTTAGCAGGAGCCGTACAGACTTTTTTTAATGTCTACTCTACATGGAAAGCCATCAAGTGTGAGCCCTGATTCTGGTTTACCTACTCTTAATTTTTTTTTAAGATGACTCAGATTATAGAATGATAAGCACACAGCCATCTAATTGAGCATCTCTGGAGGTGCCTTTTGTCACAGTTATCCAGTAATAATAAATTTTAATACCAACTTTTATCCTGCCTGTTATGTAGGAATGACTGGATATTTTCATAATTGCATGACTGTCTACACATGGAAAATAACTGCTGAGCTAAATCATCAAGACACAACCATAACAAAAAAGATGTTTTGCAAAGTCTCCTACAATGAAAACCAGCTAAGCTTTAGTGTCTATTTTAAACATCTATTAAAAGTCATGACTTTTGTTCTTTGAAAATTTGCCTGGATTCATTAATTGTTCTATATATTTTGCTTCTGTTTTGATTACAACAATATGTCACATTATATACACTCACCAGACACTTTATTAGTTACACCTTGATATTACTGGGTTGGATGCTTTTTTACCTTCAGAACTGCCTTAATTCTTTGTGGCATAGATTTAACAAGGCGTTGGGAACATTCCTTTGAGATTTTGGTCAATATGACAGTTGCTGTAGATTTGTCAGTTGTACCTCCATGATGCACATCTCCCATTCCACCACATCCTTGATTATAGAGAGAACAGAGAATTGTCATATTGTCATATTTAAGAAATCAGTTTAAGATGATTTTATCTTTGTGACATGGCGTATCATCCTGTGGTCCTAAAGGGTTGGACATGGTCAGCAACAATGCTCAGGTATGCTGTAACATTTAAATGATGCTCAGCTGGTACTAAGGGGCCCAAAGTGTACAACTGAATCTCCCCCACACCATTACACCATTCATTTAAGGCAGGATGGATCCATGCCATTGTGTTGTTTACGCCAAGCTCTGACCCTACCAGCTGAATGTCGGCTAAATGTGGCTTCAACCAGAAAAAAAAATTCTAATCTTCTACAGTCCAATTTTCCCAATTTTGAGTCCATTTGAATTGTAGCCTCAGTTTCCTGTTCTTAGCTGACAGGAGTGGCACACGGTGTGGTCTTCTGCTGCTTGTAGCCCATCTGCCTCGATGTTTGATGTGTTAAAAAATTCAGAGATGCTGCTTGGTTGTAACAATACAATGGTTGTAACAATATGATATTTGAGTTGCTGTTACCTTACCAGTCTGGCCATTCTCTTCTGACACCAACAAGGCATTTTCACCCAGAGAACTACTGCTTACTGGATATTTTCTCTTTTTAAGACCATTCTCTGTGTGTGAAAATCCCAGTAAATAAGCAGTTTCAGAAATACTCAGCCCAGCCTGTCTGGCAACAACAACCATGCCATGTTCAGAGTCACTTAAATCACATTTCGTCCCAATTCTGATGTTGGATTTGAACTTCAACAGCTAGTATTGACCATGTTTACATGGCTTGGAATACAAATACAAAAAATTGGAAAGGAAACATTCACTAAGGTCATATTCTATAGCTAACTGGATGATGGCATCCCACTCTTCTATCAAAGGGCTCCAATTACACAGGGGTTGCTCTCAGCCTCATATATTGTGTTTTCCTCTTTGACTATCTCAGGTTCTCTGTGCTTAATGGAACAAATATGAATAAATAATATAGTTGCAAGCAAGGCCCAAGCACCCTACGCCATCGACACTCAGGCACACCAAAAACACAGCGGGCACAGAGGGCATATGCATTTAAAGGGGATCAATACCATTATGACATAATTTATGACATAATTTTAGAAAGGAGGGGTATTTGATGTTTAGAGCTCAAAAAAGCCCCAGATGCTGGAATAAAAGCATCACACTTTGATGTCACTCAATGTGGTGTCACTCAGTGTGATGTCACTCAATATGATGTCTCACAGAAAGTTATTAACCACTTTTTGTTATTTCATTTCATTGGGAAATGAAACAAAATAACTGACTTCCTGTTGAGTTGAGCCCAGGACATGCAATGTGAAAGTTGTTTGACTTCATGAGCTCTAAATGTGTACCAGGTTTGCATACATGCAAGTATTTATGGGCTATGCAGCTAAATCTTGTGTGAGGGCCAATTTTCATGAGATTTTGAGCATGTTATTACCCCCGAAAAGCCCAAATTCCTTAGTGTTGAAAACAGTGGGGCCCTTTATACACTATGACGACTTAGGGCTGATGTCATAGAGCTTGTGCCCTAACAATGGAGGACAGATATACAGTACATAAAAGAGGCAAAGTGTACTTTATACTGTAGCTGTGTAGCACTTATAACTTGACTTTGATAATTGTAGTCCTAATCTCCAACCTGATTCAATCTATCAGGTGGTATGGTCTATAACCAGGGTTGTAATCGGTAATTCTTTTACTATTACCACCTGACCTCAGACCTTTATACAAGTAAAAATAAGGGGGAGTTCACTGCATAAGGGGGAGTTCATACCTCTTTGTATTCAGCCCCCTTTATTCTGATACCCCTAACTAAAATCCAATGGAACCTATTTCCTTCAGAAGTCACCTAATTAGTCAATACAGTCCACTTGTGTGTAATTCAATCTAAGTTTGCAACGAGCAAAATTTCAAATGTTACAAGAAAATCTGTTAGAGTCTGCAAAAGTCTTGAGACTGGGGCGGATGTTCACCTTCCAACAGGACAACGAGCTTGAGCTATGATGTGCAAAGCTGGTAGAGACATACCCCAAAAGACCTGCAGCTGTAATTGCAGCACAAAATGGTTCTACAAAGTATTGGTATTCTACAAATTTTGAAAACCATTTATCATTTTCCTTCCACATCAGAATTATGTGGCAATTTGTGTTTGTCTGTCACATACATTTACATTTGTGGTTGTAACGTGACAAAATGTGGAAAAGTTCATGGGGTATGAAGACTTTCGCAAGGCACTGTATATGACTAGTCATAGTTGAATTATACACAGCTTCACTATGAGTTATAATGTTTAAAACTGGATATGGATATGATAACCCAGAGTTACCAGTAGATAAAAAAGATTTTACGATGAACTAGAGGTTTACTCTTGTACCCATGTACATTCACATAATGCAACATTTCAGTGAGGAATGCCTGTGATGCTCACATTATGAAATAAAAGTTGATGTTGATGCTGCCTACTGTTACATTCAGAAGGAGGAACACCTATGATGGAATGCCTGTTCTACCATTACCTGCAAACAGGGTGTGCGGTCAACTCACTGCCGCTCCTCACACTGTTCCAATGTAACACTTGTAAAGTGCTCACAGTATGGCATAAACACAGATGATGACTCCGCCTACTCGTACCATTACCATTACCATTACGTCACATTATGACATAAAAGCTGATGATGTCTACTGTTACATTCGGCCCACACACCATATATATATATATGTGTGTGTGTGTGTGTGTGTGTGTGTGTGTGATGTGACCTGCCTGTGATGGAACTGCCTGTTCAAACAAACAGAATTTCTGTTATATATACAGTATATATAAGCCAGCCAAAAAAATATGCACCCTTCAGGAAAAGTATGATGTATATTATAAAAATAGTATGATTTATATAATACTAATATAAGATTATATGACATCATAATATTCTCATATACTGTATATCAATATACTGTAAATTAAAAATTATTATTAAATCTGCAGTTATGTACTGGAAAGTGATCTTCAAAATAAGGTTATGTACTAATGTACATACAGTAAATCAAAGTACTAACACTATTCAGTTAAATTTTTTTTTATTTTATTTATATAACGATTTTACCAGTGGCCATTGTCGCAAAGCAGCTTTACAGAATCACAAAGTAGGTGTTTATATATGTCACCCCTATGTTTATATCAAAAAATATTTCACTGAAATACATATCAAGAGTAGACCTGGTGTTATGAAAGCAAACCGCACGGAAGCATGGAGGTGGTAAGCTCTTTTGCACTATTCTGTCTAAAGATAATAATTCATTTTGGCACACATTAACAGAAAAGATCTTGTCCTGCACCTGCGTTTTTGATGCGGGTGGGTGCCGTGTGTCATAGTAAAGGTCACATAGATCACCCAGCTCTCGAGAGTTGCATTCAGAGCCAAGAATCAGTGACCGTACATACTCAAATCTACATACATTCACACACAGAGACACAGCTCTCACCTCAGCATGGCTGACCTTTATCAGTATAGAATTCTCTTATTGCATAACATAGAAGACAAATCAAATATCCATTTCTCTCTCACTCTCACACATGCACAGACACACACACACACACACACACACAAGTTAGTTTTAACAATAGTGTAAAGACTTCATGATATTTTAAAAGTGGATTGTTAAAACAATAGGTCTATTTTAAACATGCAGCATCAATTTATAATTAGAATATGATGAAAAGTGTAGGTGAATAAAAACACCAGTCAAAGGAGCAACATTAACTTCGCAAAATATTTCTCCTTTGTTATCTTTTCACTCTACGTACTATATACATAATTCAATCTGTCTCATTTTTTATCTGTCCCTCATGAACTGGTAAGCCTGTGTTTCACTAAATTGAAACATGTCAGTTTTGAGATTTGAGAGTGTGATTGTTTTAATACTGTAGGGGAAGCAGTATTTTTGGAGGATTTTTATTTAGTTTCCTCAAAAAATAAAAACCTTATTTATCTGCTACAAACATTGCATTTTATAGTCACTTAAGTATCACAATCAAACACAATTTACTTTTTTTTGGGGGAGCAGTGGAAGAAGGTGACCTCATCTGAGGTCATTTTTACGACATCACTTGGAAATTCATGTCCTGGGAAATGTATCGTAGATGCATTTTAGGGGGGAAAAAACAAACTGGCAGGGGCAGTGATGCTCTGGGCGAACTTCTGATGGTTAAACCTCTGTCCTGTCATTTATGTGGATGTTGCACTGACATTGGCAATGTTACACTGGCAATGGTGACACAATGTGACCTACACAATATCAGGCAGATGGTTTAAATGTTATGGCTGATCAATTGTGCTTCGAATAATTTTTAAAAATATAGAGGGGCCCAAAAAATTTTAACACTTAAAACATGAAAATATATGCACAAAAAAATCACGGCACACACCAACAATGGGGAAACTACTGACATCTTTAGAGGAAACATAATACTACACATCACATAATACTACACACAATTCAAATTGGCATAAATAACAGCCGTTGAAATTTGTATACATTTTTGGGCCTCTCTGTATATCTCCAAAGTGTAAGTTTTAAAAGTAAAATCTTGTATGGCGCATGCGCAAACATTTGGGCAAATAAATTTAAGTTTAATTTTTAATAACCAGCATACGCTCAAATATAGCTATCATATCTATAAGTAGTGTTTTATGAGACAGGCCTCTGCTGAGGAAATACCCCTCCGGTAGAGGGTAAAGTTGTGTATTCGCTAAAAATAACAACTTCCGTTATCCGTACCATGTCTACGCGCTTAAGGATCAGAGGGCAGGTGCATGAGGCCGCGTTGCATTCTGGTTCATGTAGTATAAAATTGTTTTCCATTCGTTTTACTTCCTAATGTTTTGTCGCTCTCTTTAAGGCCCCATATACGTTAAGTAAGTACAGGTTATTATAAATACATGTATTTAAATATAAATGTTTGTAAATGAAGTATTTCATAGAATAGTTCGTTATTGTTTTTATTTAAAAAACTACAATAACCGACTTCCTCCTTTCTGGGCGGAAGGTGACGTCCTAAAACAGACTGTGGGTGGAGAAAAACAACCGCTTCCGTGTTAATATCAGCGGATAAATAACAACTGGGAGATTACACAAACTGGGGAGGATACCATTATGGTTTTATAAACTATTACGTTAAAAGGAATCACTCATCAAAATGTCGTCAGCACAAGGTACAAAGAAAAGGGACAAGCGCATTTTATCAGGTATTTGTCCAGATTTCAAATGTCAGGCGAGACTGTTCTTCCCTGCTTACAGCTCAGTTAGCATTGAATGCACGGAGTGTGGACAGCGCCACGAACAGAAGAATCTGTTAAATGTGGAGGAAGTAACCGACCCAGATGTTGTTCTTCATAATCTGCTTAGAAACGCCTTGCTCGATGTTACGGGAGCGCCGAAGAAAAGCACAGAGCTGGTCAAAGTCATGGGTCTGTCCAACTACCACTGCAAACTGCTGTCCCCCATCCTTACCCGTTACGGAATGGACAAACAGACGGGAAAAGCCAAACTGCTGCGGGAGATAAATCAAGGTGAGCTCTTTGACTGCTCGCTGCTTGGTGCCAGAGCCTTTCTTATTGAACAGGAGCACGTATCTACAGTCGGCTATGGTAAGGACAGATCTGGCAGCCTCATATACCTCCACGACACATTGGAGGAGATCAAGAAAGCCAACAACAACAAAGAATGTCTCATTCCTATACATGTGGACGGAGATGGTCATTGCCTGGTCCATGCTGTGTCCAGGGCTTTAGTGGGTCGCGAGCTTTTTTGGCATGCACTAAGAGAGAACCTCAAACTCAGTTTCAAACAAAATCTCGATCGCTATAAGGCTCTCTTTCAAGATTTTATTGACACTGCAGAATGGGAGGACATCATCAATGAGTGTGACCCTTTGTTCGTGCCTCCAGAAGGTGTCCCACTTGGGCTGAGGAACATTCATATTTTCGGCCTAGCCAATGTCCTGCACCGTCCCGTAATCCTGCTGGACTCTCTGAGTGGCATGAGGAGCTCAGGTGACTACTCGGCCACATTTCTGCCAGGCCTGGTGCCTGAGGAGCAATGCAGAGGAAAGGATGGCTTCCTTAATAAGCCTATCTGCATCGCCTGGAGCAGCTCAGGCAGGAATCATTATCTTCCTTTAGTGGGTATTAAGGGAATGCCACTTCCGAAGCTGCCTGCCGCTCTGATCCCCAAGGCTTGGGGAGTTCCACAGGAGCTTATCAATAGATATGTCAGTCTGGAACCCTGTGGAGGCTGTGTTATTGGAGGAGATCGCAGCCTGCAGGAGAAATACCTACTTCGTTTAGTCGGTGCCATGGAGGATGTTTTTATAGAGAAACATGCCATCCATCCTGCACTGGTGGCTGATGTTCATCAGTATGTTTACCGCCGAACAGGGGTGATTGGCATCCAACCTGAAGAGGTCACAGAGGCAGCAAAAAAATTGGTTCAGGAGAATCGTCTGCATCGCTGTCTGATTTGCAGTGCACTGTCTGAACTTCATTTTCCCCCAGATTGGTTAGTACCTGGTGGAAAACTCTACAACCTTGCTAAGTCTACTCATGGCACTCTCCGAGGAGACAAAAACTACACCTTTCCATTAAATAACTTGGTATGTTCTTACTGCCCTGAGAGGGATGCACTTGTTCCTGACTACAAACTTAGTTCCTTGTCCACCTGCACCTGGTGCCACAGAAACTCTGCACGGCATGTCCGTGGTGATGGGTCTATAGTGTACCTAGATGGAGACCGTACAAACACACGATCACAGGGTGGTAAGTGTGGTTGTGGTTTTAAACATTACTGGGAAGGAAAAGAGTATGACAACTTGCCTGAGGCCTTCCCTATTACCCTTGAGTGGAATGGCCGTGTAGTTCATGAAACCGTCTATTGGTTCCAGTATGAAGTAGATCCAGCACTGAACAGCAACGTCTACAATGTGGCAATGCGCCTTGTCACGAAACATTTCCCAGGAGAGTTTGGCAGTGAGATTTTAGTGCAGAAGGTGGTGAACACTGTTCTGCACCATACAGCAAAGAAGAACCCAGAGGAGTACCACCCAGTGGCTGTAGAGGGTGCACACATGCAGGGTCAAGAGCAAGGAGGTGGACAGGTGGTGGAGTGGGATGCAAACCCTCCCCAAAAAATTATATTGACAGGTCAGAAGGGCCGTACCTTACATAAAGAAGAGCTGGTGATGAGTCAAGCAGAGAGGAATCTGCAACATAAGATTAGTGAGCAGGCAGCTGTGTCCCAACGCAGACGCTCACAACGCCAGCGGCTGCAAGACCAGAGTGCCGAGCCTCGCTCTGCCTCCCCTGCCCCCTTCTCCTCAGCTCCACCCACACCCACTAAAGGCCTGGCCCCTAGTGGGCAGAAGAAGATCCGAGTGACAACCAGTGATGGGCGGCAGGCAACACTGCAGCTGCAAGCCCATAATACCTATGCAGAGCTGCAGGAAGCCATCACCCAAGCCTTCAACTTACAGCCCCACCAACAGTGCATCCGGCATGGCTTTCCTCCTCGGGAATTGCCCCCACCACCCCCTGAGCATCAGGACTTGCCTGTGGCCCTGCAGCATGGAGACCGCATCACTGTGGAGGTGCTCAAAGAGAGTGTCCCAGACCCAGAAACAAATATTCATACTCCAATGGAACCTTGGCTTGGCAGAACCAGCAGCCGAGAGATACAGGACAGTGTTGACCTGGAGATGTCATCACTCTGTCTCCTTGCAACACTTATGGGTAGGACATAACTTTTCGAAAAGCAGTATCAGCCCTTATTCATATTTAAAAGTTTAATACAATAAATAGGTATGTGACACCATTATAAACTTTACCATGGAAAACTCAGAGATAGATAATAATTTGTCCACTTAAGTCAATTTTAAACAGTTTTGATTTAATTTATAAGTAAATTGTTCCATTCAAAAACACCGGATTAGTATATGATCATGTTTAACATTTTTGATTCAGTCTACTGTTTTATTTAGAACTATTTTCATGTTCATGGTTGGTTGTTGCTTTCATTGACTTTTTAAATTTATGTATTTGAACACATTTGTCTTCGTTCAGTAGTCCCTATTACCTTTTAGTCTATTTAGTGTCCCCTATTAGTCTATTTAGTGTCCCACTAGATTCTGGAATGCAGGGACACACACACACACACACACACACACACACACACACACACTGGCCACAAACAGAATTTCTGTTACATATATTTATGCATATTATTTATTTTTAACGTGTCTGTTTAACATTTTATTTATCTCGATTTTAACAAGATGGATGCACAGTATATATAGTATATAATATGCATTAAAATGCTTATACGTCTGTTGTGTGAAATGTAAAGATAGGATAGAATAGAAAGATTTCGCTACAATAAAAAGAAAATTGCGCCAGAAGAATACAATTAAAATAGAGACAGAATTGATAGATGTAACAGAAATTCTGTTTGTGGCCTGTGTGTGTGTGTGTGTGTCACAGGCATTCATTCCTAAACATATGTAACTGTAGGCAGTCATCAACCTTTATGTCATACTGTGAGGTAATAATATATCTTCATTTGAACACCAAATCATCATTAGCTGGATGTACGTGGGCGGAGCCTTCCTTTTAAAAAAAATTATAAATAGAATAAAAAAATAAATTTTGGATGGATTGTACAAATTTACAGATTAACAAAAGTTACAATAACAAATAATAAAAATAGAAATATATAAAATATATAAATTACACCGAATTTAAAATGGTGTGTGAATTAGTTATTACATAGAGCTTTGATATGGTCTCACTGGCAGTGTCTCAGAGCAAGATTAGTGAACAGGCTGCTGATTTAATTGGGATCAGCTGTCACATCTGTACTCTGGAAAAAAATAAGAGACCAGTGCAATTTACTCCAGAAAACTTGGAGGAAGATGGATGGTCACAAACCATCAAGCAAAGCTGAACTGTTTGCTTTTTTGCAAAAAGAGTGGTATAAAGCAATGTGAAAAACTGGTGGAGAGCATGCCAAAATGCATGACACCTGTGATAGCAAATCAGGGTTATTCCACTAAATCCTGATTTCTTAATGTTTTTTAGCCAAAGCATTAACGCAATTTGTTTACAGATTATTTGATTTTTGTTTTATTTGAGTTATTAAAGCTTTGCAAATACTGTATGATCTTGGGTTATTTTGATGTGTTGTGATGTTGTAATTTTATTTTAAATATAGACTCTAAATAACAATAGTTATATTTTTAATTTAGGAGAAATATTGTCAGCAATTCACAAAAAAAACAACACTGTTCATCTCACCAATACATGCATCTGTAAGAAAAAAAACATTAAGAAACTAATTATTTTCCACCAAGAAAAGTCAGTATTGTTCACTGGATTTTTTTTTTGTAAATGTCGTCACATGTCGGCCACACCAGAACTGCATTGTGAGGCCAATATAAAATTGATTTTAAGCTTTTCATAAACATAGGGAATATGCATATTGGTATTATGAAAGAAACACATACTTGCTACTTTCCTCTTTGTTCATGGTCTTCTGTATCTTGGATTCCAAATTTCATTTAAAAACATGTAGGTGTGTTATTCTTTTCTTGTCTCTCAGGTGAGGATGTGTGGTCATATGCTAAGAAGCTACCTCATTTGTTTCAACAAGGGGGAGTTTTCTATAACATTGTAAAGAAAGATATGGGTAAGTCTTCCTGTTTTTTTTTTTTCAAACAAACAATTTCTCTGCATTAATTATGGAATAGATTTAACATACTAGCAGTGCTATGCAGTATTGTTGTAAATTGTGCTCTCTGTGAAAACCTGCATTATGTTTATCTCATGTACAGTACATATTGGTCAGGAAATCCTGATACTGATATACTTAGGAGTGAAAAGAAGAAAAATGCTCAGTCAGGTTTATTTCATGTCCAGGATCATTGTAAATTTAGTCTTGCGCAATTTGAGTTGATTTACATAACCAGAAAACATCGAATATACTTTAAAACTTTAATCTCTGCCTCCGAGTGGCGCAGTGGTAAAGCGCTCGCCCTATCATTCGGGAATCGCAGCTTCGAACCCTGGGTGATGCTGTTTACCTCTCACAGCCGGAGACACAGAGAGAGCTGATTGGCCGAGCTCTCTCAGGG
>JAOVVA010000024.1:10541417-10554434 GCA_028565275.1 Leiocassis micropogon
TAAATACGACAGTGCATATATGAGCATTTATTTTCTGACATAGTAGAGGAAGCGGAGCTTCCCTTGTAGTCTTAGAGTAGCCGCCACTGGATGAGATGGCTTACAGGGACCTAGGACATGGTGTGAGGACAATAACCTGGAACTTAACACCAAGAAGATGAAAGCGGTCACTGTGGATTTCAGGCGAGTTGGCAATCACACTCATATTTCCGTTTACATCAACAGAGCTGTTGTTGAGTGTGTACCCAGAAGTTCTTTGGAGTCCACATCAACAGCGCCTCTTTTTTCTGAGAAGACTTAAAAAGTCCCACCTGTGCTACAGGATACTAGAAAACTTTTACTAATGTACCACTGAAATCGTCCTCATTGCATCTCAGTGTGGTACAGGAACTGCTCTGCTTCAGACTGTAAAGCCCTGAAGAGGTTGGTGAGAACCACCAAACGAATCATTGGTATTCAGCTACACACCATGGAGGGTAAGATTTACAAAAAACACTGTCTGCAAAGGGAAAGATACCTGTCACCCAACCATGAACAATTCACCCTTTTTCCTTTGGGCAGGCGCTACAGGTGCCTCAACAGCTGCAAAAACAGACTTAAAAATAGCTTTTTTTTTTCCCTGTAGCTGAAACTGCACTGAACAACTGATCATAAAATGTTAACCACTACACTACTGCACTTTCAGTCTATATTGCACTGCCTCAACTGCTATGCATCTTTGCACATCCATAATTTGTTATCACCAACTGTATATGTTCCACCTATAAGTATTGTGTATATACTGTATTATTATAGATATTGATATACTCTACCTGTCTCCCTGATCACCTTAGCTGTAGTTGTCCAGTCAACTGGAAGCACTTTCTGACCACCTCAAGTCCTCCCTGAAAACTACACAACATTCTTCCTTTTTCAACTTCCACCACTTTGTCCTCTGCTCTACTTTTGTCCTCATCACCTTCCTCACCACCAGGGTCTTTTTATATACCACTATCATGTGTTGTCTGGATACACTCTCCCCTACCAATACTTTGCAGTCACTGATCTCTTTCAGATTACAATGTCAACACAAGATGTAGTCCACCTGAGTGCTTCTGCCTCCGCTCTTTTGTGTCACCCTATGTTCCTGCCTCTTTTGGAAGAAAGTATTCACCACTGACATATAGACAAAAAAAATTCTGAGACTGGTTTTGGGCCCTGCAGTGTATAAAACGTAAAAATATCATTGAAAGAGTGAGTTCTGACCAATGTACAGCCAAAACCTTTCTTTTATTTATATAGATATGTACAGTATATAGTGTTGAACATGTTATCTTCTTGATAACCAATGCACAATATTTGCACACACATACTGTATATTACCATATATACCCTGTCCTTATTACCTACTGCACCTTTTGTACATAAGAGACATTCACACCCTTGTACATATGGACCCATATGCTCATTTTACTACATTTGTTATATATTGTAAATAGGCCACTTGTGCACTCCTGGTTTGATGATATCTGCATTTAATAGGCTTTGTACATCTACTTCACACAATGACAATAAAGTTGAATCTAATCTAATCTAACCTCTCTTACTCTTTAACAGCATAGAAAACTTGAGGTGCACATCATATAGACACATTTATAGAAAGGGTCAGAATACCCACAGTGTAGTAGCATCGTCCATCTAAGAATGAGTGTTGATTTTTGTACACAATGCCTGATGGAAAGTCCAGCATTGAGCATCTAAATCAGAGGTGTGAGATGTTCTGTTCTATCTGCTTGTTTACCTGCTGAATATACAGGTGAAACTCGAAAAATTTGAATATTGTGCAAAAGTTCATTTATTTTAGTAATGCTTAATGAGTAACTTAAAAGGTGAAACTAATATATGAGATAGACTTATTACATGCAAAGCAAAATAGTTCAAGCCATGATTTGTCATAATTGAGATGATTATGGTATACAGTTATTTTAACCGATATTTTAATTTTTCGAGTTTCACCTGTAGATGTCAAAACAAGCAGAGAGACTGTTCAAAATGTTTTTTTTCCCAGAACGTTGTAAAAACTAAACTATTTGCTGAAATAAGGCTAAAAATAGTCAAATGAAATCAATGTTTTTTAGTGCATCATAACAGCTTGAAATCTTGAAAAGTTATTTTCTCAATCACATGTGAATTAACCAAATGTCTTGGAGTCAAATACCTATATCTACTTTAAACATGCATTTGTCACAAGTTGTAGGTAGAACAGTCTAAAATTATGTTTACTTTATATTGTAGTTGTATGGCTGACTTGACAATTTATAGCTTTGATAGAACAAAATTTTTAGAAAGAACTGTGTGAAATGGGATACACTCCCCTGACAATGAATACAACTCTAGCTGTACAGTTAATTGTGGAGCAGACAGCAGGTGATGATCAGGTCAGTGTGGCTCCAGAGTTACTTTTACCTCAGTCTTCACTTAAGGCAGATATGGCACAACAACGTTGGTGTTGACGCTGTGGTACAGGAAGCCATCCTGTCGGCCTCACAGTGGACACCCTGGCAGTCTGTGCATTTGGCCTTTTGTCAAAGAGTGGTTTGGCAGTATGCTTTGTCAGCCTAACCCTGATGGACTGTCACCTCTGCCGCCCAACCCCCAAAGGTTTTCTCTGCCAGCATGGGAAACAAATCAACAGAAAAAAAACATAGCTATGTTTAATAGGGACAATAACAGAAAAATAATTTGCATGCGCACACAATGTCATAAGAGCTCATAGAATTGGGACTAAACAGCTGTGTGACCATAAGAAAGCAACTTGTTAGTGAGACTAATCAGGAAAAAGCCTTCAGTTTGCTAGGGAGCATAAAGATTTGACTATGGAACAATGGAAAAAAAGTCATGTGGTCTGATGAGTACAGACTGACCCTATTCCAGATTACGGGGTTCATCAGGATAAGAACTGAAGCACATGGTGTGATCCCATCATGCATAGTGCCCACTGTACAAGCCCTTTGAGGCAGTGTTATCATCTTGGGTTGCTTCATTTTGTCAGGTCTAGGCTTAGCAGCGTTATGTGGCTATAAAATAAATCAACTGATGACTTGAATGTACTGAATAATCAAGGTATCACATCAACCAGGTTTTCCTTCCCTGAAGGCACGGTCATATTCTAGGACTCAAATTGTGAAAGAGTAGTTCTGGGAGCATGAGGCATCATTTTCATACATGAACTGGCCACCACATTGTGTGCTGTAATCAAAGCTAAATGTGAGTCTGAAGACAACAATATACTAAATTATCTTGTTGTTTCAAAATAATTATTTTAAATATATATATATATATATTTTTAATAATTTCACTAAGGTTGATTATTTAGTTAGTCTTATTTATTTTACGGTCTTAGAAGAAAAGTTAAATATAGTCACACCATATAATTGAGCAAAGGGTTAAAGGATGAATCATGGCGTTAATCAGAGCCTTGGGATTTGATGTGCCAATCTGCAGATCAACAACTCATTTATGTCCTCAATACATGCTTTTATTTAATGTGAAGTTGATGTTAGTTCAGCAGTGGATTCTGATGAGGCAGGATGGCATTAATAATGACATAACCTCAAACAAAATTAAGACAAGCAGCTATAACTCTTTTAAATATGCAAATATGCATCTAATGAACCACCACAATGAGTGAAAGTGTGATAGGCAGTTGAGAGTAGTAGTTGATTGATTAATTGGCTTAAATAATTGGGAAGATATTAAGCATCAGCACAAGAGAAGCTCTTCCTTCTATCTGCCCCAGGAATCACATCCTGCCTACAAACGCAATGACATGTCCAAGAGATGAGTACTGGCATTTATCAGAGAACAAATGGTGCGGCTAAGTCCAATGTAAATTTAATTCAATCTAGTTTGCAGTTATTGGTTTTGCAATAACTGTAAATGTGCCCTTCACATGTGCTCACATGTCCATATGTTCTGAATGGTCACTCAATCATTCAGTTTATGATAATTGAGTCACTGACAAATGAAATAAACAGCATATTCACCTGTTGCTGGTGCATGAGGGATGTTAAGTGCACCAGAAATGTTCAAAAGCTAAACTAATGTATTTTATTCTTTTTTATTATTATTATTTCATGGTATACGGAGAGAAAAACTAGCTAATTTTTGTTAATCACTTTCGGCTACTGAAAAACCCACATTGAGCTTAACCTACAGTATACATCACACAGCAGGTCATTTTGAACTATCTTTGAACTAAAGTACCTTTATTGGACTGTGTTTGATTCCGATGTTTCCACTGCCAGCAAGGCACACACAAAACAAACAAACGAAAAAAAACCACTAATATCATAAGCCAGGGATCAGAGAAATGTCCAGCTTTACTACAGTTCAAATGCAACACAAATGAACCCAAACAGAACAATTTGTCCATTGGCCCCTATAGGTGCAGTAATAACTCTATGGAGCCAAATGGGGTCGTGAGCATGCTGCCCCGTGACTGCACATGCAAGCGAATGACGGAAAATCAGCTTATATCTTTTAAACAGCATTATGGTTTAAATTGTGTGTCAAGCAGTTCATACAGTAGATGCTCTTCATCCAGTCTGATTGCACTACAGAAAATCCACTAGGAAGAATGGGGAAAAAACTGCCCAAATCAAGGACACAAAGCTTGTTAAAACGTACCCAAGATAAGCCAAAGATACAATTTCTGTTAAAATTTTGTGATTCTACAAAATAACATATACTTACCTGAATGAGAATTGACAATATAAAACATATTCCGGGTTATTAAACACACCTTTATTGACTATATAATTCCATATTTGTTCTGCCATATTTTCACATATTTGTAGTATTATACAATGTTGAAAAAAATAAACAAAAAACATTGCAGAGAAGGTGACTAAGAAACGTAGGCATCATATACTGTATAATACAATTTACATTGTGTTACAAATGTTAAGAATGATTGCATTATCATGTACAAAACCATTTAATATTTACAAAGATAACTTAATAACAGGAGTTTTCACACCAAATATTTATTACTATTTAATACTATTTATAGATGATTATGTAGAAATGTTTTCAACAGCATCTTTGCTTATGGTATTCTTTGTACGTACCCACGACAATTGAACATTAAAATAAGTAAAACAATTTACTGAGCATTCTGGAGAAAATGCATACTTCTGGTAACTTTGTCAAACTTGCTCAACTTGCAAAACCCAGCAGCCTAATTTTTTTCCATCTGAAAACTGGTCGGTCAAGTAATGTTAGATTTTTAACAGGCATGCAAATATTTATTTTATTGTATGTATTTATTGTTTGGAAATAGTGAATGATTTTGTACATAATGCAGACATGGTAAATATAGATAACAAAATTTATACTAAAGATGATGTTTGCACAATACCCTTTCCCTCCCCACACACACATTTAGTAGTGGTTAGCACTGTCGCCTTGCACCAGGGTTCGATTCCTGCCCAGGCTTGATTCCCGTCTTTGTGTGCTTTGTTTCCTCCCACAGTCCAAAGACATGCAGGTTAGGCTAAGTGGCGTTCCCAAATTGCCCATAGTGTGTGAGTGTGTGTATGTGAATTTGGTAACGCCAATCTATGCTTAGGGCACAAGGCAGGTGTACCCTGAATACAGGATAAAGCGGTATAGTAGATGAGTGAGTGAGTGATTATGGGTTACATCTCATCAAAGTAAAAAAATTCAGTATCACAAAATATTTTATTTTTTCATCTCAAGCCATAGTATCAAGCCACTCCTGAACCAAAGACAATGTCAGAGTTGTTGACATTGTTTTACCTAGGCTAAGGAAAAAAAGACCTGGACCGTTAATCAGTGATTCAGTCCCCTTTTATAGTCCATTTAAGCAATATCACACAAGAAGGAATGCTCTTGTGTTGGCTGTGTTGCCTTTGGCACTTGGGCTGCACCCTCATTCCTATGACCGCATCATAGCCATGCTGATATTCAGCACAACCTAATTAACCATGTTCAAAAGTTAACTACCAACAGTTAGTGTAATTAACGGGGTAAAAGTAGTTTTAAATCTGTTCCCGATACTATGTGGTACTATGTACTAAGAAGTCCAGTGTAAAGTTTCATCAGTCAATAATGACTTCAGGTGCCATGTCATCTGCTGTGTTGGTGGCTCTTGATACACTGACTCCAGCCTCACCCCACTTCTTGTTTCGGTCTTCCAATTTCTTGAATCCGCATTCTTGGCAATCTTCTTAATGCTGCACTCACCCTTGTTGCTTGGTGCACCTTTTCCTACCACACTTTTCCATTTCCAGCAACCTTCCATGAGTATGCTTTAGGAATATGCTTCTATGAATACCCTCACTATGGAGGGTGTTTATGATCGTTCAAGCATTTCACTTCATATCATACTGCGTGTTTTCAGTTGAGTGTAGCTACTTAATTATAGTGAATTTAGTGCTGTGAGGAAGTAGATTTTACTGGTGCTACACCACTTTAAGATTGCATTGAGGTAAATCAGTGAAAGAAGTTTAATGGCAATGTGCTGATAATGAAAATAATTCATTATTAAACACTATTATTACAATTTTAAGTATTAAAATTAACAAATATTTACTGCGTCTCATTGTTTATAGAAAATATAAACAGGGTAATAATCTATTTGTTGTACACATCTTTTTGCAATGTTGTACATTTTATTTTTTGTGAGTTGTTCATGGTAGGAGTCATAATTTGCTCTTCCACCTTTCTGAAACTAAAAACATTCAAAAATACAAACACAAAAAAAATGTATTAGCAAAAATGATGAAATAAGTGACCAATCACATTAAAACATTGTTCATTCATTAGTGATCATTACTATTTAATGATATGTACACAAATCTTACTCAGACAGACTGATCCCTCCTTCTGTAGTTTTTTTAAGTGATGAACCAAGTTGACTTCAGCAGCTCCATGCAAGTGTTCAGGGGTATCCTAATAAAGAAAAGATACAAAATGCATAAGGAGCACAAATCCAAAGCCATGTAATACATAATATACCACCAATCAGCAGACACCACAACACCTTGTACACCAGTTTAACCAAGGCAGAGGGACTGAAGGACTCCTTAGGGTTGTCTCTCAGCACAGACAGAATCTGCTGCTCCCGGGCGGAGCGATGGGTGATGTATTCCCGGATCTTATTGCACGCACTTAACACCACAGGACCATGACCTGATCACAAAGAAACAGGCCAAATTAAGTCAAAACTAACAGAAAAAAAAAACTGCTGTAAGGTGTACCGATACACTCCAGTCACATTTTTTTTTCAAGATAATGATTTTATGATTCTGAATTAATTCTTAAAATATGCTATTTTTTAACTTAAGAAAAATTATTCATGAAAAGACACCTTTATTTGTGAATCATAAATGCAAAGCAATACTTGTCTGTATAAAACAGAAGAAAAAAATCATGCTATAAACAGAGGTTTAATAGTATCAACAAAATTTGCTATAGATTCACTATTTCTTCATTAAAAAGACATTTACAAATACTCCCAATTATTATCATTAACTCTTAACCATTATAACATTGTGGCCCTTTGTTTACACTAAATTACACATTGTGATACAATCAGACTAGAGGCCAATACAGACTGGAAGTTGTTAATTCTGTTGAGGAAATTACTTCACACGATGTGCTCACATTTACAAAAAGGTTCAATGTGCTAGAGAGCATAAAGACTGGCCTATGGTGCAACTGAAAAGATGTCTGATGAGTCCGGACTGCCCCAGTTCTAGAGTGATGAGCATGTTAGGGTTAAAGGAAAGTGCAAAGATGACAATTTCACACAAGCATTAACCACCACAGAGTCCTGGCCTTAGCCTTATTCAAAGTCTTTGGGATGTGCTGGAGAAGACTTTACGAAGTGGTTTAATTCTGTCATCAATACAAGATATCTGCCAAAATGTACTGCAAGTCTGGGCCAAAACAAATGTTGTGACTTTTAAAACAACAGCAACAACTGTGATCAAAGCTGAAAAGCATTCCAACAATACAATAAAGTGTGCACCTTTTTCCAGGCAGTGTATATAGTGGAACAACATGTAAAGATAGTGAAGAGCAGAAGTGCTTTCCAAGCAGTTTAGTCTGACTAAAAAGCTCAATGTGCACTTAGAATGCCAATTTATTTGTATAGCACTTTAACAACAACGAATGTCCCAAAGTGCTTCACATAAATAGAGTTCACTTAGAATGCCAATTTTTAGAGTTACATAGAAGCAAATAACAATGAAAAGATACTTGTCTAGATATTGTAATTATATTACGTGTCTACCTAGTTAACAGTTAGACAAGGCTATATCGACAGTTTGCTGCAAAGTGTTATCTAGCTAGATTAATAGATTCTTCACTGCAGTGGGATACAAGTTCATTGTAGTACAAGATAGAAATATAAAATCAGCTGAGATATTGCACTTCAAAATGTTGCATGTTCAACAGTGTTGTGTCCATACTAACTTTAGAGTTTATTGGTCATGTCATCAAAAACCATCAAAATATTTAACTACCTATGAAGATGGAAAATCAAGACACACACCTGGGTAGATGATGTCTGCATTGATGTCGAGCAGTATCTGCAGTGAAAGCATATAATCATGTAGGTCCTCAAACACAGCTGTCCCTTCCCCCAGAATGCAATCTCCAGAGAACACCGCTCCCTCCTCCTCCAGATACAGTGCCATGTGGTCATCAGTGTGGCCAGGGGTGAACACGACCCTGCACATATACACTAGATAAACACATACTCACGTACAAACATCAGATTATTATGGACATGTTTGAGAACACTTGCACTGCCTGCACAGTGTACGCTCTTCGTCTTATGTGAGATTCTCACCGTAAAGTGGCTCCCTCAGTCTGGATAACATCACCATCGTTAAGGTATGTGTATTTCTTTTTTTCACCTTCAATTGCCTCTGGCTGTGCAGGGGAGCGAGGGAGTTTACTCACCTGCAAATCTGAACACCACACATACACAATCAGATATAATCACACAATCACACATTGATTCAGCCGTGTCAATCACATGCATTTTATTTAACATCAGTAAAACTCAGTAGTATTGTTAAGAACTCTGCACATTGTAGCAAAGGGTTAAAATGAACAATTATTTCCACTGTCTAGTTTAGTGTGTTAAAAAGAAGTTTTACAAAAATTCTAATGCCAATCTATTTACTGTAGATTAATGTTATTCACACAATGTGAAAGAATTATGAAAAGAAGTGCAATTAGACTACAGAGCTATTAATGTACGTGTGAAGCTATAACATGTGTCTTACAGTAGATTCCAGTCTTTATATACAGTACCAGCCAAAGGTTTAAACACACCTTCTCATTCAATGTTTTTTGTTTTGTAATTTATTTTCTACATTCTAGAACAATACTGGAGATTTCAAAACTATGGAATAACACATATGGCATTAGGTAAGTACGTAACAACAACAACAGTCCATTTTTATTTTAAGACACAAAGGTTAGCTGTTCTGTAATATTCTGTAATATTTTCAAAGGCATTTGCGAAACCCATCAAGCACCATAATGAACCTGGCTTTCATTAAAACCATCCTAGGAAGGTAAGACCAAAACTTAGCTCTGCTGCACAGAAGTTCATTTAGAGTTACCAGCCTCAAAAATCACCTTTTAACAGCACATCAGATTAGAGTCGTTATGAAATTGCAGACAAATCACAATATTAACTGTTCAACAGAGATTATTGCATTTACAATGTAGAAAGAAATAAAACTCCTTTGATCTTTGGCAGTATAAGTGCAGGTGTACGTAAAGCTCTGACCTGAGTGTATATTTTTAAGGATATCAGGTACTCCTCCTGTGTGGTCATGGTGCCAGTGCGTGACGATGATCTCCTGGATGGAGGACTCGCTCTGGTGCAGAGCTTGCTTCAGATTAGAGATGTACTCAGGAACAGAAGGTTCCCCAGTGTCTATTAACACACGCCTCACACACACATGGACACTTACATATTACTCTTTAAATAAAAAAAAACATCTCTCTCTCACCACCACACACTCTCTCTAGTGCTGTACAAGTTTGTTACTGAAAACGGTGATATACCAGCAAATAATCACTCATTTTACCAAGTACATGTGTGTTCAATCTGATTTCTACGTTTATAATCGAGATGAACCGGCTGGGTTCCAGTTTGATTAGCCATGACTGGTGATCGACTTATCAGCCTCAGAAATGATTCTGTACGAAACCAAAAGCTTCCGAGTGGCGCAACTGAAACGCTTTTTTTTTTTGGTGCAGTACATCATAAATTATGCGTGTTAAAATCCTCCGATTTGCCTTTTTCACCAAACTCAATAAGTGAAGGTATTAGCTTATTTAAATGCAAATGGCGACTCTTTGACCAGGCACTGGACTCTGGAGTGTTAATAGTGCAGATAACAAGATGACTCTTTCATGCCTTGCGCAGAAATGTAAAAGGTTTTTTTGCGGTCTATTTGACTTTGTACGAGTCATCTCAGGTCAGATTAACGTTATTAGTTTGTTACTCGTCATATGAAACATTTCCGTGTTCACGATTTAAAGGCTAACACCTAAATGAGTGAATAACACTAACTTTGACCCCGTACCTTTTTCCAGTCCCCACCAGGTAGGTGTTAGTCCCCTGTAGTGTCATGGGTCCGGGATTACATCCCAGCACGCGCAGAACTCTACAGGAAAGCTGCTCGATGCGAGGAATCACAGCGGACATTTTTTTTCCTAGGATCTGGACTTAAATAGTATTTTTTTTTAAATCGAGTAACACAAATCTATGTTCTGCTCAGACGCTGCCAAATTTTGCCTGTAAGCAGTACTGTATTTGACGTTTTGTTTGGCGATTCCCAGCTAACATAAAGCACTACCGCCACCTACTGGATTGGAGAGTGGAACCGAATAACAAAACGCCTATTTTCCTGGTTACTCCTATCTCCGTGACCTTAAAAAAAAAAAAATTTTGGTTTTACACCGGATGCCCTTCCTAACGCAATTCTCCCAATTTATCCGGGCTATCAAACCTTGGCCTTCCACATGGTAGGCGAGAGACCCGCCACTAAGCCACCAATGCTCCAACCAACTATACAAACATGATTAAGCTTAAAAAGTAATAGGTTACATAGGCAAAGAAATAGCACAGATGCACATGATCACGTTTTTTTGTTGTATATTTCAGTGTCTGTTCACTGTTCTCTTTATTAGCACCTGGAAATAGTATTCAGTATGAGTAGGTTTTGACAGGCCCTTTGTCCGTATTCTGGTTTAAAGTTATTTGTGTAACCTGCATGTATTTGGACTGTGGGAGGAAACCGGAGGACCCTGAGGAAACCCACCACGCATGGGGAGAACGCACAAACTACGCACACAGACCCGAGGCGGGAATCGCTCCCTTGATCGAGGTGACAGTGCTATCCACCACACTACTACACCACCGTGCTGCCATTCTGTATCATATTTTCTCTTAATAATAATAATAATAATAATAATAATAATAATAATAATAGTTATAAGATAATTACTTTTAATTACTGAGATTCAGCTTCCACCGGCTGTGAACATAACCTCTGCTAATCTGTCAAACAATCCAGCATCTATTACTATAATATATCTATGACATCCCAAACAAATTAAATAATGTTTATTTAGCAATAAATAGGAGACTGATATCTCAGATACAGTATTTGGTTAAAAATGGTTGGGAATTTTACTTTTTCCTAGGGAAGACATTTATGGACATTATACATTTGAACATTCATGTACTCACCCTGGACATTTCTATTTCATTTCATTTTGCACACTTTTGCACATTGCACATTTATGGTCATTACAGCTTCATATTCATGCATATTTGCACACTCCCCGGACATTTTTATTTAAATTCTTTGTCAATTTCCACACCAGTTTTCTTATTTTCCATATTGTACATCCATATTGTCTATATTTTGTATTATGTAAAGTTTTTTAAATATATATTTTTTATATTTTATATTTTGTTCTTCTATTTTTTCTACAACTAAGTTTTTCTACATTTTATTCGTATTCTATTCCATAATTTATTTCTTATTGATAATCTTGATTTTAAGGTTATGAGCAGTCGTATAAGCATTTCACTGCATATCACACTGTGTATGACTGTGTATGTGACAAATAAAATTTTAATTTGATTTGAATTTGGGAAAGAATGTTACTCAGTCTTCAAAGATGTTAAATGTAAAATAAATCTTTAAAAGAAAGTTGGCCTGTTTTGAAATCCTGTTGCTTCACAGTCACACACATCATCCTAAAGAAAAGAGTCAACCTGCTGATGTTGATTGCTTATAATAATGTTAGCTGACATCCATGTTACAGTACTTTAATGACCTAATATTAACATATCTGTAATGGCATTAGAGCCTTCTCACCTAAATGAGTAGATTAATAACAAGATGAATCAAATAACAATGATAATAATAATTATAATAACAAAATTATTAGAGCCATTATAAATAATACCTTTACTTTTGATATCTGAGCACATTTGAAGGGATTGTCCTTTGTAATTTTTCTCAAGTGGAGGACTGCTGCATTTACTTCAGTAATATTTTACCAAGGGTCTCTCTAATCTCTAATTGTCGTCAAGGACACTGATGTCCTTCATTCAAATGAAACAAAAAGTCAATCTCTTTTTTAGGCAGATAATACATTATGTTCAGGAATTCCAAGTTCTAACTATCATGGGCTATGAATGTCTTGAGTGTGTTATTTTTTGGATGTTGCACAAACCTACACTGTCCACTTTGATGTTTCCTATCCATCCAAATATCTAGCTACTATGTTCCTGCAGGTTTCATTTTTTAATACTTTGTCGCAGCTCCCATTTCAACGTGTACCTAAGCTGCTGGAGATGATTTAAATATCCCTCTGCATATTCATAATCCAGCTTATACTGGCCAGGTGTATGTTCAATAACATTTTTCTTTTACTGCTTCCCAGTCTCATCCTGAGGATTGA
>JAOVVA010000024.1:10569155-10580008 GCA_028565275.1 Leiocassis micropogon
TGTGTAAAGCTGCTTTGGGACAATGCCAATTGTTAAAAGCGCTATACAAATAAAATTGAATTGAATTGAATTGAACTTTGTCCTGGACTAAGATGTAAATAGTTACACTACTGTATATGGACAAAAGTATTTGGCCAAACCTGCAATGACACTGTATCAAAATACATATACTTCAATATTGAGTTGCTCCCCTTTTTGCAGCTATAGCAGCTTCCACTTTTCTGGGAAGGCTGTCCACAGGATTTTGGAGTGTTCCTGTGGGAATTTGTGCCCTTTCTTTCTGTCAAGCATTTATGAGGTCAGGGACTAATGTTGGATGAGAAGGCCTGCCTCGCAATCTCCATTCCAGTTCATCCCAAAGGTACTCGATGGGGTTGAGGTCAGGGCTGTGTGCGGGCCAACCAAGTTATTTCACATTGTACTCATCAAACCATGTTTATAGTCCTTGCTTTGTGCACTAGGGCACAGTCATGTTGGAATAGAAAAGAGCCTTCCCCAAACTGTTGCCACAAAGTTGTAAGCATAGCATTGCCCGAGAAGCATTAAGATTGCATTTTATAAGTCTATACAGACATAGACCAAGCAGGGATAAAAGAGAAAAATCACCCTATCTGCTACTAGACATTCTTTACTTCATTAATTTTAGATTTTTTAAAAATATGCTAATTAAATACGCTTTGAGCATCTACATTTACGCTTACAGTTTATGCCAGTAAAACAACCTGAAATTAAGCAAGATAAAGAGATTAAATGAGCAGGGGAGTGACAGTAAACAAAAAGAAGGGGGGAAAATGAAGAGAACATAGCAGGGAGAAAAAGTAGAGGATAATAAAGTAACTAACACTTATACATATCATTTTTTTACATGACAGTTTTGTCCTCCAAATTCCGCTCATTTCAATAAATGAGACAATATAAATATATAGATACACACACACACACACACACACACACACACACACACACACACAGTGCTCGTGTGTACCTGCGGAAGTCGAGCAGGGCCTGGCTGGTCTCAGGTGTATGCTGGTTAAGCCAGGTGTGGTAATGGAACTGGGTGACTGTGCGACTTTCATTGGTCTGCATGTTCTTCAAATAAAAACTACGAACCAGGAAATCCTCACACCACACATGTTCTGATACCAGGTTAACCTACCAACACACACACACCAGCATGAAATACACACTCCAAAAAAAACCATGTCTACTGCTGTCTCAAATATGTGAGTTTCAGGTAACAATAAAAAGATGAGTGTGTGTGTGTGTGTGTGTGTGATAAAGTTCTCTGTGTATATACTGTATACTTTCTTTTTTTAATCTGAGGCTCATGTTTGGTACCTCATATATATGGTAGAGGTTAGAGCCCTCGTCTGGCCAGTAGTGGTAGCACTGTTTAACTCCACTTTCTGTTAGAGGGGTCAGCATAACGATGACCACACACCCGCTTTCCCACACCATCTACACAAAACACACATTTACAGTAGACACATTTATGGTATAGCACATTCCTGAAAGCTTATACAAATGCCAATTAATACAGCATGATTAAAAAGCAAAATGTTTCTTCTGACTTTTTCACTGTTACCTTCAGCTGACTTTATCTCATTGCCACAAAGCCCTGCTGAGCCTAGACCTGAGCAACTGAAGCAACCCCTGATGGTAACAGTACCTGCTATGCATAATGGGTGCACAGCTTCATGTCCTCCCCTTCTTACCCTGACACACCCATCATTAATTCTAGTCATTTCAGGAATATTCTTAGTTGTTTTCTTTGCTAAATACAGGCCAATACTTTGTCTCTTCTGAAACACAGTTATATCTTTTCCATGACAACATGATTCATTTTCCTACATCAGTTAGAGTTACAGTAAATGGATTGTTGCCAGGTGAAATATACTAATCACTGCAGTAATTATCTAATTACAGCCTTCAGTAGTTTATAAACTCAAGTAGTATATATTTGTTTCTATCTGTACACACTTGTTCCATAACTGCAAGAAATTCCATCTTCCCTCTTTTTAAAGCCTCATTTATTTAGTTGTGCATTTTGGCATTAAAGATTTGTCTATTGTGGCATTTTACTGGCAGGTTTGTTATCAGTCCTTTATTTTGACTGATCAACTTTCTCCTAGGCTCATCTAGCACAACAGTGATGTCTTCCACTGGGCATGAGGGCCATCAAATTATCTGATGAGTAGAAAGATTATGTACAGTAAATCATACACTGTAGCCATTGCTTTCACCAGAACTTAATGTACAGTACTGTATGTGAAGACCTACAGTATGGGATATTTAGGACTGTTGTGTTAGGCTTTTGATCTTTTTAAAGAATACGTTTTGGAAGTATGATGTAGACCCATTGAAAGACACTAGGTGAAATCTATGCCACTGTACATTTAACCTGTTCTGGTGGCTTGAAATGGCCCAACTATTTACTATTTAAATCTATTTTTAGGCCTGGACCCGGTGATGGCTTCTTGGTATTTGATGGGTTGAGATTTGAATTTGAATTGCCAATTTATTGTGCCTCTCAGAAATTTATGAAAAACACACAAGATTTATGCAGACAGGCGATTTGCAACACTGGTTATACACCCACACTCTCACAACCACACACATTTACCTGCCAGAAGTCAGAAACAGTCGAGGGCAGAGGACCTTGAGTGGCGATGTAAGCTGGGCTCCTGGGGTCGTGATCCATCTGAGAGACAAAAACACCATCACACAATTTGTAAAATATTGCTTAATATGTATTGTAACAGTGTACTGTATAGATTAACAAATACAAAGGGGAGTTTTGTAGTATTTACTTACAATAGGGCTAGCATTTATATATTCAGAATTGCTTTGGCTGTTCTCCACTTTCAAGCAAATCCTAGAATGGTCATCTAAATCATCCATATGCACAAAAATATAGATTAGATTTCAAGAACTTTATAAAAGATCTTCAGTAAAAGCAGGGAAATGGATTCCCATTCAATGGGAACAGTGTGTATCATAATTATATTTACAGAAATTTATGTTGTCTTCAACATTGTTCTTCTTAAAAAAAAAAAACTGGCTCAATTTTAAGTGTTTATGTGTTTAATATGAACAGAGGCTCACAAGGTATGATGGCCGTCGTTCGGTTCTTCTTGGCATTGGAGTCTCTCTGGCCAACACTACAGGTGTTTGGTTCTGCCTGATATGCACAAAGAGCTTCCCACTCCTTCTCCAACCTGTTCTTATTCTTCAAGTGATCCTCCATATACGACTGTGAAGCAACAATACAGAAAGAGAAAAACAGAACGGAGACAAAAAGATATGATTTAGCATTATGTTTGTCAATTATGTGCAACTCTACACTAAGTGTGTGATTTAGAGGTCTCACATTATACCACAATGTAAGATGATGATTCTCACCAGAGTGTGAACTTACATATAATGGCTTGTTTAGACAGAGAGCTGAGCTGACCTGCACAAGTTTAGATTTGTGCATTTTTGTCTGCACTTGAGAAAATCCTGAAAAGTGCTCTCAAAAAAAGTGCTTTTAACAATAGAAATGGTCACAAAGCAAATTATAAAATTAAAAATGTTATATAATATAAAATATTTAACATACAATCCCCCCCTCCTGTACACCCACACCAGGTTCTACAGTGTCGTACTCTGTTTTTACATGAATCTTCATGCGTCTTTGCATGTGTCCATGCGTGTGCATTTACATACATTTTCAAGAGTAATGGAATGGTGAATTCTTTTGCTGCATACTGATAGCATTTCGCTTGAGATCAGCCAATTATATTTTTTAAGAAAAGGTTCTAAAAAGTTGAGCTAAATTCTAATCTTTTGTTAATAAACTTGATATTTTTAAACAGGAATCATTTTGGCAAAAGGGTAAAATGCAATGGCCCTTATGTGAGGAGCTAACATAGATATACAGTATAAAAAAAGAAGAGAGAAAAACTGCATTGTCCTCATGTGAGCACGGTGAGGTCTCAAGTGGATGAAGCAACACTTAATATTTGGTTGCATATCCCTTGTTTACCACCTGGTTACCCATTCTGCTTTTGTTCTGCTTTTTTGGGCTTGTACAGTAGTTCAGTTTCTACCAGTTGTTTTGGGAGATTTTTAATTAAGAAAAATTCAAACCCCATGTTTAAGTTTTGGTGATTGAATTGGCCTTGCTAAACCTTCCAAAAATCAATGGTTTCAATAAAAAGTGCTATGTTGCAAGTTTCGTAACACATGTATATGTAAATATCATAAAATCACAGCTGAAATTCTGATCTATTTCCTGATGAATTTATTGTTGTGTTGGTGTGTGTTTTGGGTCATTATCTTGCTGTATGATGAAGTTTCTCTATATATGATTGGAAGCATTTTTCCTGTAAATTGGCAGATGTCTACACACTCTGCTGCTACCATTATGAGTTACATCATCCAAAACCATTAGTGAACCTATTCAAGAAGAAGTCATGCAAGCCCAAGCCATGACACTACCTACACTGTGTTTGATGAATGAGTTTGTATGTTTTGGACCATGTTTTGGATCCTTTCCTTCTCAAGAATATTGTGTTTTTATCACTTTGGTAACTGACCCACTTTGGTAGGTTGAACCTTTCTTGGAACTTCCAGTCTGGCTTTCTGACTCTTACTACTGATGAACAATTTGCATTTTGTGGTATTCCCTCTATATTTCTCCTTTTGAAGTCTTCTTTAAACTGTACCTTCATTCCTATCCTCTGGAGGGTATTAGTGATGTCATCGACATTTGTTTTACATTTTTTTCTTCATAGCTTTTACAATGTCTCTTTCATCAGTTTACTGTTGTTATTCTTGGCCAATCTGTTCAATGTCTAGTTGTTAATATACAAGTGGGTGCTGTATTGGCTATGCGCTCTACTTGTGCAATAGCTCTAATCGATTTTTCTTAACAGTTAACTATACAGGACACACCTGCAAGAAACACCTGCCAGTCATGTTTCAATATTTTTTTATCACTTGAAAAATGGATGGGTTCAAATAGAAGGAGCCATGTTCTAAAAGTTCCTACCTCAAATAGTTGTAGATATCAGAAAATAAAAGTTGAAATTCTGATTCTCTTTCTGATTTTCTTGCATTCATCTTTAGATCTCAAAGTTACATAAAAAATTGGTCTTGTTATATTTTTTTGAGAGAAGTTTGTACATCTATGTGGTTACCAGAATCATATGTCCAGTGGAAATGTCCATGTTTGTATGGGCAGGCTCTTCACTCCAGGACGAAGTGCTTGTACGGGCAGAGGGGCTCAGGATTGGTCCATCACTCAGCTGAGAGGACACACTGTTAATGCGAGATGACTGTCGAATCTCTGCCCTTTCCACTGGGGGCTTTACGGCCATCCGCTGCCTACACAACTCCTACACGTATGGAGGAGTAGAACAGATGTGAAATTAAAGACGAGAGTAGGAAAATAATGCAGCAGATAATGTTTTTCTTTTAAATACACTCATACACACACACACACACACACACAATCTACAGTCTTGGAGTCTACAGTTTTGGAAAACCGCAGACTCAAGCCTTGCTTCTTCATACCATGTTTATGATTATTGTTATTGTGCTTGTCCCAATATAACTTACTTTAATTAACTATTTAACAGTTAACAATTTAATATAGATTATAAAAAATATAAAACTATTGATATGTTTTTTTTTTTATGGAGAGAGTCAGCAAAGCTTTGTTAGCCAATTTATACCGGCTGCCCGATCGCATACACAGGCATTATTCTACTGTATGTACCTGGTAGGTGGCTGTGGCTTCAGTAGTGGGGTCTGCGCTGAGATTGGTGAGCTTCTCTTTAAGTTTGTGATGCGATCGATGGCGCAGACAATAGATAACGCTAGAGATCAGCAGGACAATGATGATGCACACAATGGATATGACCGTAAGGATGAGGAACTTCATAGATTCAGAGTGGCTGTACTTGGTAGGGATTTGACTCAACGTAGTCTTCTACAGACAGAAAGACAGAATTTAAGATTTCAGCTCATTCAGTATGAAAATATTTATTGTAATATACAGGCTACTTTTATCAGCTGTAGCTGGTGTGTGGACACCTGACCATGATACCCATATGTGCTTGTTGAACATCCCATTCCAAAGCTGGTCCCCATTTTGTTGTTAGGATAAGTACTGATTTTGGCCAGGAAGTCTTGGTGCACAATTCGCATTTAAATAAATCCTAAAGGATGTGGCACTGTGCAGGCCATTTGAGGTCATCCACTCCTTAGTTGGAAAATATTTGAGATATTTGTTTGCTTTCAACTTTGTCTAATGCCCACATATGTGTGATGGTCAGGCGTCCGCAAACCCTTATATACAAAGTGTAATTTATCTACAAATAATCCTTTAAGTGACTTTTAAGTGTGATGTTTTTAGAAGCAGAGTGTGTAAGTGAAAGAATAAGAAATTGAGTTTCTTACATCAGTAACTCCTGCTTCCAAAATGGTGACTCCAGCCTCCTTCTCTAATGCAGCCTTCTGGCTAACTGATCACACCCATGGCAGAAGTGTCAGTCATGACATACGTATGCACATTATTGGAGAGTGTTAATAAGTGTACACATGTCAAACTCTTACCAGCCACATTGACAATGGCAGCTGTGGTGATATTCTGATCATTGGTGCGGACCTGGAATGTCACAGCTGGACCAACAACACTGCATGTATACACACAAAAATTTGGTATAAGATTTTGCAATTTGGTTACCGGATTTATGCATGTGGATATAATAAAAAGCTGTTAGTACGATGTTTGATAAATGACTAAGAGGTTTATAGAAAACAGACTTCAATACACACAGTAAATCCCTTTGTTAAACAGATGCAGTGTATGTGTACACAAAAAAAACTGTCAGTTAAGTCAACAACTGGGAATGTAAATGCATCTCTGAGGATTTTGCAGTTCACACACACATATACAAGCAAGGACTCACGAAAGCTCAAGGAAATCAGTCATCTGGATCTTTGCTTTCTGACACAAAATCTCCATCAGGTGCAAACCCTGATCAGTGGGAAGAGAACTGATGGAATAAAAATCACAAAGAGAAAAAAGGGAACAAGTTATTCATTTGCTGAACACTAAAACATTTGGGTTTGAGATCAAAAAACAAAAAAACAGATAAAAAATTAAGCTTTAACTTCCTAATATTTACATCTAGCTGTGTTAAACAATTTGGAACATTGTACCTCTGGTGCCAGACCACCCAATTTGTAGGTGAGAAAAAGTACAGGGACAGAACATCTAAAAGTCAAGTAGCTTCTGCAAACCCAAGCCATAGTGTTGTGTACATTGTAATTTCTCCTCACTTTTTTTTAGTTCTGTTTCTGAATAAATATTGAAATATGTTTAAAGTTTTTCAAACAAAAAAAAATTTGGCAATAGAGTAAAATGCAGTGGTTCATATACAGTATATAAGGAAACAACGTCTCCATCAGGTGCAAACACTGATCAGTGGGAAGGGAATCAATGGAGAAAAACACACTGTGAGAATAAGGGCACAAGCCATTAGTTCTTCCTTTTGTGAGTTGATGGTCATTACCCTTACAGAAAAAAAATATGGCAATATATTGTAAAATAGGGCTCATATTTATTAATATATTGCAATATATGAATGGACCATGTATGCATATATATTGTATATTACAATAAAGACAAAAATTATATTTATTTAGACTTATAATTGTTTTATTAAAACATTTTTGAAACTTTGTGCATGTTTAAGAATTATATACACACTTTTACTTTGATGGTGTCCTCTGATTAATGCCTATAAAGTCTATTTTGTTTAAACTACGTTAACCTATAAGCTTTTTGTAAAAAAAAAAGATATATAAAGAAATAGATATATTTAATTAATTTAATATATTATGAAGTATATTGCTGAATATAAAATTACATACATTAAGATAGACATTTGAATATACTGTATTTTACTATATTTCTCAATATATGAAAAGCAGCAATTCCTTATGTATTTTTCAATATATTGCAATATATTAATACTAGGGCTACAACTAATGATTATTTTAATAATCGATTAATCTGGCGATTATTTTTTCGATGAATCGAATTAAAAAAAACAAAAAACAAGAAAAGCATTAATTTCCAACCTTTTATTCATAAACAGAACTAAAATCTTTAGAAAGTGCACAATATAATAATAATTATATAATAGTTATAGTTATAGTTATAATAATAATAAAATAAAATAAAAAATGGACTAACACAAAAAACATACACATGTATGCTTTACATCTGCCAAATATATACAGTGGAACCTTGGATTACAAGCATAATTCGTTCTGGAAGTGGGCTCGTATTCCAAAACACTCATAAACCAAATTAAATTTTCCCATAAGAAATAATGGAAACTCAAATTATTCGTTCCACAGCCCAAAAAAAATAAATACATAAAAATAATTAACACAAAATATTAAGTAAAAATAAAACAAATTAACCTGCACAATTTTGACAGATAAGTGTTTCCGTTTGTGCGCGCAGGCTCTGTGTGTATGTGTGTGTGGATGTGTGTGTGGGTGTGTGAATCTAAAGTAAGCTCCCCTCTCCCCTTTCTCGTCGTCCACAGTTGCCTTTCACCCACTCTTTTCACACACACGTGCGCACACAACAGAAAACACGGTTTTATCGGAAAAATAAACAAGAAATCTTTCTAATGACACTCGATTGAGCGACACACTAACGGAATCACTGCTTTAAAGTAAAAATAAAACAAATTAACCTGCATGTTACCTTCGCGACAGAGCAGTGTTTGTGCGTAGAGCAGACAGAAAGAGTGTGTGTGTCTGTGAAGGCTAAAGTAGGAGGTGTCTGTGTGTCTGTGTGTCTGTGTGTGTGTGTGGCACGGTGTCCAATGACGCGCGCGCACACAGACACACACACCCAGCAGGCAAAGAGCAGGCTAAGCCTGCAGAGAGAGAAAATAAATTTTTAACGTCTCTAATGAGACTTACTTTTGCATTTTTGAATATGAATAATCTCTTTTCTGTTAATTATTAGTTAGTATCAGTTAGTGTAGCAGTGATGAATATTAACATTTAACATTTTGAAAACTTTTCAATTTACCAGTAGATCAGAACACTACATAATTTAATATATAGAGAAATATAGTTTCTTTGCGTAAGGGTACTGTGGCCTTGCACCTGCAGGGTTAAGGGTTCGATTCCTGCCTCAGTTCTGTGTACATGGATTGTGCATCTTCTCCCTCGCTTGGTGTGTTTAATTCCACAGTCCAAAGACATGCAGACTAAGCTAATCAGGATTTCCAAATTTCCTGTAGAGTATGTGTGCTTGTGTGCCCTGTGATGGCTCGGCACCCAGTGTGTACCCCACCTTTTGGAATTAAAGGTTTGTCTATTGTGGCATTTTTCTGGCAGGTTTGTTATCATTCCATAATTTTGACTAATCAATCTTCTCCTAGGCTCATCCAGCACAATAGTGATTTCTTCCACTGCCCATGAGGGCCATCAAATTTTGATGAGTAGAAAGATTATGTAAATCATACACCGTAGCTGCTGTTTTCACCAGAACTCAATGTACTGTATGTGAAGAGCTATGGGATATTTAGGACTGTTGTCTTAGACTATTGTGCCCCGAGTCCCCTGAGATTGGCTCCGGGCCCCCATGACCCTGTACATGATAAGTGGTATACAGTAGAGAATGAGTGAGTCAGTGCGTGTTGATGTTTGAGACTTACTCAGTATCTGTAATGATGTAGCCATAGACATCATTGTTACTGTTGGTCTGCACATCAAGTTGCAGATCCTGCACTTTCACATTTTCTCGATGTGGGGGGATTTTCATTTCTAGGACAGAAGAGGGTGCTATAGCAGCAGCCTCCACCCAGCCCTCCACCTCCTCCACTTGTTCCATGGCCTTCTTCTGTACTTTTCCATCCAACTGGGTTGTCCTACTGCGTACTCTCTCCACGGATATGCCCTGTCCCTTTACAGGAGGACTCGGCTCTGAGGGGGAGGTCTTATCCAGATACTCTAGCAACTTTCCCAATAATTGTACTTCCTGTAAAGACATAAAATACCAATATAAATAAGAGAACACAATACAGTAAAATATTAACGGTCAGAAGCTGTACATGAAATAGTAGTTTACAGTGTCTTCCTTAAATACAAACATATATCTAAACTGAAATGGTGGCAAGTTTATGTTTTGTTAATGGTTAGTGGACAGCCATTACTGCTATCCAGATTCCTCCTCATGTCCAAGGAAGACATCTGCAAATTATTTAAACATAACTTGTCATTTTTCTAAACCTCAAATCAGTTTTCTTAAATTTCAGCAGCAGGTCTGTGCACTATTACGAAGCCTTTAAGCCAGGACACAATCATAACATAAACCTGCTACATTTCTATTAAACTCAACTAACTTACTGTATTTTCATGGGTTAAAGTAGGCCGGTATGTTTTTGTACTGCATGCGACTAAAAGATTCAGTGTCAGTACACAGTACTGGAATGAAAAGAGAGCAGCTGCCTGCCAAAATCCACATTCAAAACTTAACCAGCTTCAACAACACCCCATATTAATTGTTTCTACTATAAGTTGTTAAGAATTTCCTTTGTTGTGTTTTGATCTTTGATTACTGGAGTCCGTTCTTCGTACATCGCTTGACACATCCGAGATGAACTGACACATCTAAGATGAGATTATCGTGCTAATTACGATCTGGCTAAGTTGGTTCTTCGAGCACACCTGTTGTTGATGATTAGTATGGCCGGATTGAGTTGTCTAGGATTATTGCGCGTTCGTGCGTTGGTTTAAAAGGCGATATGCATCGACAGTAGAAACACTGA
>JAOVVA010000024.1:10583321-10599838 GCA_028565275.1 Leiocassis micropogon
GGACATGTTGCTATGACAGCAAATGCGAGAAGCGCATCGAAGAACGAAACAATCCAAGATCAGGACAAATCCACAACCATCAAATCCAGCTAACTGAGTTAGTGACGTACGAAGACCGGACCCCTGCTCATCAATTTATATTTTTATATTTATATTTTTATACTAAGTGTACAATTGTACTTTCTGTGTAATTTATATGGTTTTATACATTTCTGTTGATTGTACATTTAAAAAGAGAAATTTCATTTAAAAGAATTGCGGCTAATTCTATCTTCTATCTTTAGTTCAAATGTATTCTTCCAGGTGCAATTTTCCTTTTACTGTAGTGAAATCTTTCTTTTCTATTTTATCTTTACATTGTGCTGTCCGTGAGCATAAAGTATAAGCATTTATACTTCATACAAGAATTTCACTATCACTATTTTACACGTATGGTGGTGTACGTGATAAATTAAATTCGAATTTGAATATAGTTAACATGAGCTCTGCAGGTGACTAATATCCAGTGATAAGGGGGAATCTCTGTAAACTGTACATGTCTGCTCATGCTTCTTTACTTCCTAAACACAGTGCTTGTGAAAGGGTTTGTTTGATTTATTAATCGGGACATTTCATTTTTTCCATAACTAGACCACGGAATGTACTGGCAAGAATTTTAAATTACTTTCACCCCTTCAAATGGCCAAAATTGAAGGTGATTTATTCACTGTTGCACTGTTGTGGTGTGGTGTTTTGCAAAATCATATCAAATTCACACTGATATAACCAAAACAATTTTGACATAATATTCTAGCTTTTTTTAACACCAGTGTGACTCAAAGACAATGCACAAAAATGCTCCATAACAGCTTGTAATACTTCCTGCTTCTTTGGGGTAGAAAATATATATCTTTCTAAAAATGCAGATACATGTGCATATATGCTATTTGAACATCCTATTAATGCCCTGCAAATTTTCACTGATGTTGGAAGGCTTTATTAAAGCTTTCCAGCATGTCTGTGTGGTATTTCCCATTAAGTGCATTAATGAGATCAGGCACTGATGTAGAGTTGAGGTACTGTAAGGCCAGTTGAGTGCTTCCATTCCATGTCTTTATAGACATTATGTTGTTCCAGTAAAGGAAAACTGTAATAAAGCATAAAGTGACGTCCTATACAATTGTGTGCTGTCAATGTTTGTGGCTAGTTTGTATACGACACACACATGGTCAGGTCTTCACATACTTGTGACCATATAGTGTAGCTTAAGAATTCTAACTATTAGCTGTTTTAATAAAGAGCTCATAAAAAAGCGATGGCAAAGACGTGTAAACATGAATACCTTATGATTTGCATTAGATCGCTCTTCCTTCCTGCTTTGTCCCCCTGCACAGTATGTATAGCACAAAATGATTTACATTCATAAATTAATACTAATAATTAAAAACATTGTATATTACAGTTATTAAAGAGATTTACCTGACAGAGATGGCATGGTCTCAAATTTTTGACTGAGTGGTGAAGTTTCTTCACTTAGTTGCCTTACTAACTCTGAGGTATTTTCATTCCATGAATTTTCTCCTGGCTGCTGGTCATCAGGGTGCAGTTCTCCAGTTTCCGGGTCTACAGTTTGCAGGTCTCGGGGTCGGTATCCCTTTTCTTGTTTGTCCACTACCTGCAGAGCATCAGCTATGAGAGAGGCCAGCTGGTCCAGATCTGCTGCACTTAAACTCTCCACATCTACATTGTGCCTTCCTACATTCCGTAGAACATTTCGGATAAAGGTCTCTGCAAAACCAACAGGCACAGAGTTGCAAAAACAAGGAATATTGAGGAGCAACATTTGTGTTAAATTCAAACTAAACCAACATCTTTCCTTTTTTTTTTAACCTTAACCTGCCAATTTTCACCAAGCAACCAGCTCTTCAATTGTACAACTGCCACCAGTAAAAGCTAACACATGCTTCCTCTGAGACACATCAAACCAGCCAGACACATTTGTACATGGCTGCTCATCTACAGTATATCCACAGGTTAGGATAAAGCCTCCAGTGGAAAATGCTATTTTGACCTCTTCCACATACTGTATATGAGCTCACAAATGCAAATAACTGGCAAGTGTCATTGTGATTCACACAAGAGATAGAGTGAGAGAGAGAGAGGGAGAGAGAGCGAGGGAGAGAGAGAAAGAGAGAATATCCCTCCAAACCAGCGAGCATGGGCGATTTTGCTCCCTTGGCTCCCAGTAATGGATGAGAGAAAACCAAAACTGTTGCCACAGAGAGTTAAGACATTAAAAATACTGTCATGGTTTGATTACGTGATTAGTGTTGCATAAATAATTTTAAATCCTATTTAGTATGTGAACTATAATACAATTAACTTATGAGTACATACTGTACAGTGGTGGCCAAAAGTATTGAGTCAAGAGTGAAATTCATCATTTAATTACATTCTCAATTTTTATATATTTTTTTAAATTTATTTTATTTATTATTTATAGTAAGTGTCTTATATTCTTCAAAACATGCTTCTGGATCCAGCTTGGCATAAAGTTAAAAAGTTGTCTCTAGTTATCTGGTATCACTTGCTCAATCCATGCCTGCTTGATTACTCCCTGAAAATCATGTAGAGAAATTTGCAGAAGTTCACAATTAACTTGAGAATTCCATAGTTTTAGTCATTTTTGTCATTATTAAGCAATATACAGTAAAATAAGAGATAGTCCTGTCTGATGCGGCCATATGTGATATTGCTATGAAATAATTTTTCCATGCCATCATCAACATTATCAACAGATTATGTTTTGTTTACTTAACCAGTTATTTGTCTCTGCCAATTCATAATTCATATCATGGTAATCGATAGATAGCGACTGACAGTCAGTGTAATTAACATGGTAAAACTAGTTTTAAATTCTTAACAGTTCTATGTAGCCAAAATGGGAAGAGAACAAACTCCTCACATTTGGGATTTGAATCCCAAATAGCATAAAATGAAAAGCTAGTGCTAAGGAGTACTTATGTACTAAGGAGACATAAGTGTTGTTTAAGATGACATAACATTATCAGATGTGTTTTCTTTCTGAAAGTGCTTTTGTGACTGGTTTTGAATGTGGGTTTTGGCAGGCAGCTGCTCTCTCCTCCTTCTAATAATGCGGACCATACCGACATGCCTTCACTCATGTTTGTGACTGACAGTTAGTGTAATTAACAACTGATAGAACACTTATGACCTGGAGTGATTTATACAGTTAAACGTCCCAGTGCTGTTACACTCTATTATCACCACTTGTGGAATGCCTCTCATCCAATAAGATTACTCTGTTAGAAACAACTGTTGTATAATACATAGCATATGCTGTCGTAATAGTTTGGGCCACCACTGTATACCTGATTTCTCACTCACCTCATCTACAAAACAATTAAACAGTTGAAACTGAATGTATACAGTAGTCACTGTCTTAATCTGTTATCTAGTCATCTGTTAACTAGTTTTTCTTTGACAATAAATTGAATACTATTATACATAATAAAACACAGACAAACCTATAATTAATTGTTACACTACATATGTGACCAGTCATATCAAGTCAGGTATTAAGTTTTTTTTTTTTTTTTTTTCGCTATGGCCCACAGAAAGCAGTGGGTGAAATGAAACCTTCAACAGAATTGAGAAAGTTTTAATTCTATCGCTATCCAATCAGAGAAAATTCCAGAAATTCCAGTCAGAGAACTCTCTTTCTTAGTAAATCATGGACTTTTAAATTCTTAAAACAGGATGTCGACCATAAACAAACTCGCACTAGCCATATCTCAGCAATCGGACATGGCACAGTAATTAACTTAAATATTGGAGCTTTGTGAACCAGGAATCTGAAAATATGCATAATTCAAATGCAACTTAATACCTGATTTCATGTGATGGGTCACATACAGAAGAAACAGATCATACCATCTACTTGAGTCAGCGGTTCTTTGACAAGCAACTGTGAGGCTCCAGTCTTTGGGATTACTGCTTCTGGTTTTGGTCTACCTCTCTGCCCGGATGCCATTTTTTGAGACACATACTGCTTTAGGGCAATAAGGGGGAAGTATGAACCATCCTGTTGTTGCTGTGTGTTGTACACTCTGTCACTCTGATAACGAGTGAGATCAGGGAAAGAAGGTGCCTGATAGGGTGAATCTGGGGTGAACTCAGGTGGGCTTGAGCCGAGTTTACTGTTTGGTTTTCCAGAACGATAATAAGCTGCTGGCAGAGAAGACTTCATTTTGCTGACCTGTACACAATGAATAGACACAAATATTTAATGAGTATGTCGGTAATAACTTTGACTTTATGCATACATATAACATACAGTAACATACTGCCCATGACCACAGGATATGACATGGTTGTTAAAGTATTGAGAAACTACCCACTGCATCATGTACACTAGGATTAATAGAACTGTTGCCAGCTGAAACATAATAATAATTGCAGTAATTATGCAAACAATGCCACTTGCATATGTATGTATTCTAATTGTATTTATTTATTTATTCGTTTATTTTTGGGGGTATAATCAACATATTTGCATAGACGTTGTGCTTATCACCAGTAATTAAAATTTTGTGATGCCAAACATGATAATAAAGCCATGGTTAAGGCACTGGACTGCGGTTCGGAAGGTCCCACGTTTAAACCCTGCAACTATAAAGTTCCCCTGTTGGGCCCTTGAGCAAGGCCCTAAACTCTTAATTGCTTAGATGTATAATAAGATAAAAATGTAAGTTGCTCTGGGTAAGGGTGTCTGCCGAATGCTTAAATGTAAGCAAGAAAATGTATCAATGATTACTACATTGGTTTATGTTATTTATTAGTTCATATTATTAAGCATGCTCTGACTTACACTACCAGGTTGAAAGTGTGGGAACAAATTACATTACAATCTGGTATTGGCCTGTAAGTTTCTGGTTCGCAAAAGAACATAAGCATTTGATAATATACTCATATGACAGTTCCCCTAGTTGTATTTTGATACCTGTTACATATTTTCAAGCCTACTCAGAATTCTGCAAACATACAGTAGCAAGAAAACCCGACAGATTTTTTTTGTCTTATTACTTTAGGCACACTATATTTCTTAATATTCTTGACTTAGATGAAGCCATGGGAGTGATAGCTCAGGCAGCTAAGGCTCTAGTTTGTTGGTTTGGGGATCTAAGGATGCAAATTCGAGCCCTGCCATTGGTGGGTTGTCACACCCCATACTTCCCATGCAGTGCCGGTCCCAAGCCCGGATTAAATGGGAGGGTTCTATCAGAAAGGACATCCGGCCGTAAAACCTTGTGAAAAGTTGTTGTGTGGTTTGATGGTCTGCTGTGGCGACCTCTTGACGGCAGCAAGCAAAAGACTAACAACAAACTTGACTTACTGTAGATGAAGATCAGATCACATTTTATGACAAATTAATGCAGAAAACTATGAAAATCCAAAAAGTTCACATAAATTTTCTTCCCACTGTATTATTTGATTAAAATGTTGGAAAGAATCGTTAAATAAACATTTCTTTGTATTAGTACACATTATTTAATTACTTAAGAAACAGATCAGTAAATATATTTATACAGTATTAATCAATTAAGTTAAATTTCATTTGTATAGGTATCTACATCAATCAGCCATAAGAATAAAATCATCTGCCTAATATTGTGCAGGTCCCTCTTGTGTCACCAAAACAACTCAAGGCAGGACCTCTGAAGATGTGCTGTGGTATTAGGCACCAGGGTGTTAGCAGCATATCCTTTAAGTCCTTTAAGTTACAAGGTGGGGCATTATTGGATCGGACTTGTTTTTCTAGCACATCCCATAGATGCTTGGCAAATTGAGATCTGAGGAACTTGGAAGCCAAGTCAACACCTTGAACTCTTTGTCATGTTCATCAAACCATCCCAAAATTATTTTGCAGACCACATTATCCTGCTGAAATTGGTCACTGCCATTAGGAAGTACATGGGCTGCAACATTTGGAAGGTGTTACATGTCAAAGTATCCATAAGAATGCAAGTGCACAGGGTTTTTCAGAAAAAAAAACATTTCCCTAAGAATTACACTGCCTCTGCCTTGCTTGTCTTTTTCCAATAGTGTATCCTGGAGCCATCTATTGCTCAGGAAAGCAATGTATACCCACCCGGCCATCCATCTGATTTAAAAGAAAACATGATCCATCAAACCACACTACCTTCTTCCATTGCTTCATGGTGTCATTCTGACTCTAGTCTCCGGCAACACAGCCACTGTGGGTTCTGACACTTTTCAATCATAGCCTAAAATATTTCTTTCAGCAAATTGTGCTTCAGTAGCTCTTCCGTGGGATTGGCCCAAACAGGATAGCCTTTGCTTCCCATGCTGACTAAAGAGCCTTGCATACAAATGACTCATTTATCCATGTTAGATAAATGCTGAGTTAGAGCATCTCCAAAACAGCAGGTTCATATTTACCAAACCACTATTTGGTCAGTACGAACCTGCTGTTTTGGAGATGCTGTAACTAGTCTTTTCAGCCTTCATAATGTAGCCCTTGTTAAAGTCTCTCAGATCCTTATGCTTGCTCATTTCTCTTGCTTCTAGAACATCAATAGCTCACTTGCTGCCTAATATATCCCAGTCCTTGACCGGTGTCAATATTAGAAAATGATCCATTTTATTTACTTCACCTGTCAGTGGTTTTAATGTTATGGCCGATTGGTGTATAAATAACCTTATTAGTTTATTATACACATGTGAAATGAGTGGATATGCCAATATCTGGCCAGGCAAAATGCTACACCATAGCTAACACCTCAGTGTATGAACATGCTCGCCAAATGTAGCAGTATTTATTTACAATTATTAACAGTAATAATACAAATACAAACGTAGGGGCAGTGGTGGCTCAGAGGGCTAAGGCACTGAGTTACTGATCGGAAGATCAGCGGTTCGATCCCCAGCTCCACCAGGTTGCCACTGTTGGGCCCTTGAGCAAGGCCCTTAACCCTAACTGCTCCAGGGGTGCCGTATCATGGCTGACCCTGCGCTCTGACCCCAGTTACGCTGGGATATGCGAAGAAGGAATTTCACTGTGCAGTAATGTATATGTGACACATAAAGGCTTAACATAAAAATGACTTACCTGACCATCTTGTTTAGGCAGCAGACTCAGGTTCAGCAAATACTTCTGCAGACTTTTGCTAAGTTTCTCCTCCAATGGCTTTAGTCTCTTTTCTTCCACAGCAGCTGTTTGTACTATTTGTCTGTATAATAAGGAGCGTGTTAACATTATCAGAACTGACAAAATAATAGCATCTGCATTTAACTACTGTAAGGACTTCCTTCATATTCAATTATCTTTGAATTTTCCATTACATCGACAGATAACATCGACAGCCTATGGCTCAATGAAAGGTTTCTTGCCTGCCATGCGGAAGGCCCGGCCTTAATTCTTGCCCAAACCCCACTGGATACAGTGCCACTCCCAAGCCCAGAAAAAAACGGATCATCCACTGTGGCAACCACTCGTTGGAAGGAGCCGAAAGACCAACAACAACACAGACAGCGTATCTAGTGTCTATGTGGTCAAGTTTGGAGACAGCTGATGATCACTTTTTACTTTTTATAGAACATAGTTACGGAGGATGTCCTACTGTATATAACAAGGAGAGGTTCCACTTTGATTCTGATTTGGATTATAATTTGGAATATCCACTGTTTTACCAATTTAATTTAATTGAAACACTGAAGTGGCCTGAACAAAGCCCTGACCTTAAACTCATTAAACACCTTTGGAATGAACTTGGATGCTGACTACAACCCTGTTAACGCTTTTGTGGTTGAATGGGCGGATCAAGCATCCATGGGATGTGCCGGACAAAGAAGTCTGATCCATTGAGGCCCCACACCGCAACCCACGGGATCCAAAAAGGATCCATTGCCAATGTCCTGGTGCCAGACACCACAGCACACCCCATAGGTCTTATGGAGTTATGCCCTGAGGGGCAATGGTTTGTGATGTTCTCAGTGAATTTTGTTGCTGATACATGAACATGGAAAGTCCTAGCTCCTGCAGAGTGTTAGATTTTGTTCCTGCTTTACACAGAACATACAACAATACTGTTGTAATCGTCTGCATTTAAACATGTTTGAATGAATAAGCACAACATTCTAATTAAAATGTGTCCTGAGGACAGACTTGACAACTGTTTTGTTTGCATGGCCTTTTTATTTTTATCGTTGTGTGAGTACATTACCTTGAGTCAGGCAGTAACAGGGGAATCCTGTGTAGTTTAGAAAATTCTTTAGACAGGATCTGCTGAGTGATGTCATCTTCCCATGACAGGCCTTGGGGAGCAAAAACAAACCATTTAATCATGAAATATAGAGAAGTTATTTTAATCCCACAGCTCCATGTGACAGATTCACTTTTTGAATTCTGTTTGTTTCTCATTCTAGCACAGGGAATCGCCGAAACATTAGCTCTGTTAAACATGTGTTCAAGCTAATCAACAGTGAATGTGAAGATAATTATGTACCTAAATCTCCTTGGGTTTCACAGACAGTGTAAAGCACTCAGTTTGACATTCATGTTCTGTTTTTGTTGCTTCACCATCTCTTGGTGATTGTTTGCAGGCAGTTTTAGTTTGAGTGTTTGGCTTATTTAAAGCCAGTGTTTGAGTTGTTTCTTTCTTCAGTTTTATTTTCTACTGTGGAATTCCTTTTTTGGTTGTTACTTTATACTAACGAGCTGTAAGTGCTAAAGCCAAAGCACACTAGAATGACGCTCTACCACTTTTTTCACTTTTATGTATTAAGAAGTAATGATAAAGAGTATGCAGACAATCTCGTTGAAATTCATACACATTAGTGATTAGTGACACATAAGTCCTTTAAGATCCAATCATCAGTAAATCATATGTTATTTAAGAGAACAATACGAAACACATAGAACAGTTTATGTTGGCATAGCAAAATGTAAGGTGTGTTGATTGATTAACATCAACTTGTGCACTGAGTTATTAGCAAAAAAAAAAACATTCCAAGATGCTATAAAAGTTGCTGATGCCTTATAATACATAGTTACATAATATATGCATAGTTTAATACAGCTGTGTTGCTAGCTAGCGTTACCTAATCAAAATAAGAAGGCAGCAAAATATCCTTTAAATTTTTATAACTGCTACAAAGATAACAGTAATAATAGTGTAGGTGAAGTCCTGCAATAGAAGACATGTAATAATCTTATATAATCTTGTGCTCGAAAGTGCCCATCATAGATCAAATCTGTTACAAATATCACTACAGCTCTGATAATATTTAAAAGAATATATGAAAGAAAAATAAAGAAATATCACACATCCAGGGGACACCAAAAACATGACCTACTAAACCAGCAAACGAGTAAAAATACACCACACAGAACCCAAAGGCAAAACAGTAACACACAAATTTTATCAAACAACCAACAAAAATAAAAACAATTACATATAAGGAGCTCACCGTTGCTGTTCACTTGAAAGCAAAATGTATCCTTATTTCCATTAGAATATAGAGGGCAATGATCTGATCATAGGGAACATCATTAGCTTAAATAAACCCAACAGCATGTCCTTTTATTTCAGAAATTGCTGATCTCCAGGGAATTTTAACTACAATGATCTCTAAAGTTTAATAAATCAAAAGATTTCCACAGAATTCTGTCCTTCAGCCATTCACTATAGTACTAGCAAAGAAACATCATACATCAAACACAGTCCACTAACTACAAAAAAAACTTGCTTGCAATTGTTATTGCATTCACAAGAACTTTGCTGAGATGATAAATAAACATTTTTGTTAATGCTGGATAAATTGGATATTGCAGGTCAAGGCTGTGCGGATCCAATAAAATAATACTCCCACTAACAATATACCAAAATTTTATATATAGTTAATCATTATATGCTATATAGTTACTGAAATGTACAGTAATTTATGCTTTTGTTCAGTTACATGGCAAGAGCCTCCCATTCAATTTCAGAGCATCTCAGAAAGTCTCTGGAGTTCCGTAAGCACATACTGTAGCAGCAGCAGAAAAACAAATCTGATTGGCTGAATTTTGGAATATGGATTTTGTAAGTACGTTGTTTTTTATTTTGAGAAATACTATGCCTTGAAAACCTTAAGGTGTCACCACTTGTTACTTTATGCTTGTCTCTGTTTGTTTTCATGGTAATGGTAATACTATGCTAGTCCTGTTTCTCATTCTTAGTTTGTCCTTTGTTTTGTTTGATAAAAAAAAAAAAACCTGTACTGTACTTACAGTATTGTGCAAAAGTCTTAGACACCGTATTTTCTTTAGTGCTAATTGTACCCATCAATGTACCCATCATGCATACTACCTATCTGGGGTTGCTTTACTTGGTCAGGTCTAGGCTCTGCAATGTTATGTGGCAATAAAAGGTCCTGATGATCTGATGACCTGAATGTACTGAATGACCAGGTTATCACATCTATGGACATTTTTGTTCCCGGACTCAAACTGCGAAAGAGTTATTCTGGGAGCATCATTGAATCATTTTCACACATAAACTGGCCACGCACTGATCGCTGTAAACGAGGCTAACAAAATCTTAGAGTGTGCTACTTTTTCTGGACAGCCTATTTATAAAACGTACTGTAAGGGGATTCACTGAGCTGCAACATACATACCTCGAAGTGAAAGTTTCAAGAGTAGTGTACGGAATCTCTGCAGGGTTGCTGGTGTGATATCATATGTGTATACATCTGCTCCCACCATCATCTGACAATGGCCAAACACACCATCTGGAAAAATTATGACACTGTCAGTTATAAATGCATAACCATCTGCCAAAAAGTGAAGTGGTTTTGCAGATACAAATTAGGAATTTGACAGCCATAGCACACTATTTAGGCATATGACCTAAATCCTAATTAAAATTTTTAAAAAGTTAAACTTTGTTACTGAATTCAGCTTTCTCTCATATTTGACTGACAAGCTTAATTTAATGTTTGTTTGTTTGTTTGTTTGTTTAATAATACGGCGAGAAGCCACCTGAGGGCATTCATTCTCACATATGGTTATACATATTTTATGCATGTACTGTATGTGCATTTGTCTTACCATTGACACAGATCTCATAGTTCATACATAGATTCTCCTCAAACAGACAACCTGATGAAACAAGAGAACACAATTTAAAGCAGGAATTCACATCTTGTGATAAATCTCGGGCACTCTTACAGTAGAATTTGGCCTACCAACTGTAGGTGTGTTGGGGTAACCCCCAGTGATCTGCAGCTTGCCATGATGGGCTATAAAAAATCTAAACATGCTCAAAAAAATTTGCCGCAGATCTACAACTATTTATGACCATTTAGTCCAGTGGTCCCCAACCCCCGGGCCGCAGACCGGTACCGGTCCGTGGATCAAATGGTACCGGGCTGCACAATAAATAATGAAATATTTCCGTTTTATGTATTATCTGAGTCTGAACGATATTTTATTTAGAAAAACCTTGTATTTTGAAAAACCTTTTATTTTGAGAAATGACCAGATTCTCTCAGTTACGTCTTGCGCGACATCTCAGAAAAGAAGTCATTGCTGACAGCACATTTCAGTGACGAGGAATGGGTCGCAAAACTGGCTTACCGGTATTCTGGAGAGGAGTAGAGCTTGTGAGGCACACCAGCATGCAGAAGCCTTATCTGACGGTTCACCGGGGTAGACCTTTTTCTTACAAAACCCCACATTTATGGAATAGCATTACAATTGCTGTTCAGGACTCACACCTAATGTTTAAGTCCAGGCTAAAATTCTATATGTTTTGCCAAGCCTTTTGTCAAGTTTTCCCTTACGTAAGTGGACATAGACTGTTATCTCTCATAAGCTCACTCAGATGGTCATGTCACACATAGATGATCTTGTATGCACTCCTCAGGCACTCCTACTAACATGTTTGTTTGTTTAAGATGCATGCCCATGCAATTGTTCCAGTGTGGCTGGCATCACACACAGGGGTGGTGGAATTTCTTGGTGATTAGCTTCAGTACATGTTAGTAACAACAAAGGTACTACAATGACCATCATGTTAGTGATGACCATCATGTTAGTAGTCATTAGTAGTCAACACATGGTCACATCCCTCTATCTTCGCTCCAAAGAATAAAACTGCAGAGGATTCTTTGATAGACAGGGGATAAAATCAGGTGCCAGCTTGATGGCACAATCCCATGGTTGACAAGGTAGGAGTTTGGAGGCACCTTCTTGCTGAACACTTCGCCACACACATCTACTGCCTAATGATTTTACACTGCCATACTCTAAATGCTGTTGGCCTATTCCCTTCATCTGATGTGGCGGTTTTAGGAACAGACGGGCATGGTATATGCCTGCACCAGGTGTTCTGCTACAGTATAAAACTTTTTTCCCAGACAGCTGTTCCCCAAACTCTCACCCTCCCTGTGAGTAGTGAGTTGACAAACACACTCTTGGGAGAGGCTGTGAGAAACTTGGATGCATTGTGAATAATAAACAGTGAAGAATGTACCAATAAATTGCAACATTCCCTGGGCTTGTCATCATATCTATCAAGCATTTTGAACAGTGAGAAGGATCAGTGAGCAGACTCACCTTGCCAAACTATTCACACATGAAGGATATTCAATCTCAGCTACTCGCTGGCCAAGTGTTTGTAACATTAAAACAAGATGGTCAGTGTAGTACCTTTGTTGGGCAAGCAGTTGTTGTAGCACATTGTTTTGACATTATTCATTCTGAATTATTGACTCATAATTGGTTGAGTCCATCCATGGATCGCACTAAATTTCCACAGCCTCCATTATAATATAGCACAGCATTATGTATTAAAGAACACAGACTAATCAGATAGGAACTTTAGTGATTGGACAAAATTTTCTCTATCATTAAAAAAATGCTGTTGAACTGTATTTCACTGTATATACTGTATATACACTGGATTTCATTTAATTACTTTGTTTCCTGCCTCATAACTTAGTATAACACTTCTCCCATATGCTCATACATACAGTAGACACTATACATGATTGCTCACTTCATACGCTTCCCTTCTTACCCTGCTCTGGAACAGGGTCAGTCTGAACTCATCAGTCTACATGTCTTTTTTTCATTGCTCCAGTACAATTTTCTTCTTCTAGTGATAGTGAGATTATTCTCACTAGCACGTTTTTCATGGCCACACATTGTGTGTGTATGAAAATGCTCTTATTTTTACTATTAAACATAGCTATGGTTTTCCCTGTTGATTTTATACCATGGAACTTTACCAAGTGGTCTCCAGTCATATTTTTTCAGCGCAGTCCCTCCAGGTTTTGATAATGCATTGAATGATTCTGAACCTAGTTCCTATCAATTTTACATCTGCTTAGTTGTTTTCTTTGATGCAGACCAACAATTTAACCATTCTGTGATGGCAACCTATTTTTGGCCAGGCAGTGTATATACATGAATCAGCCATAATGTTAAAATCACCTGTCCAATATTGTGGAAGTTACACTTGAGCCACCACAGCAGTCCTGACTCACAGAGCTTTCTGTCACAGCCAGCAGTAACTTTTTCAGCAATTTGTGCTACAATAGCCCATCTGTGGGATCAGACCAGATGGGCTAGCTGTCATTCTCTACACACTTCAGTGTGCCTTGGGTGTCTAGTTCATAAATTTCATAAAGAAATTTATGAACTAGACACCCAAGGCAAAACCCAGAATAAGATTTAAAATCCAGGACACTGACCCAAAGCACAGGTCAAAAGCTGTTATAAAGCTGTTATAAAATAAGGAAACACTCCAAACACCTGTTTTTACATTCTTATTTTGGAGATTTGGGAGTAGAATAATGAGAGGAAAAGGATTTTGACCAACATTTTTAAATGAAACATACCAAAATAAAAAAAAGTGTCTGTAAAGTAACTGTTGTCACTGTACAGTAAACTTGGTAAAATCACGAAAGATATAGTTTATCAGTGTATGTGACTTTTGGAAGCAATAAGTAAAAAGCTTTTCTTATTAATGAAATCCGATCAAATACTTAAAAAAATACTTTGGTTATGCATTATGAAAAAAATAAATGACCTGAATGAAGTATGTTTTAAACCATAACTTGCATACCTCCCTGACAGATGCTAGACAATAGCTAATGCCCACATTAGATTGCCATATACAGTAGCTGCCTATATGTTAGCTCCATCCATCCAGTTACCTCCGGTAAGCCTAACCACTAAGCCACCATGCCAGCTACATGGTTGCTAGCTAGATAAGATTTGGTTCTTTGGTTTACTGGTTCCCAGATTATGTCTTTTGTCCTGATAATGGGTGCGTTATGTATTGCATACAAAAAAAGTTTTTCTTGAAAAGTAATTGATTTTTTAATGACTCAGTAGTTAAGCAATGATAAAACATCTAACCCAACATTTTTAAAAATGAAAATAAGGTGTCTAAGACTTTTACATAGTACTGTATGTATAAAATGGAAAAAATTATATACCTTAATCAGGAGTGCTGTAAATTTCAAGATGTGTCTATATTAGACACATGTAATATATACAGATGTGTCTATCCTTACATTTTCTTTCTTTCTGATTGACTGGTATTGTAGCACATTGGTCATGCTATGCCAAGTTTAATGTGCACAGGGCTGAGAAGTTAAGTGAGTTAAGTGAGTAAGAAAGATGAAGAAAGTTCTAGAACATGGGTAGGGCCATTTGCTGATGTCCATGTGTTTCAGACTGCAGGCAGTCATTGGTTGCAAAGAATTGCTATTTAAAGCATTAAGAATAATTTTTGTATTTAACAGTTGTGTCCAATTACTTCCAAGCCTGTGAAAAGGGAGGTACTATATAAAAAAACATCTCTAATTCCTAAAGACTTGATGTATTGTACCCCTTGAATTGAACTGAAAGCTAAAATATAATCTACACATCAATCATATCTTGATAGCTTTATTTCAATGCCACGCCTGAGTGTCCTCCACCTTGTGCTGTGAGCTTCTAGGGTTCAGGCCACAGGATAATCAGTACAGAAAATGAATCAATAAATGAATGTTGGAAAATTATTTGTATGCAGAGATGAAGCCAATTGTGAAACGTTTGCAGAAATCTGGGGTGATTGCCAATTCACCGCTGTTATTATATTAAATTAAATTTGTTTATAAAACAAAAATAGTGAACTCTGCCCTATAAGCTGGAAAATGTAAGTTCAAGCCCTGGTTGATGCTAGGATTCCAAGCGAGCAGTCTGGTCTCTCATATTTGCACTCTCACATCAGTCATAGGGACACTTGCCAATCATGTGTACATGTGAGCTCATGGAAGCCGTGTTATGTGGTGTTGTGTAGCTCTAAGTGTGTTACATTGCTCCCTAAGAGATGATGAAAGACAATTTTAAAAGATGTGGTCAGCTGGTGTCGTGTCTCAGAGGAAGCATGTGATAGTCATCGCCCTCCCTGGTTGGTAGCTGTCACCTAATGGAGCGTGCCCTAGGGATGTTGTGTGGGTGGGGGTCAAAGTGTCAAATTAAAGATTAACAGGTTTTGCAGCAGGTTTTGATGACAGAACAAAGTAAATGCTGTAAATATGAAGAGAATAGCTACAATGTAAACAATGTTAGTTATCACGTTTTAAAGGTGTTTGATTAAAACTGTTTAGTAATGGTTTCACTGCTGAAGATCTTTTCACAGAGAGCTCTTTAGCATTTATTGACATGCTCTGGTCTAAACAGGAGACACAGGAAGTCTATTCAGGGAAACACACACCCACCCTCTATCACAGGCCGTCTCCATGAATTAAGGATGCTCAAAGCCGTTGCTATGGCAATAGGATGCCCTATTGACAGGGTAACCTTTGGAACTGCTTGAATCTGATTCTCTCTCACACACACACTTAAACATACAGGCACATATTAATCTCAATCAGAAATGTCTTCCGATGCGTTAAAACACCGCTTTATATACTGTATGAGATATAATAGACAGCAGGATAATTTACGTATAAACGTCCACAGATTCAACGAGGACACAAAGCCTTGTCTTTATGTGAATATGTGTAGTGTACATTAGGTCATTAGAGAGGGTATGTTCGGGCTAATCCGCAGGCCTGGGCGATGCTTTCCAAACACACTCTGCTGATTAATTTCCTTTACGCGGAAAGTTCGGTTCGCATTAGAATTTTTGAATTTGCAGTTGAAATATTTTAACTTGACGTCTTTTCACGAATGTCTATTTGCGTCTTTGCTTTGACTTTGTAATACGGCGCGCTAACAGCATGCTAACGGCGCGCTAACAACACGCTAACGGCGCGTTAACAACATGCTAACAGCGCGCTAACAACATGCTAACGGCTCGCTGGGCGGCCGGTGTGAACACGCCATCAGACACGGACCATCTGTATTTATGATCATTGTTACAGTTTTTGGTACTCAGATGTCAACTGACCTCGTGTGAGTGTGACTGTATTTATTATTATTATTATTATTATTATTATTATTGTATTGT
>JAOVVA010000024.1:10643887-10659271 GCA_028565275.1 Leiocassis micropogon
TCTTTGACTAATAGTTAAATGTGTTTGATGATCAGAAACATTTTGTGTGACAAACATGCAAAAGAATAAGAAATCAGCAAATAGTTTTTCACACCACTGTATAGTCCTCTTGGTCAATCTATATGACATTTGACACACCAATCACCCACACACACTTCAATTAAATAAATAAATCCAATAGATCCTTCTATGATTTACATTTGACACAACACAACTTTCTAATTCACAAGATACATTTCATCTTATAAATAATATATTAAAAAAAAAAAATTATCCCTAAATAATAACGGCACCAACTTCACATTCACAAGAAGTTCCTTTCAAACTCTGCCATGTAAGTGGTATAATGATTTAATCACACTTTGTCTATTCCAATAAATAGCTACTTTAAACAATACCAAAAGTAAACGGAATAAACTTTCATCACTGATAGATTTCAACAGAGAGGATCCTGACAGAAAAAGAACAATTTTCATGCTTTTACTAAATAATAGAAAATATTTTATTGACATTTTAAAAGACATCTTGTTTTCGCTTTTACCATAATGACAGAACCCACAGCTCATAATCTTGCAGGAAATTTAGGAGACAAGGAAAAATAAAAATCAACCATGATTTACACACACAGCGATCTCCACATTTCAGACTGTTATTCCTTCCCTTGGTCTTTTTTTTTCTTCATTTTTTGTGGAGTCTCTTTCTTTTTCCACCCAAGCTACATACAAGAACAGAGAGGAAGCAGTGCTTAATGTCTTCGTCATAAACACAAGCTATACATTATATATACAGGTGTACGTGGTTGCGTGTTGGATAATATTCACACAAGATGCCGAAAATACGTTAGATGAAAATAAAAAAAAATGATAAAATAGAAAATAACTTATGCTATTGCATAAAATCAAGGGATGAATAACAGGACAACCTGTGCACAAATCACATTTTGAACATTTTAAGGAAAATATGTGATTTAAAATGATTTATTTGATATGTCTTTGTATAAAATGGCTACTTTTGCAACACCAAATATTAAAAAAAAAACAAGAAAGCCTTCAGATGATATGAGCAGTATGTCAGACATGACACTAAATCTTATAAAATTCCCTGACTTGAAAATATTGCAGGATAAACAAAATGATACATCACTAGCAAAACAATTAATTGCACATAAACGAAACACGAACACTAAAGAAAATGTAAGATACATCTCCAAGTCCCTTATATACACAGGCGTCATGGCCCATATATGGGTGAGTGCTTGATTATGTACGCCATTTGTTTATGCATGTAACATTGTAAACCTTTCTATTGCATTCGCACACTTCCTGATCATGGGCTCTGTAACATCTGTAACATCAGGATGAGAATTTGTCTCATTGGCGAATTACAATACGTTTTTTTGGCTGGCAACCATCATCTGTAAAGATATTTACGAATGACAGTTTTGGATTGGCGTCATGTGGTAAATTGTTTGCGTGCAACACTTTCCTTCAATTGTGCCCTTCCGTGTGTTCCGTGGAAACTCTGTATTAATGTTGCATGCAGTAAAAATATGCATATTCTTATGTGTTTATGAAGAAGCAAAAAGTGCAATCTGTTTTGCTACAGACTGATGATGGGCAACAACCCTGTGATCGCATACCTACTTATTGCGCGCATGTGCGCGTGTGTGGATGGCTATAGCTCTTTACTATAGAGATGCCATTGTTTATTTATCTGCATTCTATCAGTTAGTGCTTTAAAAAGTAACCGTATATGCGTGTGTTTCTATACATTTTTTCACCATTTATAAATACGTCGAGGGGGTTGATGAAAGTGCATGTTTCTGTCAGTGGGTTGCCATGTTTAGGATCAAACCTACGCTTTCCTGCATTTTCTGCATCACGTCCCTGCACCCAGCTGTGTGTGGTTCTCTTTCTACATTTTAACTGGAAGTGTTTGAGTACGTCTTGTCTACATGTTATATGCAACATATATGGGGTCGAGCTGGTCTGCGAGAAAGCCGTCTCTCAGGTGCATGCGCTGCTTCTCTCCCCGCGAGTTGATGGGAATGACGCCGGTATCCACGACAACCACCACGCCCACGATGAGGTAATGCTCCTCTAGAACTACATTGGTTACCATGGGAACCAGGTCCAGGGCCTCCTGTTCTGAACCGTCCAGCTCAACCACCACAACCAAGAGCTTAGTCCAGGTGAACACAGCGCTGACACATGATCAGAGAGATCAGGATTAAAAAACACGCACACACACCTTTAAAACAACACCTTTTTTTTCAATATTTAATTCTAGAACAAAACAACGAAAAAAAAAAAAAGAGAACAGGAGCTTATTTTCCAGATTTCTTGATTTGTGCTCAAATAATAGAAATAAAATGGATAATAAGCGCTCACTTTCCATTTTTGGCAACGTCAATTTATTTTATTTTCACTGAAGAGTATGAATGCTATCTAAGGAAGTCAAACTTGCAGCCTTTTGATGAATTAAACCGGCGTTCTTCCTGAAGCGGAGTTAATCACCCGCGCAGGGCTTTTAGGATATTTAGCGTTAACAGCGCCTAAAGCGGACAACAAGCTTCTGCGAGCAGAACACAAGCATAGCAATTTCACTTTCTACAAAACAATATTAAATAAATAAATAAATAACAAAAAACCAACAACAATTCCCCCTACTTTGCAAGTAGGCTAAAAGTTTTTATATTAATTTACATGTAAAAAAAAATGGCTAAATAGATCAGATTTAAAGTGTGTGTGTGCACCCATGCCATGCAATGTGTTGGCACCCCTTTGCTAAGTTTAATTTATTAACCTGCACTTAAAGTAGAATTATACAAGCTCTTATTATTAAGCTCTCTAGGATAAAAGTAATAGGTTACATTATATTTGGTGCATGGAGTACCTTACTTTGAACTAATATAAGTGGCATTTAAAGTCATGTTAATAATAATAATAATAATAATATATTATTTTTGTAATACTTTTGTAGTACTTTATAGTACTTTTAAATCTCTTTAAACTTAATCGATTTTTATCTTTTATAAAAATTTTTTTTTTAAAGTTTAGCCTGTACATATAATCAGAAATGCAGTGAATTTGTGTGTTCTTGTGTTTCCTATATGTGTAAGTGAAATTTCTATGCTTGTGGTGAGCTCACAAAAGCTCACTTTCGGTTCTGTTAAAGCTAAATGTCTAAAAGTCCTGTGTGGCTGATTAACCCTGCTTCAGGAAGAGCTGTGGTTTAACCGTAATTCATAAAAGTTACACGTTTGACTTCCTTAAACAGCATTCATGCTCTTCAGGGAAAATTAAATGAAATAAAAATGACAGTTATACAGCACATATAAAACCGGTTATGCTACTTAACTCTGAAAAAAAAAATTAAAATGATTTTTTTTTTGAGTACAAAATCAGAAATTGGAAAACAAGTATTTTTTATTTCAAATATTCAAAACAAATTTTTTCTTTTTTTTCTTTTACATTTTTGATATATGGTTATATATTGAAAAAAAATAACTGAATGACACAAGGATGGAGATAAAATGTTTGTTTTTGCACTGTGCTTTCATGTTTAAAGGTTAAATACACACGTATTAGTGAATAGTGTTGGAGTATTAGAGTTTATCTGTAATGTGCATTTGTTTGTGAATATTAGTGTGTGTATACGCATGCGTGTACTCACCATTCTGTAATGCTCTTATGGGTTCGAATGATGGAAGTCTCGATGTCAATGGGGTGATACTGCATCCCTCTCAGCTCCATCGCCTCATCCAACGCTCCCACGACATACAGAGCATCGTGCCTCTCTACAAGAACACACTGTTATACTGTATGTACGCACACACACACACTACCATACAAATGTGCATTAAAACCAAATGACGTTTAATAGGGGATACATTTTGCTTTAGGTCTAAAATGTAAGTCAGTAAGTATTGAAAAAAATTAAAAAGAAAAGCTGAACCTGGCAATATTTAAATTTAGAAAGCAGCACTTGATCAAAGGCCAAAAGAGACATAATACAGTTGGTTTCAGAATTATTGACCAACTTAGTATATGGCTTTTAAAAGGCTTGGGAAAATCTGTAGGTTTTGTATAATCAATAATTTAAGTAAATGTATAAGAAAATCATAAAAGAATCATAAAATACCAGAATATAAAATACTCTCCAGATCCTCTAGGATCCAAAGTCCTTTTTTTGTGGCTTCTCTTCATCAGCTCAAGGTCAGAGGACTGGGATGGCCACTTTAAAAACTAGTTCTATGGTAATTTATTCATATTTTTGTGGATTTCGACATGTATGTCCCATCATGACTCAGTTGTAACCTTTTAGCAGAGGTGGACATATTTACCATATGGATTTTAGCCTGTTTTAACTATTCATAAGTACATGAATAGATGCAGTGAGGAAAGTATTAACAGTTTATGTATTAACGGAATAATAAAATAAAATAAAAAACTAAATTATTGACATGGGAACGATCAGGTCTATTAGAGGTTCTAATTGACGATTTCGATAAATTTTCAATTAATTGCCTGGCCCTATCATGTCCCATACAGAGTCCCTATGACTCTTACATATATATTTATAAAAATGTTTTGCTTAATTTTCTCAAGAGAGTTAATAATTTAAGATTGCACTGAAAATTGTTCTTGGTTGGGAAGTTGTGAGTTTAAGCCCATGGCCGAGATTCAAGTCTCATCGGGTGAGACTTAGCAACATGACATTGGGGAGAAATGGAGAAAGATAAAACAATAATAATGATAAAAATAAACAGAAAATAAACAGAAATACGTTTTCCTATTAAAAGCATGGAGGATAAAAATTTTGCACTCAACTCCCAACGCAGTAAAGATATATCTCAACACAATACACTCACCCCCACTGGCGTCGGTGAGCTCTGTCCTACGGAGGAATCCGAGGTAGCCGGTTCTAGCCCATACAGTCTGTGTGTCTCCAAAACTGAGTCTGGCACTGAAATGATCTAAGCGAACATTTTCCTCTCCGAATACTGAGAAATACCCACTAGCATTCTGACTGCTGTGTACCCATATCTGCAATACACACACACAATACAGTTTTCATACGCTCATCATAAACACTTGTACACCTATATTTACAGGCTCCCAATCACAGAACAATAAGATCTTTCAGTTGCTATAAGACGGCCAGTGATTGGGCTAACCTCTCCTAAATGAGAATCTCCGATTGGCCCTTTTGTCTCTGGATTGGCGATGATGATGCGGACACCAGGTAAGATCTGCATATGGAAGGAAAAAACATTTAGCATTTACTTATCAAATAAAATTACTCTGAAAAAATACTAACAATTATTATTATATAATTGTTAAACAGGTTGCGTATTTGATTCCTCACCTTGCCTGACTCCATGAGTGGCAAACTATGTGGAGACCCCTTTTCCACCAAGCGTACTCTACATCATACACAATAATAGTGTTGATTAAAACACACTGTATTTGAGATCAGAAAAAGAATCGGCGTCTATCTTCAAGAGGCTGTATGTGAACTGTCCATATGGATGTGCTACCTGTCATGTCTGAGTGCTCTCATGTCCACATAGACAGTGGTGGGGTCTGGTCCTGAGGTCCCCTACACAAACAAACACACCAACTTTTTACCTCAGTATATGAATTAAAAGCATGTTCTTGCTCTAACATCAGTATAAATTGCTAAACTCTGTAACCCGGTTAAGTCCATATGCTACCATTTAAAATATCAAAACTTTTAATATTCAGCAAATACTGCACGAACACCACATTCATTAGATATACGTTATACAGCCAAATTTATGCGGACACCTGACCAGCATACCCGTGTGCCATTTAAATATACAGTACTGTGCAAAAGTCTTAGGCACCATATTATATGCTGCACCAATTTTGTTATATATGTTTATCATGTCTGCATAATTATGTAAAAAATCATTCAGTATTTCTATATATAACTTGAGAATTAATAAATAAATAACATTACAGGAGAATATATTCATGGCTGTAAAACTGCACAAATCTGTGTCGAAAAGTCCTGATTTTAAGCAATGAGTTTTCACTCAAAATATTGACTGTTTATTTTATTACTCTTTATTGCTCTTTATAAAAGTTTCTTTTATGCAGAAATGTTTTCAAAAGCATCTTTTGCTTATGCCATATTTTTTTGGATGTGCCCAAGATTTTTGCACAGTATTATAAGTAAAATAGTTGTTAGGTTTTACTGAGTTTGCTGGAGAACTTTGTCACACTCGCTTCTTTCTATTTTTATGCAAATCCCAGGAGCGTAAAATTAGGGTTTTTTGTTTCCATCTGAAAACTGGTCTGTCTTGTAATATTTTTTTCTTTATAGCCATGCATATATTCTCCTGTAATGTTATTTATTTATTAATTTTTACATTATATATGGAAATACAGAATGATTTTGTACATAATTATGCACAGTACTGTACCATTCCTAAAATAGTCGCCAGTTTCTCCTATACAGGTAGTCCCTGACTTACAAACGAGTTCCGTTCCTGGGAGCATGTCCGTAAGTCAGATTTGTTCTAAAGTCTGACAAAGTGAGTCTTATATGCCTTTGACATGAATACACAATGTAAACGCATACCAATCCACTTGACTAAATCTCTGTCCCCTTTCTCCACGAAAACCGTAACAGCGCCTAAGGAAATAAATCTCACACACGTGAAATGTAAGAATGTCATCTCTGCCCCTTTAAATTGCGAGGGGAATCCCGGACTCCATTTTATCTTAGAGCCGTTTTCCACTGTATTGGACTGTGAGGCCGACTCATTTCTCCCGGACCCCCACACGCAAACAGACAATATAACTGGACTTTAGACATTTTATACATTCACACACTTAAGTATACATTTATACTTTCACACTGAAAATATCATATATAATTGTAAATTTTGATTTCTGGTGCACTGCAGTGTCTATGCACATGAGCTACTTGCTACGTGATTTGTTTGCGTCTACGAATGTTCGTAGAACCGCGGCCCGTTTGTATCTGCGGAAATTCTCAAATGTTTGAACGTCGGGGACTACCTGTAATTGGAATTCTTCATTCCGGTGAAGAAAATTGTAAAGCTACATCATACAAAGACATTCTATACAGCTGTGCTATCAGTTTCGTGGCAGTTTGGGAAAGACACACATACAGGTGTGATTGTCATGTGTCCAACATCATTTTTTTTTTTTTTCTCACAAGGATTCAGCAAGATTACCTATTTATTTGATTTTATACAGGCCTTTTTTTTTATTTTACATGCAATCAATTTTATAACTTTTTGATAAATTGTGATAAAATTGTTTTTACTAATTTGTGTGTAAGGCTGTTGCATTAGATTTTGATAATTAATGAAGTGAAAACAGTCGTGTGTACTGATCGGGATGTAACTGACCTGCAGACACACAGCAAGATTCACCCTGCAGCCGAAGGATGTACTGACAGCACGAGGGTGAAGCCCAACATCTTTAAAAAGCTTAGAGAAGGACTGAGTTAGAGCGATGCGAGGCCTCTCCTCTGCCACGACCACGCATGTGCGGACACGGGACAGATCCAGTCCACGGGCCTGAGAGTTACATTATTACACAGGAAGAGGAAAACTTAGAAGAGAAAAACTAAAGATATATGATAAAAATGTAGGGACTGTAATTAGAATTTGTGTTGATATTCAATTGTAAGGTCCATGGAAGCACTGCGTACACACTAGTTTTCCGAAAGGGAGTACATGTGACTGCGTGTGCCTCTCTGTGTTATGTATACACACACCTTGAGTGAGTTAGTGAGCGTGCCGAGGGTCTTGGTACAGAGCTCCATGACTGAGTAGGAACAGAAAGTGTCTCTCACTTTAAACTGGCTGACGGAGAGCAACCACAGCGCCGGGTTTACTTCTAACTCTGCTGGAGGGATTAGTATGGACTGGTGCCCTGCATACACACTGCACACAGATTACACACATTATGTTAATTAAACATAATATGAACAGCAAAATAAAATAATGGCCCTACCTATCCAGGATCAGTTTTATACGAGAACATGGAATAAAGCATATATTAATGTTGTATCTGTAGTATTAAAAGAAAAAAAAAGTATTAAAACACGTCTGTTAAACGTATCCAGCCTGAACAGCACTTTAGCTGACCCCTATTACTCTAATATCTGATCATCAATAAGACAATCTGGCTCATACAGTGACAGATTTGCAACAGGACAACAAATTTCTTTGTCTACTCAACCCTTCTCTCATGCCAGTATTTAGCTGGATGAGGGAAGATTGTGTTTTGGGACTTGAACCCTAATATATGAAGTGTTTTTTGTACCTGCAGAGGCACCAGATGACGAAGCCTAGACCACAGTAGGGATCCAAACACACAGCTACTTCACGGGACGGATACAGCTCACACTGCAACTTTATAGAGCGACATAAAGCACTTGTAGCACTGTGAGACATCTGTGGGGTGAAGAGACAGAGGACAAGATGAGATAAAGACAGAGAGATCATCACCATCATCAAATAAGCAAAAAATAAACTATATGGGCAATTATTTAAAATACATTATTAAATAAAATATTTGGATCAACTTTGTTGGATTTAAAATGTACCAATAAGGGTCAGAAGCTAATAAAATCTTTATTACAAAAGACTTAAAAGTTATTCCAATTGGTCATCAAGGTTTGGACAAACTGGAAAAAAAATACAATAATTATAATTTAATTTATTAGAAATCCATTTCATGTTGTAATGCCTGAATTATGTGAGCTACAGACATCATACAGTCACTCTGCGTTCTGATGTTCATCCTGATATTTTCACTTATTAAGCCTTTTGTGATATATATTTAGATGTTTTTCTGGCCATATTCAGATATTCAGTCGCTTCTAGACTATTTAGCACTTTTTTAAAAAGTGCTCATATGAGTCCTGCTACACAGCACTCCAATAATTTAGGAGTAATAGTCGAAAGTAGGGCAGTTAATGATTAAACATTAGTTAGTTAATTGCTGTTAAGTATTTTACTGATTACAACTTTTTTAAAATACTGTATATTAACCGATGATGTTTGTTTTGCATTATATTTCTCCACAGCTCAGGTGATGCGCAGTATTTTTAGTGCCAATTAGAATAAAAGATGAGAAGTGTTTTCATTCAGTTTTACTTTGGGATAGATGAAAGTCTTGAACTTTCTCAGGATGGATGAAGATCATTTTGATCCATCCAGAGGAAGATCAAGACCTCATCACAGGTCCACCAAAAGAGCCACACTTGAGGACTCCCCTTACTCTCTCCCTATTTACTCTCTATTGTCTTCCTAACATCTCTCCCTCCCACGCTTACCACCTCTATTGTTCATGTAACGAGCCTTTCCAGACAGAGGAGGAACCTTTGACCTTAAAATTTAATTTAATGATCTCTTGTAAAAAAAAAAAAAAAGAAAGAAAGAAATTATACCCTATAATTTTTCATAATAGTGATATCCACTTTTAAAAGTCATCTGGATTGTGGGATCAAACATTCCATATCTGAGGTAAAGAATTAACATTAATATTATTCACTTGCACTGGCAGTGGATATATACTGCACCTACGTACAAGCTGCTAACCTCGACAACCCAGCTGTTTGCTCACATTAGCCTAGCTTCCCTTATTAGCCCGGCTCCTTGCATACTTGCTATTAATTTGGTTGAAGGTTTGGTTCTTCACAATTCCATGTGTGGTAGTGGATTCTGATATTTTCTCCAGATTGTGTTAACTTCCACATGCTTCCCCCTCTTGCTTTGTTCCTTCGAGTTCCTCTTTATATGGCAATACGTCGTATGGATCATCGCCAGATGTCTGTACAACTTCCCCCTCTTTGTGTCCCTAGATTTCTATAAAACACGTGAATGTCTCATGCTCGGATGTACGTGACACAAACTTTGTATTCACTCAGGAAATGACTCAGGAATTACATAGCTCTTGATTCTGGAAATAAACTAGAAAAAACTCACACACACTATTCTGTATGTGTGCGTGCATGTGTGTGTGTGTGTGCGTGTCTGCCACTTGACAAGCGACTGGCCAGCTTGTCAAAGCACAACGGTTCACACATCAACTTTAAACCTAACGATTTATGAACTCTCTACTGATTCGGCCTGCCTACAGCCACTCGAACACAACTTAAACTGAGAATAAAAATGCTCATCATTAATTATTAATGAATAATAAATTATTGATTGTTAAAACTGTTGGTTAAGAAATATTTTCAAAATGTGACCTCTAGTTGGAAGTCAAGAGCCAGTTTTATAATCCGAATCTCCATGTTCCCCAGGTGTGGTGTGGTGTGCTTTGCATGAGAGCAGACCTATTCCTGTACGCTTCGCTTCCCGCTTTCTATATTCATGGTGCAGCTCATCTTTACTTTCACTCTCTAGTGAGGTTCAGTTAAAGTAAAAAAGTCTAACAGACCCAAGTGCATGAAGAGAAACAAGTGTGTATTGAGTGTTGCAGGCAGCCTTTATCTGTAAATCTGAGCTTTTTTTTATTGCTATAGTCATGACCAATAATTGAAAGCGTTTCATGAGTGCACTTTTAGCCGGACACCTTTCAACCAATGGAAAAATCCTTAGAGAGTCTCATCTATACAGCTTAATCCTGTATTTAGGGTCGCGGGTGGACTGGAGCTCATCCAAGTGGACTTGGGGCATGAGAGCGGGTAAACCCTGGATAGGGTGCCAATCTATCGCAGGGCACACACACACATTCACACACTACGGGCAATTCGGAAACGCCAATTAGACTAATCTGCATGTCTTTGGACTGTGGGAGGAAACCAGAGTATCCGGACAAAACCACCAAGCACAGGGAGAATGGGCAAATTCCATGCACACAGAGGTGGGAATCAAACCCGGACTCTGGAGGTGCAAGGCAACAGTGCTAACCACTAAGCCACCTTGCTGCCAAAATCACTAAAGAGTGTGAAAACTGAACGAAACCAAACCAATCAAATCAACAAGCATCAATTTTACTCTGATTCAGACTCTGCAAATTTCTTCGCTACATCCTAGATATTACCGTTGATCTCAGTAATACTGCTACAGTATGTTGACTCACAATATTGCTTTATTAGCACTGATGCTCCTTCATGCCTCATGATTTGTTGCATAGTGCTAAAACAAGAGCATAAAACTATAAACAAGCGATGATGCATGAAATCAGCTACACACTTTAGTAAATCCATCCTGTCTGTTCTTTGACTTTATAGTTATTTGCGTGTCTTCATTTTAGCATGTTTTGTGACTGTGTGAGAAAGTGTGAACTTTTACATGAGAGAGAGAAAGAGAAGAGGTGGGTAGAGAGAGTTTGTAGATAAAGAGAGTATGTGTCTGCGTACCTTTACTCCAGCAAGCATGCCAGTGGTGGACACACTGAAGTCCAAGTAGGCCAAAGACTCTGGATCACATGGCTTATACAGCAGATGAGACCGTCTCTTTGGCAGATCGTCTTAAGTCACACACACGCACAATTTTTTATATATTAAAAAGAAAAGTTCTCACTAATCCATTTGCTTTAATTCTTTTTCTCAAACAACCCTCACCTGTGTCGAGGACGGGAGGCCATGATCGGAGGTCCACCACAGCTGATGCCTCTTTAGACTTCAGAAGTTTACTGATTGTCTGTGTGGTCATAACACACCCCGAGCGACTCACCTACACACACACAATTATAATTAAATGTCAGTACACTGAAACTGTGTGAAAACATGATAATTTTTACAGTCAGTTGCTCCGATCAACTGGCCGTCGATCAAAATCGGCCAATAATCACCTCATTTTCAAAACCAATGTTACAAACCAATATTATTGTGTTGATGCAAAATACATGAGTTTACAGCCACAATCAACATGCCGCCTCCCTTCGGGGAATATTATCAAGTGTCTTGAAAAGCCATCAAATTTGCAATATGCAAAGTTTTTTTTTAAACCAGGTGGTGGAATGTCTGCCAAGAGCCTTAACACAACAACCCTAACATGGCCAAGAGATTTTTACACACTAGAAACCTCACTCTCCGTCAAATTTTCTAAGATGGACTTTGGAAATGGTGTCATCCAGATGTAAAAAATTAAGGTGCACATGATTCCTTTTTTTAATTATTTTTTAAAAACGTATAATTTTTTTTATTTATTTTTTTTTACAAATTTGGGGTTCAAAGACAGGACCACTGTTCATGTTTACCTTTTCATAGCTCACAGATGTATGTTGTACATTTTGGATCCCCCTGGCAGCCCATTTATTTATTTATTTATTTATTTTATTCTTTCCTAAGGGTATATGTACAATTGTTTAATAATGCAATAATGCTAGTTTTGATAGCTTGTTTTTCTTTTAGGTACTGTGTAAAATGTGCAACAGCCACATTCGACAGCCCCAAAAAATAAATACATAAAAACAATTAATACAAAATATAAAGTAACAATAAAACAATTTAAACTGCACTTTACCTTTAAAAAAAAAAAAAAAAGGGTAAAAATAAATCCAGACAGATAAGCGTTCCCGTTTGTGCGCGCAGGCGCTCTGTGTGTGTGTGTGTGTGAAGCTAAAGGAAGCTTTCTGTATATAAAATATTGTCAACCATAAACACTCAAAGAGCAACTAGGACCCGTTTCCCACCGAAAAGAAAACAAACAAACAATTCAAATAAAGATAATACTGTATATATTGTTTTTGTTTTTTTTACCTTAATGCCATGTAAAAAAAAAAACCTTCTGTATAGTGTGTTGCATTTATGAAATCTACTAACTGCTACAGAGAAAACAAAATTTTATTTCTTCATGCAACAAAAAACATGTTGTACTCTGAAAAAAAAGACACTGGGTTGAAGGTTACTTTTAAATAAAATGCTCAATGATTATTTGAGTCGTCCTCGTATTTATATTCAAATTTGGAATTACATTAAAAAAATAAATAATAATAATGAACTAAAACAAAATAAATTTAAATTAAGTACTCATTATTTATTTCCCAAAGCCACAGGGAGCCGCAGCAGAGAGATGAAAGAGCCACATGTGTCTCCGGAGCTGCAGGTTGCCGACCCTTGAACTAGATGATACAAGGAACAGGCTGTGTCTTCAAAATGCAGAAATTCTCATATTAAAAGAAATGCCTGCCCTCACTGCTTACTAATGAGCAGCCATGATTGGCTCGCCAAACCTTTGATGCAGAGTTTTGATTAGTCAGTCATTGACACAGCTTTGTTCCATGTGTTGTACGTCATTAATGAGTGAGTATTGTATAGTAGTTGGATTTTAGATGCATTTCAGCATAACCGAGAGCTACAGTACTTGACACTAGTTATGGGAATCGAAATGTTTTGCTGATAGACGATTTTTATTGGTTTCAGTTTTTCTATAATCTACATGGATTAATAACAGAATATGTTGAATATGTTGCCTTCCTATAAATAAGAGCTTTACATTTTATACTTTCTCAGATCTTTATAATATTTGTGCACTGCTGTATAGAGTAGTTACTTTATACTGCTATAAGTAGCAAATAAATCTATACATCTAATAAAACTGTAAAGTTGGCATGTCTGTACAGTGAAAATATTTGCAAAAAAAACTTTTGGGGGGACGTAAGAGGAGTAATAGAACACATGAAAACGATTTGGGAATTTTTTGTCTGTTGTTAGTTTGTGCATGTATCACATAAAAACTAATGATTGAAGGTGTATTTGGCTGAGCTTGAGGCAACGTATAGGCTTTGTTTCGTCGCAATATATACTAATTTAAAATTTAAATGGAAAACATCCTTATAAAAAAGATTTGAAAAAAACAACCTTAAAAAAACCATTAGCTCATCTCAAAATTCAACAGATGGCGCTGTACATGTTTGAAATCAGTGAGCCACTGAAATCTACTTAACAAATTAGATCTCACACCATCAGTCTGCGCACTTCATGGTAAAACGTACAAATTTTAGTTTTTAATTTAAAGTTAATAGATGCCGTTGTACATTTCTTAAAACCCGATTCAGAGTGTGCGAGTAAGTTCCACATCTAGTAAACAATACTACACAATAAATAGAACACAGGCAGAACCTGATAACTCAGTTTGTTTTTTACACAGAAAATACAGAGATCATCCATAGCATTAATACACACGCTTAATACTGTGCAGCAGATCCTTTAAGTTTTCTTACTTCCAACACATCAACACTATTTACTTGCTGCCTCTCCTTGACAAGCGTCAATGGAAGAACTAATGCAGTCTCACTGCAAGATGAGGAAATTATCAGTATGGATTTCCTGTTCCAGGGTATAGGTGTGTTTGCGTATTTACCTCTACAATCATTTTGACAGTTGGCAGAGTTGTAGAGATGTTTTGGGGATGAGGTGGCCTGACTGTGATGGGGATACAGCCAGCATACAAACACCCGTAGAAGGCAGCAATCAGATCTAAACCTGTGACACACATGCATACATAGGCATGGGATTTACAGTAGAAATAAACAAAATGTATTAGTTATTTGAAAATATTTAAAAGAAAAAAATTTTAATTATGAAATGTCTTGAATATAGAATATTCAAGATTCTGATAAATGCTTCGTACAAAAAGGTCAGATTTTTCCTCGTGCTTGATCTTTTCTACTGAAGCATGAGCTCAGATCACACTCTCGCACAATTTCCCTTAAAGCCTGGTTTATGTTTCTCCTTCAAGTCTACACCATAGGTCTTGTGTAGGTGCTGCTTAGCTACATACATACCCTATGCCATAACCTACACTGTAGCCTGACGTGCACCTGATCCACATTTCCAGCTTCTTTCACGCTTTCCTATTTTATTTGGGTGGAAAGTCGTACTGATCATCTCTTCTCCAACGTCCTCTCTCTCTTCTCTGTTTAAGTAATTTCCATTAAAGTAACTGTTGAACAACATCTATTAGTTTAAAATCCAACAACATCCGCTCGGTTTCATTTGTCATTGAAGAGACTCCACCACCAACTACTGGTTTTGCATTGGAATTCCAGAGCGACACCGACACATCAAGGCACAATGCATAGGTTACCCAAGTAGGCTCCTCTTAGACTTTATGCAGAATTATGGCTTAATTCAAAGTGTCTTCGTCAATGGAAAAAAAATGAAAGAGTAGAAGAAACCAGAAATGTCACAGCTGTGACGACGGCATCGAACCAGAAATCAGGCTTTAAGTGGAACATTTTGCACAAACTTGAGGAGATCTTGCTGGCTAGAGTACACTGGGTCCTTATTTCACTGTCCTGATAATGTTTACACTTTATACACTTCCAAACAGGGGCCCCCGAGTGGCGCAGTGGTAAAGCGCTCGCCCTATCATCCGGGGAGCGCTGGTTTGAACCCCGGGTGATGCTGTTTTCC
>JAOVVA010000024.1:10673629-10686405 GCA_028565275.1 Leiocassis micropogon
AACCTGGTGGAGCTGGGGATCGAACCGCCGATCTTCTGATCAGTAACTCAGTGCCTTAGCCCTCTGAGCCACCACTGCCTATGGGAACGGTGCTAACATTTCAAAGAAGGTCGTACATCCGTGAATGATGACTCAGGCCAAGGTGACTCGAAGCCCCATGGACAATCAGTGAGGGAACTGTCCACACAATCATGAATACCATTTGCACATTACATAAACTTGGTAAGGAGTTCTCACACCCGCCATACAGTCCTGACCTTGTTCCAAGCCATTTTACATGTATGGGCCATTAAAGAAGTTCTTGGGAGGCCAGTGTTTCAGATGTCAAGAAAATATATATATAGAAAAAAAAAATCTTTTAATCTAATAACTGTGTTCTGTTATTCTGCACGATCAAAAGTACGGCTTTGAAGGCACCCCGTACATCTCAGAATTTTATATATTCCTATAATAAATAGGAACTTTACTTAAAAATAGTCCAAATCGTTCTGCCCCAGAAATAGGTCAGTTCAAAGATAGAATTGAAAGCGCCATATTGTCATGACAGTCATGTTCATGATGATGAGTGAATGAAAATTTCTAAGCACAACTGTATGTTCAAGCTGTCTGATTTCCTTCAGAAGGCAGAGGCATGGTATACAGGCAGACACTCTACACACACACATATTACTATGCATGGCCCCCAACTGACCTCATCATCTACTGTACATTGTAAAGAATTCAATAACCGTCACATAATCCTGTTTGTTGCTCCGCTTTGGGTCCTTTACTTAGAGAGGAATCCCTGGTGACTTTCTCCCTGGGCAGATAAACTGTTCCAAATGGGCAGAAAAGATTTGCTTGTGTCTGCAGTTCTATTGCACTTCCCAGTTGCCAAAGTATCAAAGTATCTTCAGAGACTGCTAGACAGCAGGAAGTCTATGTGGAGGCCATGCAGCACATCAAAGCCCTATGGTGGATATCTCCCCAGGGGCTTATCATATCATTACAATCTGTGTGAAAGAGGGGTAGTGCCACCATCTACCACGAGGCCCAGTCTGGGATTTCCCCATTGTACTGGAGTCCCTTTAGGGCCCTGCTAATAAGTCTATGCTGGATGGTGTCCTAAGATGACGTCTTCAATAAACATGGGTGAATTGTATGCTTTGGCAATAAGTGTGGGACCTGGGATTTATCTGACCATTTATAAAAAATGTTATAAAACAATCAACTGAAGTACAAGGGATCAAGATGATTAATCGACATGACTATCCAGGGTTCAAATTAGTCACAGAAGCAAAATTGTAAAGTTAAGTAATGTGACTGTTCTGTGTTTTCTTTTCATTTTTTCTTTAATTTCCATAAAGGAAAGTTAAGCTCTAAACGGACGTCCTGTAGATACATTACAGAGCATTATCATTTTTCTAGCAAATGATGTCTGCTAATGTTCTGATTATGAAATCTAGAAGTTAAACTATGAGCGTTGAATAATAGGGACTACAATAACCCATTTGCAGGTTCTCTGTGACACCAACCTGGACTGTTAACATAACATAACCATAACCATCATACACAATTATTTGCTCATTGTGTCCATACCCTCCAACAGTTCCTCAAAGTCATCAATGAAGTATTCCCTCAGTGGACGTCTCTTAGGCTTCTTCAGAGTGTTTACCAGCTGCTGAATCTTAGAGGACACACGACTACTCACAGGCACACCTACACATCAAATTAACACATACTCAAATGAATATACAAATATTAGAATATTAGACATAATATTAGAGCCTGTATACAAATCTAATGACAAAGTGCTCAGTTTAGCTTGTTTCTTATTCTCCATCATGTCATTTACATCCATCATCCACTATGACAGCAAACTCATTTTTTTGGTGACTTTTTTTTGTGATAAACAAGATATAAAATCATGCGAACACATTTCAAGAACTTCAGTAAATGTTCAACAACAACAAATAAAATTTTAACTATGTGGCTAAAAGTGTGACTTTGATTGTGACATGGGTATTGTTGCCAGATGGGCTAGTTTGAGGTTCGATAAACTGCTGATCTCCTGGTATTTTTCATAAACAACAGATTTAGACCTCACACACGATGATGTAAGAAAAGAATTTAATAAATCAGACCAATAGTTCTGTATGTGAACATGACTTGTCGACTGAGGTCAGAGGAAAGTGCTCAGGTGAGTTTGAGCTGCTTGAAGGATATACAGTAGGAACTCATAACTCTTTACAACCGTGGTACGCAGAAAAGCAACTCGGCATGCGCACGTCATCAAACTTTAAATATAATAAATATTAAGAAGTTGGAGGATCTCATGGGCACAGATGCCCCCAAACTGGACTTAATACAGACTTCCAGTCAGCTCGGACCAGTCTGGTCATTCTCCTCTGATCTCACTAATGCAGACCCTCTTTACACAGTTGTATGTGTAAACATTCTGTGGAAACCTTCTAGGCTGGTGTGTTTGTGTGTGTGTGTGTGTGTGTGTGTGTGTGTGTGTGTGTGAAAATCCCTGAAGATCAGCAGTTTCTGAAAAACTTAAACCAGCCCAGCTTCTGAACAACCGTGATTTAATTCCCCTGATTTATTCCTCCTCTATCCCAGCCACCAACAGACCAGAAACTGAAACCAAAGAAAATATAAAGAAAAAATATATCTAAAACACATTTCATTATATAAAAGTACATTTATTTTACAGATGAGGGGGAAATGAAAGAAGCGAAATATTCTACTAGAACCTGATGCTCTGGGGGGGAAAAAAAGCACAGAGTATATATTTAAGACTTGGGATAAACTAATAGTGGTTGAAAGGTTTCAATTTCCTCAGCTATTAAGAATATGATTTCATTGTGAAGGTCTCACATTTCGGATGCACTGCTATTAGTTGACGTGAAATAACAATAACTTATTATTAAATCGAAGTGAGCATACAACTGTTCCTTGGCAGCGTTACAGCACACAAACAAATTCTTTCCTTACTCACCATCTCCCGTCTCCATGAGCTCAGCGTTTCCATATTTGGGCATAGGCTTGGTTGGCAAGGCGACCTGTGGGCGCTCCATGGTAACAAGGGGTGGGTCGGACATGCAGCTTGTGATGTCAGGAGGTGCAGGATGACTATCTGTATACAGGACAAGAAACATCACGACAAATCTTAGACGTATAACAAACATGCTGTTACGCATCATGTTATACAAGGGTGTATAACATTGCTGTTACTGCTCATGCATCATTCAACACAAAAGCACTTACACAGTTTACTTTTACATTTAATGGTTTACTCAACATCATTGCTTAAAGATCCCACGCCAAAATGGTTCAATTCAGAATTTATCAAAATTTTAATAGCACAGCTTTCAAACAGAGGCTCAGAAATCACATACAATACATTTGTTAGGTAGCTGTGTGGCTTACAACACAACATATTTAGGGCCCAAGCACCATGACATCAGCCCTGATGTCTACTAAGCTAACCAGCTAAATAGCCTACAGAACAGAACGCTCATTATTACAATAGATCCTGCTAAGCCATAACAATAAAACCACCTGCATAATATTGTGTAAATCCCCCCTTGTGCCACTACAACAACTGTCTCCGTCTGAGGCATGGGCTCCACAAGACCTCTAAGTGTGTGCTGTGGTATGTGGCACCAAAAGTTTTGAGGTGGAGTCTTCACAGATTGGATCTTGTTTGTCAGGCACATTCCACAAATGCTCGATCTTCATCATGCTCCTGAAATCATTCCTTAACATTTTTCTACAGTTTGGCAGGGTGCCTTATCTTGCTGAAAGAGGCCAATACCCATAGGGAATATCTTTCCCATGAAGGCATGCACATGGTCTGCAGCTGTGTTTAGGTAGGTGGTACATGCTGAAGTAACATCCATATGAATGCCAGGACCTAAGTTTTTCCAGCAGAACACTGGTCAGCGGATCACACCGTCTTCCTCCCATAATTAATGCTTGTGCCAGCTCTTTCCCAGGTAACCCAACCATCCAAATGATGAAAGCAAATGTTATTTGTTAGAACAGGCAGCATTTTTCCATTGCTCCATAGTCCTGATGCTTGAGTGACCATTGTAGGTGCTTCAATGGGCACTCTGACCAACAAGCTGCAACACACTGTGTGTTCTGACACCATTTTACTATGGTCATCATTAACATTCTCAGCGATTTGTTCTACAGTACCTCTTTTTTGAGATCAGAACAGACATGACAGCCTTCATGGATCAGTGAGGCTTGGGTGCCCAAGAGCCGGTCACGATTCACTGGTTGTCCTTCTTTAAACAACATTTAATAGGTCCTAATCAATGTATACCGGAGACTTCCCTAAAGACCCCAAAAGCAATCCCATAGGTCTGATCCTTAGATCCCACATTTGTCCTACTTTCAACTTATCAACTTGGAGAACTGACTGTTCACTTGCTTCCTAACATACCCCAGCGCTTGGCAGGTGCCACTGTACTGAGATAATCAATGTTATTTTCTTCCTTCTCCTTTAGTGGTTTTAATGTTATGGCTGATTGGTGTATATTAACAGGCTCAGCTACTCAAGCAATGTCACATGAGAGGGAGTGCTGTTGTGCTGGTAGGGAGTACAGTCCCTTGTTTAACACACCAAATAGTGCCCTTGAATAGGGCTTTACAGAGGGATTTAAGATTTAACCTTGTGTTAGAAGCTAGGGAACTTGCCTTAGGCATAAATAAAACAACACAGTGGCAATTAAAAACAACTATTAAGTAGACCAAAGTGACAATATGAGTAGACCAAAGTGACAATCTGAGAAACTCCTGTTCACTATAACGTTCATACTAGCAGATAACATGGAAAGTAATAGCAGAGCAAAACAGGATGATGAGAAATTGGAAATGCACAAGCAAATAGCATTTATTATATTTATACATCATGCATATTCACAGATCATTGTACATTTCTCAATGTATTTTTATCTTAAAACAAGGGCAAGACAACTACCATCTGCCTACCCACAGAGCAGGACGAATTATGCGGTCTTGAACTGCATGTCAGTGATGCCAGTGGCACTGGATAGCGCTCTTGATGCTGGCATGAACTACTGCAGCACTTTAGACTGAACACAGAATAAACTGCAGATTCAGGTGTACTATGATGAGACCTGGCACACTGACCCTCTGAGTCCAGCGATGACCAAGGACGTTCGGACTGGTAGTCATAAGAGCGCTGACCAGCGTTACCATTCTCTAATGAGACACCCATCTCCTTCAAGCCCCGCCTCTTCAGGGACAGATGAGAAACTTGGCCAACTTAGTTGAAGGAAAGAGAAGAGGTAGATAGAAAAGAGAATACAAGTGTATATGAACAGGTCAGTTGTAAAACAAACAAAGCCACCCAAAAATATTAGAATATTATATATTAAAATATTATATTATTAATTTCCAACACTATAATTGAATTTTTCCATATAAAAACAATCAAAACATTATTAAAAAAAGACATGTATGTGAAGTAAAATATGAAATAAATAGACATCAAGCCTCACTTAACCTTAAATTTATGATTCCGCCTGGCTCAGGGTGCTTGAAAAACAAAACTGAAAGTGGCTCCCGTTTCTTCCTGCTACCGTCCTTGATAACATTCTTGGGACCCATGTTGCTACATCTTTACTAAATCTTGCACAAAATCCACATCAAAAATATATAAACTCGATTTGTTTGGCTTTCTGCTGATGCAAACAAGTTTTAAAATGCACAACTTTGCTGGCGTTCGGTTCGGCTCATTCGCTCGTATGCTGTAAATGTTACCCCAGCACTCATGGACTGCTGTAATAGGATGATGTCATCGACTACCAAAGATGATGCATTTTAAGTTGAACTTTTGGTATTTTTGGTATTATTTTAATGTTTCATTGTGCTCATCATTTTATATTATAAGCAGTTTGCTATATTTTTTCAAATTCAACCAATAAATTACGCTAACTAAACTGCACACTTTACACTGCCACAAACGCAACTGCATGCTGACTTCACAACTGTGACAAAACTATGGGAGGTGGAGGTAAAGGATTTTGCAAAATCGTATAAAACTCGACCACAGTGAGTGAAAGGAATCACAACAAATTTGACACGACACCCCTGTGATTTAAAGAATGTCAAGCAAAATGAGTTTACATATTTTTTTGTGGATTTTAGCATTTTAGTAAAGACATAGCACCATGGGTCCCAAGAACGCAAGAATGTTAACGGTAGCAAGAAGAAAGGGAAGCTACTTTCAGTTTTAAAGCAGCCGGAACCAGGTGCACAAAATCATCATAAATAATACAGTTGAATCCTGTGTAGATGTTTTGATTAGTGATCAACAGCATATAACACAGACAAGCATTTAAGCAAATTTAAGCAATTTCCCTCTGGGATTTAATAAAGTTATTTGAATCTTGAATCAAGCCAGAAAGAATCACTGATAAAAGTCTTATGTCTGCTGGAGCTACTATTCCAAAATATATGTGACTGTACGTGCATGTGGACTTACAGTTGTAGGTGTGTGCATTACACTCAGCCAAACGTGCTGCATTGGCGGATCCATTGCTATGCGATGATGATGAAGATGTGGTTGATGAAGATGATCCACGAAGTGCTCGGCTGATCCAGGCCTCCACTCCTGCACCTCTAGCTCTTCCTAAGGAGCCTTCACCCTCAGAGCATGACGAGGAGTCTAACAGCATGGACAGAGACAGAGAGAGACAGAGAGAGAGAGACCAGTAAACAAGGATGAAACCACACGCACACACACACACAAATCACACACTAATACAGTATATAAAGGTATCCATCCATTAATTCAGTGTTTTTCAAAAATGAAAACGCGATTCTGTACCGAGTGCAGATGTTTCCGAGTGGTGCAACAGAAACACATTTAATGGCGTTACATTATCAAAAATCGAATACATAAAAATCCTTCGATCTGCCTTTTTCTCCAAATTGTGCTAGCAAATTAGTTTCAAGTTTGTAATATTTAAATGCTGCCCTTTGTTTTGTGCAATAACTATGCAAAATAAATGAATAATTCAGGTTGGAAATTGTAACAAAATCGGGGGAAAATGTAATATTGAATCGTGATAATATCGCAATTGCCCTTTTAAGGTATCGTGATAATATTTAATAAAGTACGGGGTAATCACCCGTGATTCCCATCCCTAGTATATTGCTATTGTGGATGTATTTATTTCGAAAGTGACTGTAAAGGAGACTTTAGACATATTAAAACAGTATACAATTTAATTAGATGAGAACTTTAAATAGCAAATTTAAATCCTATTTATTCGATCCAAATGTATAAGTTATAAGTTATAATGCCCTAAACATTAATGATGCTCACTGTGTGTGAGAACAATCATCACTCAGTTTGCTCAGTGCTCTGTGCCACTCTTAGCCAATCAATTACATGCTAACGTTTGAGACTAAGTATATATACGTATAAAACACAATTACTCCAGATCTGGCAATAGTAATCCAGTTCACACCAGCAGTTGAAAGAGAATTAATGCACCTGGGGAACAAAACATTTAATATTATATTGTATCTGTATCGTCTTTGCAGTGAAGCATTTGAAAAAAGCTGCTAACTGAGGCTGACTGACGACTTGTTTGTGTGCATCTGGACATGCATACACGACTTCTCTTTGTGTCGGGTATAAACAGAAGGACAACTGACTTTAGTTTTGGTCTGTTGGTGTTTTCGGAAGAGATTTTCTTGAGGCTGATGTTTATCTGTTACAACAGGCAGTAATAAATGCGCATATATACAGTTTATACTGAAATATAAACCCTTTCTCAAGGACACTCCACACACACACACACACACCATAGTGACCTGGGGGTGTGTATGCCTCCATAGATGTTTGGACAACAAGGGAGTGTCGTTTAGAGGGCATGGGGACGGCCATCTTTCTTTCACACTGACGCTCCAATGCTGCCTGCACCGCTTCAGAGTGAACGTCTGAGAGAGAGAGAGAGAGAGAGAGAGAGAATTAATGCGACACTATATTAACACAATGCACTACTGTGACTGTGTGTATAGATGGACCATATGGCCAAGTCTGCGAATCTCTGCCCATCACACTCGTACTGTACGTGCTTTTTTTTTAATCCCATTCCAGACTTGTCCTGCTTTTGCTGCTATAAAAATATTCCACTCTGCAGTTTGAATTGTGGCTCTGCAGATTTGTGTTCATTCCTTCACAAGAGCGTTACTGAGTTCAGGCACTTATGTTGGGCGAGGAGAGCCGGCGTCCAATCAGCATTACAGTCCATCCTTAAGGCCCTTATTGGGGCTGAGCGCAGGGCTCTGTGCAAAACACCGTAGTTCTTCCACACCAACGTTGGCAAACCATCTTCATATTGACTTGTGATGTTTGTGTACACTTTGATTCATGCTGGAGCAGGAGAGTTCAAAGCTCTTAAGTTCTAGTGAAGAAAAACTGTAAATCTCCAGCATACAAAGACATTCTAAACAATTATCCTGTTCCAACTGTGCGATAACAGGTTGTGGGGAAAAAACGCACTATGGATGTAATGGACAGATTTCCACAGACTACATTATGTATCCACAATTTTAGGTAAAAAAGGTAGTATAGTCCCCTTTATTTCTTAGAGTGAATCTCTTACCTGAGCAATATCGCTCATCCCGTGAGCCAGTGGATCGTCGTCGCTGGTAACGGCACGAGAATGAAGACGACGAAGAAGGAGTCACGGGGACTCGAGACTCCGCTCCCACTGCAAGTACAAGATGGAAAATAATCACAACTGTAGAACCATAAGCTAATCATCTTTTATAGTGCATGTGTGTGTGTGTAATCTAACGCAGTGCAGGAAGCATTAGTGTGTAGTACCTGGTGCATGGGGCAGGTAGGCTCGAATGAGTTTGGCTCGTTTCTTCTCATAACCCTTCTGAGTGATGTCCCCTGTAAAATAAAATAATAGCACTAAGTACTGGCAAAAGCATAGAGAAGATTTCACACACTCCACATTAAGAGTCAACTGACTGCAAAAACTGTGTTAATCGAAACTCTTATCGTTTAGAGTTGTCTCAGCTCATATTAATGAAATTTATATGTAGAAAGTGGAAGCACAAATTAACATGTAAACATTGTAAACATTATGATATCTACTAGAGATGAGGGGGAAATAAAGTCAGTTATTAATTGCTTTTTTTTTAAATCATTATTATTTTTATAGCGTTTTTAACAATGGCCATTATCACAAAGCAGTCAAAAGAAAATTATGGAAGTTTGTATGAAATGTGAAAAATGTGTACGAATCAAAATGGTCAGATAGTCCCTGATGAACAAGCAGAGGGCGATGGTGGCAAAGAAAAACTCCCCGAGATGGCAATATGAAGAAACCTTGAGAGGAACCAGACTCAACAGGGAACTCATCCTCATTTGGAGGATAACGGATAGCAGGAATTGATCTGCAGTCCATACTTGTTATTGGAGGCTCAGGTAGACTGTAGGAAACTCCAGTTCTGAACTATCGAGCGACTGCAGTCACAAGTTATCAGAGGACAGCCGTCTGCAGACGTCAAACAGACCACAGACCGGGAGCGGGACACCAGGGCAGAGACGGTCTGCTCAGGAGCTCAGAGACATTTGTAGCTCGACAGAGATTTATTACATTTTAAATCAAGAATGCACCGGCCGATCAGCCAGCCACTTTAACTGGCCAGTATTTGATCAGCCATGACCAACCAGCCTTGAATGTGCCAAGTGCATGATAATCCGAGTGATGCAACAGAGACGCATTTTTGTTGTGTTACAATAATCAAAAGTTGCCTTCGATCTTTTTCTCCAAACGCTGTGAGCAAAATAGGTAGAAATCTCCAGTGAGTCCTGCCTCATGTACCTGTAAGGGTTGCATCAAACGAAACTTGAAACGATGAAAAACACCTGCTTTAATCTCTGCTATTATAGCATCACCTTTACCCCTAGCAGTGGAGAACTCTACTGTTTCTTCTTGCAGTGTTTATATCTTTTCCAGCTGGGCCAATGACGCAGTCCATTAGGCAGTCCTTTGTTGTTGTCATCCGGGACATATAGAATTTTTTATTTTTTTTTTTACAAGAGCTGAGAGATTAAATCGAGTATGCAATTTAATAAATCTTTTGTTGGTCAATTCAATTCATGTAAACGATGCATCAGTTTTCAATTTAAGATCGGCTCATCTTGTTCAAATTAGATTTTGTAGAAAATACAATCAGCTTCAGTCTTTCTCAAAGTACTAGCAAGAATCACATATTGAGAGGCGAGCGAAGATAGTGTGTATTGCTTCTTCTTCTTCTGACTGTATTACTGTATGGTGCATTACTGCCACCTACTGGACTGGAGCATGGGGCAGAAGTTGCGCTTTGTACGAGGCGTGACATTTAACCAACTCTGCAAGTTACAAAGCATTGTAATGTTTAATACTTAAAGTAGTTTTTCAATACTAAATGTAAGAAATGTAGCCGATTAAAACAAATTACATGAGAAACATTAACGTTGAATCAAATTGAAAACGGCAATGCCCATAAAAATTTAATTGTATTGACAGCCTGCCTATGATTTATTGTTTCATGTTTCATTACAAATGTTATGAGGTCATATGTGTCCGAGACCACCTCCAGTAGTGGCATGCATAATCAGATCACAATGCGCCTCTGAGACACACTGGAACTTGTTCCCACTGAAACCACAAGATAAACTGATTAGATTTAAGGACTGATCCAGCGTCACACACACAAATGGTGTCAAATTGTTTTTCTTCAATAGCTTTCTTTCTGTTTGTTATTCAGACACACATTTAGATTAATGCATTCTTTTTCAGGAACCTAAGGCCTTATTTTTTGACTATCTAAGATTGGCCATTACTCTGTCCTTTTGTGCATCTGTTCACGATTCTTGTAACCACAACAGATTGGGAATGTGAGGTTCTTTTGTAGGATTTATATGGTAGGAATTTTTATTGTAAACAGCAGATGAGCAGATTATAGTTTTTAAATGATCAAACCAGGGTCATAGTGGTTTTTTAACTAGCTTCGTTCCTGTTTGAAACATATTTTACGAATATTTCAGAGATACACATGAGTAACCAGCAGGACCAGATGTTTTGGACGCAGAGGTCCACCTGTTAGGTAAAGCTTTATATTAACAGTAACGGACACTATTTCACTATTTTATACATTAGTTAACATAACTCAGTCTTGGTAACAACACTAATATAAAATGTGCAAGAAAAAGCAACAAGGATGTATCACACTCACTCACTTAACCAACCATACAGTGTCGTGGGGGGCCTGAAGGCTATCCCGGGAGGCAGGGTACACCCTGGAAAGGGTGCCAATGCATCGCAGGGCGCACACATACTGTACACACACACTAAAACGCTCATTCACACACTACGGGCAATTTGGGAACGCCAATCAGTCTAATCTGCATGTCTTTGGACTAGCAAATAAAACAGCTACAGTGCCTTTTGGGTTTGTCTTTTTCTTATCGTCACCCCTCAGTGCAACTCAGTGCAGGAGATGTAAACCATTAGAAGGCCATCATACCGTTATTATAGTAAAGGTTTATGAAGCTGCTGGCTGAAAAGCAAATGATTTTCCATGTGATGCATCAGAAATGTGTTTGATGAATAGAGCATGCAGTGTTTTCACACAAATGTCCCATGCATCCTCTCAAAATAAAAAATACAGTAACATCCAAGCAACCAGCGATATCAATGCATGGCTAAATATGCCCTGGCTTTGCTTTTTCTTTTGCCAACAGCAAGTCACGAGCCACTTGCGGGTGAAGATCAGCCTTGATAAACACACACACGCTGTGCGTAAGCATGGGAAGGAATTGGACAAAGAGTGCAGTCATGACTCATTCGCTCTTCTCACTACCAGGGGGGGATTTGGGGTCATTTTAAAATTCACTCACTGGTTTCTGACATTGTCTCTCCCTGCTCATGTCTGATGATCCATGTTCAGTATGTGTACGGTACAATGCACTGTTTACTGTGATCAGTCTCAGCCAGTAAGTCTTAAATAGATGATACAAATAATCATAATAATAAACCCAGAATAGACTTTACTAAACAAAAGATAAATCCTAAACAGAGAACACAAACAAGTGTGATTCTTCAAATTCCTACACTCCTAAGTCAAGTGATGGAAAATCACACAGGCAAGACAATGCTCAAAGGCAAGTGAGTATCAGATCTATTTTTTTTATTCTACTTTTTGTTTTTTAGGATTTTTCCTGATTGTTTTCCCTAATTTAATCAAAACCAATTACTAGACGCAATCCCACATCAAGGCTACAACCACCAACCTGGGAGGGCGAAGGCTAGCACTCGGGTCCTCCGAGCCACCAAACAAATCTTTTTGAACTGCAAGCTCACGCACTGTTAGGAGCGGCCACTTAGCGCTATTCAGTCTTTCCGCTTGCATGAGCTCACAGATACCCGTGATCAGCCAATCAGCTCTCTCTAGGCCCCCGGCTGCGGGAGGCTACAGCATCACCCGGGATTTGAACTCACGAACTCCAGATGAGGAGCGAGCACTTTACCGCTGTTCCACTCGGATGCCGTATCAGATTTATTTATTTATTTACTTAATTAATTCTCTAATTTGTGGTGGGTCTCGTACAGTGGTCAGTTATTAGCAGTTTGCTAACTGTAGCATGGGAGATGGGTGATCTCATAGGGTGTCTTGCATTGAAATCTGCTGCAATGACCCGGTTACTGCGTTCACCAGACATCAACACACAATTTCTATCC
>JAOVVA010000024.1:10695847-10718740 GCA_028565275.1 Leiocassis micropogon
GATGTGTTTGGCTTCCCATAGAAGTGAATGTGTATTGCGTGGTTACGTAACGTGCAACGTCACGTGATCTCAACCGCAATTAAGACGATAGACCAAAATCTCTATCGGTTCACAAATTTCTACCGGTTAACAGTGTCTACCGGTATATCGCCCACCCCTAGGTTTACTAAAGAGCAGCTTTAAAGCACAACTGTGAGAGCTTTGGCTGGTCGTCGCCATCTTGGCTTGGTTAATTCATAAATTGGCAAATAGGCAGAACGAACTGCACCTAGCTGTTGCTTGGAACATACCTACTTACCCCAGTTACCAACCACAAGCTAGCGAGCTTAGCTAAAATGCTAAGGTGGCTAACATTAATTTAGCTAACTGGTTAGCTAAAGTGATACATAGCGGACAGCAATGCAGCGGTCACTCAAATTGTCCCCACGCCTAATTACGCATAATTTTATAGCTTAATGTCATTTTAACTGATGAGTTATATAAAAACCCACCCTCCTACAGGTGCCAGGAATGGAAAATCTAGAACCAGGAAATAGGCAGGAACAATCATTGCAGACTCCTCACACCCTGGACATAAACTTTTTCACCTCCTCCTTTCTGGCAGGCGCTGCAGAACCCTGTAAACCAAAACTGCCAGGCACAGGAACAGTTTCTGTCCTCAGGCAATCACCCTCATAAACCGTTGACACTGATTACATGTAATCTGCTGTATAAAAGCACTAACATGGGTTTTACAGACTGCTTACACCCTACTTCACATCTACAAATACTGTATTGGAAGAAGTCAGTCATCATTTCATCCCCATATGTGACGCACATTCGTACATACTGTATTGTGTATTGTACAAATATGTGAAAAAAATATGTGATGCGCACAGCTGGAATCAAATTCTTTGTGTGTGTCAGAAAATAAACATGATTCTGATTCTAACTTAGCTATGGAGACCGAAACCCTTTTTTGTACCAGGCTATAAACATGCTTATTTCTGTTGTAAAAGTTGGACATTTTAGCATGAGGGTCTACGGGGATTGACTCACTTTGGTTGGACTCATTTTTCAGAATTGAAAGTTGCCCCTTAGTGGCTGAGTGATTAGCACCGTCGCCTTGCACCTCCAGGGTCCGGGTTCGATTCCCGCCACAGGGTCCGTGTGCATGGAGTTTGCACGTTTTTTCCATCCATAGTGGTATTTTAATACCCCCCATAATTTGGGCTCTTCTAGGAGGGTAACATGCTACTTCTCCATGGACAACATTTCAAGTTTCCTTAGGCTTCTCTCTACACTCTGCACTGTTCTATTCAGAACATATAAAAATTCCAGGGAATGAGTCGTTGCAAGGCATTGACTTTGTGCCGCACAACCTTTTTGTGTTTTGACTTTGATGTATTGTTTGAGGTTGTTAATTTATTATTATTTTTTAGCAGACTAACAGACAAGTCCTAACTTCTGGTAGAGAGAACCAGGTCTTGGGCTATAGGATCCTGGTTGCTTAGCACAGTTTATGAGTTTTAGAAGAATGCTCACAGGGTGCAGATATTTTAAAGCACGTTTGATTTTCTCATCAATGAACTGCACAGTGTGAACCTCTTAGTGTGACTGGTTGCAAGCATTAATCTGAGAGGAAATCAAAAACATCTGCTCACATGCACGGCAGATTCCTGAATTCTGATTTATCATCCATCTGTTTGTGTGGAAGGATGAGGGCAAAGTATTAGCACAATAATAATAGTTATATAACCGGGGAGAGGGGGAGTTAGGTTGTTTTTTTTTTGTTTTGTTTTACATTACATACTCATGTGGATGTTGGGAACAGTTAAAAAAACAAACCCATACTTCATCTAATTCTTGCCAATACACCGTTAAAAGCCAAATGCATTGAAACTCAGCTTTTATTTCTTTGATCACAGTGCCAGTAGGTGCCAAGTTAGTATTTGGTAGCATTGCCATTCATTTGTTTCAGTTAGATCTCAGGTAGCCTTCCACAAGCTTCTTACTGTAAGTTTGTGGAATTTAAGCCTGTTCTTCCTGACTGAACTGGTGTAACTGAGACTGGTTTGTAGGCCTCCTTGTCACACATGCTTTTTTCAGTTCTGCCCTCACATTTTCTTTTGGCTTGAAAGCAGGACCACTCCAAAACCTCGACTTTACTGTCCTTAAGCCATTTTGCAAAAACTTTGAAGCATGCTATGGGGGTTGGGATGATGTTCTTCGGCTTGCAAGCCTGCCCTTTTTCCTCCAGACAACAGTGGTCATTATGGCCAAACAGTTCATTTTTTGTTTCATCAGGCCAGAGGACATTTCTCCAAAAAGTAAGATCTTTGTCCCCATGCACAGCTGCGAACCACAGTCTGGCTTTTTATGGCAGTTTTGGAGCAGTGACTTCTTCCATGCTGTGCAGCCTCTAAGGTTCTCAACGATAGTCTCGTTTTACTGTGGGTAAAGATACTTTTGTACACATTTCCTCCAGTGTCTTGACAAGGTTATTTACTCTTATCCTGGGATCGATTTACACATCTTGTACCAAAGTATGTCTCCTTCCTAAACGGTATGATGGCTTGCATAGAGTTGTCTATACAGACGTGGTATCTTTAAGCATTTGGAAATTGTTCCCAAGGATGATTCAGACTTGTGGAAGTCCACAGTTTTTTTCCTCAGGTCTTGGCTGATTTCTTTTGATTTTCCCCCATGATGTCACACAAAGGGGCCCTGTGTTTGAAGGTGGGTCTTAAAATATACTGACCAGCCAAAAGACAGTCGCACACTATCATTAGCCAGGCTTGTGTTTTGATTATAGCTATGGTATTGTTTTGATGAGCTTATGCAATTTCACCTTCCGCCTTTGTAATGCCTTCTCCAACACATCCCAAAGATTCTCAATGGGGTTACAATCTGGACACTGTGTGGTGGCCAATCCATGTGTGAAAATTATGTCTCACGCTCCCTGAACCACTCACTCACTCGCTCGTCGTCTACACCGCTTTATCCTGTACACAGGGTCGCGGGAGCCTGGAGCCTATCCCAGGAGACTTGGGGGACGAGGTGGGGTACACCCTGGATAGGGTGACAATCCATCACAGGGCACACACATGCACTCATGTACACACTACAGGCAATTTGGGAAACGCCAATTAGCCTAATCTGCATGTTTTTGGACTGTAGGAGGAAACGGAGTAACCGGAAGAAACCCACTAAGCACAGGGGGAACATACACACAGAGGCTGGTGTATGCAGGGTGCAAGGTGACAGTGCAATCCACAATGAACCACTCTTACACAATTTGAGAATACACTCATCTTGGAATATCCCCATGAAATCAGGAAAGAAGAAAAAAATATATATATTGATGGAAAACCTTGTTATTCAGTATATTCTGGTTGTCAGCTGATTTTTTTAGGCACATAACATTGTTGAACCAAGACAAGAGAAACAAGAGAAACAACCCCAGATCATAACACTGTCCCTACAATAGGCACAAGGCATGATGGGTGCATCACGTCATCCGCCTCTCTTTTTACCCTGATGTGCCCCAACAGGTTAAATCTAGATTAATCAGACCACATGACATTGTTCCAAGGCTTCATAGTCTATTCCTTCTTTAAGTCTAAGTTTTATTAGTAAGTATTTGAAGGCTACACAGATGTTTAGTCCAAATCCTTCAAGTTCTCTTCAAACTGTTCATGAGGAGTTCTACTGATGTTTTTGTATGATGATTTTGTTTACACTAAGCATTTAAGTAATATCCCATCGACACGTAAAAATGCTCTTGACCAAAGCAAACTGCAGAAATTGCATTGCATTTATTTTTGAAACAGCATCTACACATCTAAAGTTAAGACATGTTGAGCTTACAGTAAAAACATTGTCAGAATTTGATTTTAAAAGGATTAACATTTTGTATATATGGAACAACGTATTTTTACAAAACTTAAACCCTTAACACGAGAATGCAGTGAACACTGGAGGTGAGTCGTGTGTTAATGTAGGCACCACATGGAGCATTTATTTTCATATATATGCCATGGCACATATAACATGCAAATGCTAATACTAGAGAAGAGATTATTTTGTATGGCAATTCATGTATTGCCACACTGACTGCAATTTAAAAAAAAAAATGTTTTATTCATGTTAAAAAAATAGTAATCCCTCTTTCATGTTTTTTTTTGTGTGTAAAACATAAGAAAAACCCTCGGATCATAACAGAGCCAAAAACATGTGGGCAATACCAAGTACCCCCATTATTCAACAGCTTGCAGATCCACCTTTAGCAGCTTAACTTTAAGTAATTGTTTCCTGTATAACTATCACGGTCACATTATTGTGGAGAAATTTTGGCCCAGTCTTCTTTACAACATTCCTTTAGTTCTTCAAGGTTTTTGGGCATTCACTTGTGCACAGCTCTGTTAAGGCCCTGCCACAGCATTTCAGTTGGGTTGAGGTCTGAACTTTGACTAGGCCATTCAAAAACCTTGATTCTTTTATTTTTCAGCCATTCTAATGTAGATTCGCTGTGTGCTTCAGATCATTGTTCTGTTGCATGACCAAATTTCAACCAAGCTTAAGCTGTCAGACAGATGGCCTCACATTTGCCTCAATGATTCAATGACTGCAAGGTGTCCTATGGTTGCAAAATAGGCCCAGATCATCTCTCCTCCCCACAGTATTTGACAGTGGATATGAGATGTTTGTGCTGAAATGCTTTCCCCAAATATGGCACTGGGCTTTAAGGCCAAACAACTGCACTTTGGTATCAACTGTCTGTAGGTTTTGAGAACCTCAGCCGTGCCTTAAGAGGCTTTCTCCTGGGAACCCTTCCAAGGAAACCGTACTTGTTCAGTCTTCTTCAAATTGGGTGGTCATGGACTTTAACATTTACCATGCTCAATGAGGCCTGTAGGATCTGAGATGACCTAGGGTTAGATGTGATGGGACGTCCAATCCTGGGAAGATTGGTAACAGTATTGACAGCTTTCCACTCATGAATAATCTCAAACTGAAGAAATGTTTGGAAATGGTTTTATAACACTTTCCAGATTGATGTGCAGCAACAATTGCTTCTCCAAGACCATTGCTTATATTTTTCCTGATAATAATCAGTTAATCAACTGCTGATGATTAGCAACACATGGCTGCAACTTACCATCTTAAATCTTGTGGAAGTAGTAAGGGTCTATTTAATATTGCTCACATTTTTCCTTTTTCTCTTCTCTCTCACTCATCGTCTATACCGCTTAATCCTATATTCAGGGTCGCAGGGGGCCTGGAGCCTATCCCAGGAGGCTTAGGGCACAAGGCGGGGTACACCCTGAACAGGGTGCCAATCCATCGCAGGGCACACACACATACACTCACACACTACGGGCAATTTGGGAACGGCAATTAGTCTAATCTGCATGTCTTTGGACTGTGGGAGGAAACCAGAGTACCCAGAGGAAACCCACCAAGCACAGGGAGAACATGCAAACACCATGCACACAGGGACTTGAATCGAGCCTGGCCGGGAATCGAACCTGGACCCAGAAGGTGCAAGGCAACAGTGCTAACCTTTTTATCTTCATTTTTGTTAAATAAATAATTGCACAGTGAAAACGTTCCATGCTGTTGTTCATCTGAGGTTGTATTTGCCTAATACTAAGACCCGCTACATTCAGAAGACTTTTAAGTTTTTATGTATAAACATATAGATTGAAAAGAGGTACTAACTTTTGAACATGACTGTATGTTTGCACTTGAGGTGAAAAAAATGCTGCAGTTCCTCTATAATTGTACATGTGTTAAGCAGCACAGCATCCTGCATGGCAGGATGGAACCATTTGCGAAGTTTGTTTAGAATATTTCGAATATTGTTCCGGATATTTATAAAATCATGATGCTAACCGAATCAAATGCAAACTACAAATTAGGTATTAGGTATTGCAATAATAAAAATCATATCGTCTGGTCCCAAATCCCTAGTTAATACTGACCATCAGTTTATTATGAAAAGGTGTAAACACTTACGTAGGATTACATGCATACAGGATTAAATTCTGTAAGATTCCACAATTTATTATAAAGACTTATTTCAGGCAAGAACACACTGCACTATTAAAACATAGATGTAGCCCCATAAATATAGCCTGTACTATTTATAGCATGGGTATTTGCTAAACATCAGCTATTCTAATTACAAGATACATGTGTACCGAGTGTACAATCAAGATAAATAATCACATTCATTAAAACAGAAGTGTAGTGGACATGACACTCCTGCTCAGTGCCTTTACCGTGATTGATGAATAGACTTCAGTGACGTGACATCTTCATTCTTGCATTCCTGTTACACTAAATGGCCAAACGCTGACCATGACCCCTTATAGAATTTTCTACATGCATATGAATGCCATGGCCTGGTGTCCACATACTTTTGGCCCTCTAATGTGCCATAAGCCTAGCGAGCAACAAGAACATGCTGAATGCAATTAGAAAACAGGGCTACTTGTAATCATACGTCTTTTCAAATCCTGCGTGATGAAAACTAAATGATCTCAAAAGGTTAAATAAACATAAAGAAAAGCAAGATAATATTTCTTGAGGATGGCTGACACACATTTTCAGGGTCAGGGCTGAGAGTTAACAAGCACTTTCTCTTTTACACAAAAAGAAAGGAACACTATGCAATGCATGAGGGGGAAAAAAGAATCTACCCTTTTGTTTGATGGAATGATGCAATCGACACGAAACTTGCCTTCTTCGGGCCCTGCAGTTTTCCTGCACTTACACTTACAGACTCCAAAACAGGGTCATGCAACATTGTTCCAGTGTTTGACCCAGTGTGCGTCTCACAGGAGGCTTGTCCTGGGTCCAAATACCTGTCATTTTCCTAACACCAGAGTCAAGTCTGTTTGCAAGATATGGATAAGAATAGCACAGCGAGCACGATGTTACACACAGGGGATGCAATATTCCTAGCAGTGTATTACAACAACCTCAAACAGGTGATTGGTAAAGTGTACATTTAGCGAAAAAAAAATATATATATATATTTTTTTCTATATGCAACTATTACAATAGAATGAATTAACAACACGCCCACAACAGATTTACCTGGAGCAGCTGTGGACACAATGCTTAGACAAGACAGAAAATATCATTTGTTAGAGAGCTTACGTGCATAATACAGACTTTTCTGATACCAGTATTGTTCTAGTGAAGCTCAGGAATCATCACGTTGCATTACAGGATCATCCCACCCTTTTGCTAGGGTTAGCTCTTTGTTCTCCTGCTACAAACAAGCTCATGCACAGAGTAACAGCTAAAAGGGGTATTTATTCTAGTTTCAATAAAAGACTCATCATGATTAAAAGGGAATCGGAGGCGTTGCATCATGACAAACTCCAAGCATATGAGAAAATGCAAGTAGTGATCTAGATGTGCTACTTCCTCCTAGATTTCCAGACATGTCTTCATCTCCAGTCACTTTAAATACATGTACAGTTTGGGAATAAATGCAAACATAGCCTGGAGATCTAGATAACAAGATCAGATCAAATAACAAAACGTGGTGATAATCATTCAAGCCAGTGTGTCAGCTAACGTTACAGGTATAGTGGTCTCTTTGTTCTCCAGAGCAATTTTTATGTTTATCCTACTGCTACAGACACGGCAGTTAGTACTGTTATTTTTTCCTTTTTCCATCCAAACCATTTATAAAGGCCAAGCATGTTGAGATGCCAGTAAATAGTGAAAGAACATCCATATGGCATTTTCATATATTCTGGAAATCGTTAGGCAAGGAACATTAAAAGTGAAAAAAGAAAAAATGAAATAATGCTTTTACATACAGAACACAATAATGTACAAGGGCCATTTAAATCAAACCCTTATTCTGATTGTGCAGAATAACAAAGCATAATTTTTTTTGTCCTTCGGCTGTTCCCGTCGAGGGGTTGCCACAGTGGACCAAACGATAACACACAACCCTCACACCACAGCCCTTCCTGACACAACCCCCTGATTTTATGCGGGCTTGGGACCGGCACTGCATCCAGTGGCTGGGGTTTAGGCATTGGGTTGGAATTGAACCCGAGCTTTCAAACATGGTAGGCGAGCCATCAACCATACCACTGAGCCACCAAGGCCCAGAATTACATAATATCATTATGAGATATATAATATATAATATAATATAATCCCCTGCTACACTAATGCTCTTATCCCAGAGTATCACTAGTGCTTGGATACCATCAAGGCAGAAAATTCTCTCACTACATCGGAGACTGTCTGCTTCATGTCTGAAACACTGGCTCCCCGGGAACTCCTTTTAATGGCCCAAACATGTGGAAATGGATTGGAGCGTTGTCAGGAATATTCAGGGATGTGGCAATAACTCTCAACCGAGTTCCTGTAATGTGCAAGTAGTGTTTGTGGGAACTGTACAGACACAATCATTCACAGACAGATGCAAGTTGGCGATAAGTTATATGGCGATTTTCAAGGATCAGACGATCTACTCGCTAAATGTTCATGGGAACAACTGCAGCGGGCCAGGACTGTCATTCACGGATATACGGCCTTCTTTAAAACATTCAGATGTTTTGCTGTGGAGAAAAGCCTCATCACCATACTGTGCTTGAAGTCCAACGTCGATTGTTTTTATGCCTCCAGTCATGAGAAAATCCCGGTTTGACTTACACACCTCACATGTGACCCAGTCTGTGAAAACCCCAGTCATCATATGATTTTATGCTATATGACAAAAGAATTTATACTTTAGCTGGATTTTCATACACTGGGTCACATATTGAAAAACATGCAAATTCATCAGACCAGTTCTTCCTTTAGTTCACAGTCCAATACATGGGCATTCTGACTGGTCGAAAGCTACACAGCCCCGTATGCAGCAAGCTGTGTGTTCTGGCATCTTTCCTTACTCAGACTCGTAGCCTTGCCCATTTCCCTGCTGCCACCACATCAACTTAGAGAACTGTCTTTTCACTTGGTGCCTAACAGGTGGTTTGCACATGATATCATGTCAGGAAGTAATTTTACAAACAGGGGGCACTATTACAAGCTCACAAAAAGGCTATGGTTTGTGTTTTTGTTTTGTTTACGGTTGCTCAAATCGATCAAAAACAGAGACCTTTTATTGAGGATGCGCACCACATGGGGGGCTAAAATCACCAGCAAGAACATTTCTCTTCGGTCGGGAAGAACAGAGTCAGATGTGTGTCCTCACGTGTGCCCAGAGACCATTTAGTTAAATTTAACACCACTAACAGTTCAATCAGGGTTAACAGTTACACAAAAGACAGGTAAACACAAAGAAAAAAAAGAAGAAAAAAAAAGAAGAAAAAAACACCTTCAGCTTGATTGACAGCCTAATTGGCCAATCATAGCACATTATAAGGAGGAGGGCAGGATTAAGCATCATGTCAAGGCCAATCCAGTGCAGTGTCCATGAGGACAAATTTATATCTTATGTCTTTTAATTCTGGTGTAAAATCCATACTCTTTATAATATAATGTCCATTGTAATGAGAATCAGTGTTATTCACTTCACCTGTTTTAATGTTATGGCAGATCATAAGATCCTAAGATATGGCATTGAAACTAAACTATGGCACTAAATATCAACGATTGAACAGAACCAGATCTATCAGTCCAAACACCACCAGAGTTTTTTCTTTGGGGTCATGTGAAATCTATCAGGATCGGCTCAGGACAATAGGTGCGCTAAAGGATGAAATCATCTCTGCATGTAACTACATCGGTTCTGATCCATAAAGAAATGTTCGGCGTTCATGTATTGTGTATACATCAATGCTGCTTCCCAGGAATGTAGGCACAAAGCACCAATACACCAGTCCATCACAGTGCATAAACACATTTACACCTACGTAGGAGGAAACCCCATGTGGATGCAGAGGGAGCATGTGAAACTGTGCACATAACCTGACCTCAAGATCGAACCGGGACCCGGCCGAGGTAGCAACTAATAATAGTTCTTTGGTTGAAAACTATATTCAGAAGCCCTTATATCTAGACCGCTTATAGGGATGAGGATCATCAGTCACTTCCCGATACGATATCATGATACCGAGGTGCTGATTCAATTAAATCTGCGATTCCATAAGCATCACGATCTTATAAACATCACAATGCGATATTACATTTGTTTCAATTTTAAGTGTTTAAAAAAAGTATAAAGATTGATTAAATGTAACCCATTCCTTATTACATTAGTTTTTTCAATTAAAAACCAAGTGCAGCATTTAAACAACACAAAAAACCTATAAATGAAAGAGTTTAACATTTGAGTTAACAAAAAGCTACACTTTTACTGATCACTCTGTCATTTTTATCATACTGCCTCAATTCCTTCCAAAGTCTCAAAATTTAACTTGACAGTGAGCACACGGGTCGAGTGTCTACGAGCACACGGGTAAGTGCGGCTTCTAACACGGGCTTCTTACCCACACCATTTTCGACTAATTAGCGCTTGCTGTGTTTTGAGACTTTTTTGGAGAAAAAGACAGATCGGAACCTTTTAACACACACAATTTTTGATAACCTAAGGCCATAACAATCTGTTTCTGCTGCACCACTCGGAAGCTTCTGCGCTCGGTACGGATTCGGTTAGATTTGAGTCCGATTGTCCATGACTGGTGTTTGGCCATTCAAACTGAAAACCATCCTGTTTTGGTCACTGGCCGATTGACAGGATCATCTCCATTATAAATGTAGAAAGTTTTTACAAAAATTTATTTTGGAGTCAGTGTACGTAAAACGCCACACAAAAGAAATGGTGATTAATACCTGAACTGGGGACACAACAGGACACAACAGCTCTCTTTCACACAACGATGACTTTGCGTTACCTCTTCTCTCCGAGCTCTCTGCATATCTGTCTAGATTTCTAACTAACCTTGACCAAAATGGCCCATCACCCATAATACACTGCGTCACATTCCCAAAGTTAATCATGATAACGATAAGAAAACGGTATATCGTGCAGCTCTGAACAGGTAGCGGGTCAGAGAGACACTGTGTGTGTGTGTGTGTGTGTGTTATATTAGGAACACAAATCTGTGTCCTGTTCATCCACTGTACAGGTCAGCGCGAGACACCACAGCCGTTAAAGAGTGAGCAAAACAAACCCCGTTACTCTCACACACATACACACACACACACACACACACACAGGGAAAACATTCACATTCAGACAGCGTACTGTGTGTCTGGATGTAAGAGAGGAGGGCTGAGTGTTTATTAGAGAGGGAGTGTGTGAGTGTGTGTGTGTGAGTGAGTGTGTGTGTCAGAATTCGCACAAATCTCAGTATCCGGTTCTGACTCTGGTACCCGTTACGAACACGGCAGAACCGTTAAGGCCCACTCGGTGTCATTCAAGGTCGCGCGCTTCGTCCCGTTTTTCCCCCCCTCCCTATCTGCGCGTGCACGAGCGAGCACTATACCGCGAATGTAAACACGCAGAATGAGGCCCGTGTCCGTTTAAAGACGTTACGCGTGTGTGTTTAGTCTGGCTTTGCCTCACCCTCATCCCAGAAGCACCGAAAACGCCGTCACTAGGCCTACTGCACCGGGAAACTCACCTTCCGACAGCTCCAGCTCCAACTCGGCGATCCGCGCTCGGATGTCCAGCGGCAGCGGTAATGCATCGCGCTCCGCCATTCGGTCTCCTCCCCGGATCCGATTCTCACACTCGAGTCGTTCTCAGAGCCCAAACGGGCAGCCTGAGTGTGTGAGCGAGCATCCGACTCGAGACGCCACGCGCTCTAAATTGTTACTGGCTCGTGCATCGACCGCGCGCGCACGAGAAAGAGAAGAGGGAGACAGAGAGAAGAGGAGACGCGGCTCCGGTTAATCAGGATGCTGCGAGCGCCAGTGATTTGCGGCGGAGAACAGAGAAGCGTCTCAGCTACAGCGACGCCTCACCGCCTGTGCCGTGGCGTCCGGGTCACGTGATCACGGCGCACGCATTCCCGGTGGAGGGCGACAGAGCTCACTGTTAGTGAGGCCCTAACGGAAATCTGCAGCTGTCTGTGGAAATCTCACGCACGATTCTGCTCGTGACGCTGCAATAATCCAGACATTCTTTACGCAGAAGTTTCCCACGTTTACAGTCCATCTTTTCAAATTTGCACAAATTTACAATCGGGTTTCTCTAGTGCAACTTAAATCCGAGACAGGAATCCAGCACACAGACACACACACACACACACACTAATGTGGAGTAGAAGGATGTGGGTCATGGTGCACCCTTGTAGGTTCTTGGATTTGAACTAAACACTTCTCAGAAACCCAAGTTTAGTCTGATGAGCTTCCAGATGCCAAAAACAAAAGGCAAACTGGTGGACAATATTTACCAGCTGGTAGGTACTGGCAGAAAGGAAACTGGAAAATACATTAGTGTTAGAAAAAAAAGACAAATTAGTCGAAAATATCAGCTATTTTCAAGTCACAAAACAAATTACCAGCTGGTAAAAAATGGTCTACCAGTTTGATCAGCTCTGTCTTTAGGCAGTTAGTAGCTGGACTGGGCTGGAAAAAAATGGAGCAATGTTCAGAGAAAAGGATAAAATAAAAACATTTGGTCCAGGCAGATGGCACCATCACAGCAGTTTTAAACACAGACCTAATGCCAGGCAATGTGGCAGCTGTCTATTTTGAATAAAAACAAAACTGCCAGGAGCTTCCCACATATTGTGCATGTATTTTTTATTGTCTTTTGCATGGCAGTTTGGAAATCATGTAAATGGTGTTGTCTAGATGCCAACTAAACTTAGGCTCTTTCTCAACCAGATGAACATGCCAATGGTATATAAACCATTACATAATTGGATTTTTGTATACAATTAGGTTTGCAATTAACTGGTTAGTTTATGACAGAGTGCTGAAACTCTATTGTTTAGTCTTTGCCAACTCCAGCTCAGCTGATCCAAGCTAATCCTGCTGCAAATAAAACTCTAATCTGTGCTCCTTTGTGGAAGGCTGTGAAAAACTGTCTCATGTAGGAGCGAATAGATTTTCTTATCTATTAAAATTATTAGCCTATGTAAATAACTGAGATATTGCAATCAGACAGGTGTTTGATAATGACAGCTGAATGCAGCTACAAAACAGACATCAGAGATGAAACAGGTCTACATCTGACAAGTAATTTTGTTTGTTTGTTTGTTTGTTCTTTTGGACCCACCATACACTCACCAGCCACTTCATTAGGTACACTTTGCTAGTAATTTTGCCTTTAAAACTGCTATCATTCTTCATGGCATAGATTCATACAAGTGCTGGAAACATTCCTTTGAGATTTGGTCTATATTGACATAATAGCATCACACAGTTACTGCAGATTTGTCAGCTTCAAATGCATGATACCATGAATCCATCTCCCATTGCAACACATCCCAAAGATGCTCTTCTGGACTGAGATCTGGTGACTGTGGAGGCCATTTATGTACTTACTGTCATGTTCAGGAAACCTGTTTCAGATTATTTATTTTATGGCATGTGGGTTATAAACGGATGGACATGGTCAGGAGCAATACTCAGGTACTGAAGAAAATATCCCCCACATCATTACACTAGTGCCAACCTGAACTGTTGATACAAGACAGGATGGATCCATGCCTTCATGTTGTTTATGCCAAATCCTGGCACTACCATCCAAATTTTGCACTGAAAATCAAGACTTATCAGGCAAGGTTTTTCCCAATCCTGTACTGTCCAATTTTGGCAAGTACATGCAAATTTTAGCCTCAGTTTCCTGTTATTAGCTGACAGGAGTGTCTCCCGATGTAGTCTTCTGCTACTGTAGCCCATCTGCTTCAAGGTTCGACGTGTTATGCATTCAGATATGCTCTGTGGCACATCTCTGAAGGTATCTTTGCACAGAGACCCGACACAGTATAGTTTCTCTTTTTCAGACCATTCTCTGTAAACCCTACGGATGATCGTGTGCACATTTTGAGCTTTACTAGATGATCTTGACTATGTCTACATTCCTAAAAGTATTCAGTTGTTTCCATGTGATTATCTGATTAGATATTTGCGGGATGTTTTAAAGGTATACCTCAACAGGTGGCCGGTAAGTGTATATATACTGAATATACTGTATATGCCCAGAAAAAACACCTGCCAAATGTAATAAAATAATCAGATCCTCTTTATAAATTATTTAATTCAAATATACACTAACTGATTATATTGTTGGCAGTATGGTCTAGCACCTCTTGGTTTTGTTAGTATTGATGTTACAAATCCTCCGGTACTCCAAATCGAAGGGATGCTGTAATGAATTCAGATCTGGTGACTGGGAAAATCCTGAAATACACTGAACTCATTCTCACAAACAGAAGACTTGTGCTTCGGCAACATCTCTTTGGAATACTAACGATGCTCAATTGATTGCAGGGGGCCAGTTGCAAGACAAAAATCCCTAGCACACTACAACACCAACAGTGGCAGCTTTAACTATTGACAATAATGGCTACTGTTTTTGGTTTTTTTTAATTGGTAAAAAAAAAAAATGACTCTTTTGCATGAAAATTTTTTTTCAGACCAGCAGTTTATAAAATACTTAAACTAGCCCATCCCACACCAATAGCCACCCCACAGTTAATGTCATTGGGATATTTTTTTCCTATTCTGACATTTCATATGAACTTTAACATTTACCTCTATTTGCCTGATTTTATGTATTTTACTGCACCCATATGATTTGCGATTTGGATAATTAAATGATTAAGTAGGTGTACAGACGACCTGTTGGTGGTAAGTGGTGAGCACATGTGCACAAGAATAAGCTTTCTATCTCCCTTGGGCTCCCTCTCATATTTATGCATAAATAATCACTGAAGGTTTCAAAGTTACTGCAAGCTACACACTCATGAATACATTGTCAAGAGGTGAGTCAAGTCTCTCAAGTAGTCATGTACTATGGAGATGTGCAGAGGGCAGGTCTAAAGTTGCCTGAGCATCTGTTCAAAATAAAGTTGAATGAAATTAAACCGTGATATTGTCCCCTTTTTATTACATTTTTAAAATTGGAAGGAAAAAAACAAAACCTGATGCTATGTGATGCTATGTGATGCCCTGTGACCCATTACATGATGTATCCAAAGAAGGCATTGAAGTTGTGATTGTATAAGTAGTGTGATCCCCTTTCAATAAAAATCTTCACATATCCTTCGGAACAATATGCAGCTTGTCCCATTCTCACAACGATGCCGTATATTATGCTCTCACCACATCTCACCATCTTAAATAGCTAACATATAGACAGCTATATCACAAGCTAATGTGGGAATTCACTTTTTTTCTAGCATGTTTAAGGAGATTTTTTATTTATTATTATTTTGTTCAGTATTAGATTGAATTACATTGATAAGAACGGTTTTCCATTCTGTGCTGGCACCAGTCACATAAACTAATTAACCACAACACTAACGCCACCACAAGGTGAACCGAATAACATTGATTATCAATTATATACCAGTTAACTGGTGGCAGGATCATGGGTGCCCAAGGCTCATCTATGCCTGTGGGACCAAAGGCCAACCCAAATAGTCCAGTAGTCTCACAGAAGAGCTAAAGCAGCACAAATTGCTGGAAAATGTCAGTGCTGGCTTTGATAGAAAGATTTTAGAACATCCAGTTCACCACAGCCTGTCGTGTATGGAGCTTAGCAGGCGAAGAGTTCAAGGTTGATGATACAGCCCTCAGTTTCCTCAGATCTCGATTAAAAAATTAAGCCCACCACACCCTAAGGATCCGTTACTAACATCCCAGTGCCAGACATCAGAGCACAGTCCCAGAGGTCATGCGGAGTCATGCCCCAAGGGGTCAGAGCTCCCCAGTGCAACATGGAGAATCTACACAATATTGAGCTTAATGTTCTCAGATTTTAATTTTATGGCTGATCAGTGTATACTAACTAATCGTTCATTATTTACTGAATTCATTTACAAAAAGTCTATATGATTGATGTCTTTACGAATCACTTAATACTCTGACAGTCTGTCATTAAAGCTAAACCTAAATTTAGATTAACAGTAATGTTATTTTCCTGAGTCTTTTCCAGGAACACTGGGTGAACACGCCACAGACATTAGAGAGCAGAGATGCATACAAACTGCAGAAATAAAATAGGCATTACTTACTTATATATTATTCTTGTCCACATTTAATCGAAACCCTTTACGTCAATAAACAAATAATAAAAACCTTCTTATTTAATTTCTGATTATATAGTGACTTTTTTATTATGTTCTGTTCGAATATCAGTTGTTAGAATTTATGCTGTTGTTTAAAAGTCTTTTCAACTTTGAACATCTGTACTCATCATTTACTATAATATGTTTGTTGTATAATAAAACAACATACTGTATTTATGTTGTTCAATATGTTACCTTCCAACTAACAGTAGCACTGAAGTGTACAGGGCACAGAATCCACAGAAACTCACCATCAGAAACTGTATTATTCATCAAAGATGCATGGACACAAGCACATATTGCACAGATTGGAGTGCACTGAATGATGTATGAATGAATCTGCAACAGTAAATTTTTGAGCCATCTGATGATTCAGCTTCAGCTGCTTGGAAACAAGCTCTCATCTGTTAAAACCTTTTTTTTTTATACATCCTATACATATTACAGACACCACCTCTATGGGTTGCAGCTTGAATCTAGTCTCCAGTCTGTGTGCATGGTGTTTTTATGTTCTCCCCAGGCTTGTTTTCTCCCAAGACATGAAGTGTTAGGCTGATTGGCATTTTAAAATTGTCTATAGTGTATGATTGAGTGCAGCAGTGTGTGTTTGTATCATGCAGTGGGCTGTCACGCCATCCAGGGTGTACCTTGCCTAGTGCCCTAAGTTCTCTGGGATAGGCTCCAGACCCATGCGACCCTACATAGTTGGCCACGACAGCTGCATCAGCCAGGTCAGACCTTCCTGGTGTCCCTTGTCTATAAATGTACTAAAGTCATTTATACCTACTTTCTTATTTTAACTCAAATAAAGTACTAAAGACTTGTGACTTATTACATGTATTTTAGCCCAGGATTCCCAGAATCACAGATGTGATTAATGTCATTACTGTTATTTTCTTAGCTTCTGTGTAACGATTTTCTGTAATTTGCATAATATACACACTTTGTTTAAACCACCATTATATTAGAAATTAAATTATATTGGAATTGTGCTTTGCAGTTACACACAGCAGCCAAGGTGGTAATCTGGCAAATATTTACACTATTGGCTGATTATTCTATATTAAACACCTTACTGCATACTGTGACTATTTAAAAAAATATATTGTTTAAATTGGTAAATTCCTTGATGTATATAAATTTATCTTTCGATCCACTTTTATCACACCACACAAATTGTATCATCTTGAGAACATGGGACTACACACAGAATGCTCTACAGGTTCACCTCCATAGAACAATGGAGGTCAATCGGTCAGTCAGGTCAATCGATTGGCTATAGAACAAACTGGGCAGAAACACAGGCCAAGGTGGTCATTCCCTGTGTCATATAACCACCAGTACATACATGGTGAACTCGTTTCGAAACCATGCAGTTCTCCCACTCTTTTGCACTCTTAGCCATGTAATGAAGTTGCTATTATAACTATAGATCAGATGCACGAGTGATTTGTGATTACTGCCCAAAATTTTATTATATCACTTTAAGATATCTAAAATAAAGATCAAGTTATTTTATATATAACAAAAATTAGTACAGTAGGCTTATTTCTAGAAATATTTCCAAAATTTGAAGCTTAGGATTTGTTTTATTCTAATGCCAGATGGTGTTGTACTGCATCAAAGAGATTAAAGTTTAAAATAAGCTAAATTATTGGCCAATAGAATGTGACCATATCAATATAATTGTATATTTGTTTAAAACATTATAATGAGGAGAAATATTGAATATTCCTATACTTTAGGATCTATACCGTGTTCTGTGGTAAGGATTTTTGCCGAGTTGATCTTGCAAAAGGCATGAGCACACAGAAATATGTAAAAGCACTTTCTGATAAATTGTTATTCATTTTGCCTGTTGTCATGAAATTACAGTCGAGAATCTATATTAGAATAGCTCTCATAAAATACTCAATTTTATAAAAACACTTTTAATATGCTACCAAAACACTGGGTGAGCTAATCATGCAAGAGGCTTAAAGAGTGTTTGAGACAACTTATAGAATTTGTCTAAATAATTCAGACCTGGACCCACTTCTTCTTGCTGATGTCATGTCCTGACCACACACACTGTCTTGATCCGTTGCATCTGCTGTGCCATCCTGGTAGGTGAGTTGCTCTCAATGTGGCTAAATGTCGGTTGGCTCACCTGAAGAATATTCATGCCCCCTGGAGAGAGTCATCTAACCTCATTCTTCCCTTATTATTCATGTTATGATGCAAGGGGTACTTAAAGACTAGATAGAGAACCCTGCGGTGCAAACTGGTTGATGTGTTTTGATCATACACCAGAGCTCCACATGTCCCGCTGTGCCCATGTGGCACTGCAGTGCCTCCTAACCAGTGAGTGAGAGTCTTCTGTTACCCGTAGGGGTTGCTTAAGTGGACAGCTTTGATGAAAATTCCCAATCATCCCAGGACTTGTGTCTTTCTTGTGTCTTTCTCTGTACTACTTGGGATCTAGCCACTGTTTAATAACAGGCTGTTGAAATTTTTTGGTTACAGCATATGAAGGGCAACTATTGCCATAGGTGATATAATAGCTGTTACACCCTGGGGAACAGGGTGGCTAGGATTCCCTTTTTTGGAAAAAAAACAAAGCTCTATGATGAAAAATTTTGTAGGCAAGTTTGGTGTCAGGGAGCACTTTAATGAGGTCACTATGAGAGTGAGTCCTGTTATATGTATGATTGCGATGAATGTGTACAGAACTGTAGTATTCTATGAAGATAGCTCCATAAGTTGTACATAAATTCCAAAAATTGATGCAAATACTACTTTATACATCTCTAGTAGAAGCCATTAAAATGCTTTCCATTTTCCCTTGTGATTAAGAGAGCTGAGACTCTCTATCGCGATGTAATAGTATGGATACTTACCATTAATACTGAAAGTTTAGCCCATTGTGGTACCCATTGTTCCACCTTTTTTGACTGATGAATGGCTAATGTTTGTGAACAGGGAGGTGCAATGATAGAGGCATGGGTATGACATTCAGCAATACTGTAGATACATAAAAGCAAGATCTATGAAAAGCTGTGATGTGGGGATGGAAGCAAGAAATTTTACCTGAGGTGATTCTAGGCTTTAACCCACAGGAGACTTAGTCCCCAGTGTGAATATTGCTGTATCTTATACAAACAATAGGGAAATGTGAAGTTCATGTAGCCTGGGCAGAATGACATTGTGATATGCCTTATGTTCAGACCAAACAATAGACTGAAACTGGAGGCTCCAATGTGTGCAGATGTGATAAGTTCAATAATACATTTGCACAGGGCTTGGATTCAAAAATTGTTGTGAGATTGAAGGTACGAACAGTCCTTATTGGCAAAAACACATTCAAGGTCTTTGGACAAAAAGATTAGGAATAGAATAAACACCAAGAGTACCATTCATACATACTGTAATGTCCTATTGGCAAAAGTAAAGTGATAGAGACTGAATAAATCTGTCTCCCTTATAAATTAACCTTTAGGATAGCTGATCTATTAAAACTCTACATTATGTATAATATTGTCCTCTCTTCCTAATTTTTCTAAGCACAGAATTATTATAAAATCATTCTTGACATTTGAGGCCTTTAGGTAAATTAAATGGGCTGCAAAATGTTCTATTCTATCAATGCATGTTGCAGGTCTGATCCTGTCTGTCTCATTTACTTCCTTTTTACTTCAGGTCAAGTGGGTTTTATTGTTCTTTATCTATATAGCTTAGACACAAGACACACCTACTCATTCTTTATACCACTTATCCTGTACAGGAAGCCTGGAGCTTGTCCCAGGGGACATGGGGCACTAGGAAAATAATTAGGAATTTGAAAAAGCCAATCAGCCTACTCTGCATGTCTTGGGATTGTGGGATGAAACTGGAAAACCTGAAGAAAACCCACATGCAAACTCCACGCACACAGACCTAATATGTAATGTATGTTCAAAACTATGTACAGGTAAACCTTGGATTGCGAGCATAATTTATTCAGGAAGCATGATTGTATATCAAAACTACGATGGAGGGCCAATGAAATAAAAAAAGGGGGGTAGGGAATTTCCGAGTTTAAAACTTATCTTTAAAACTTACTTAAAACTCGAAAGTTTCGAGAAAAAACCTGAAAGACTCTCTATGGGGTTTTTTTCTATCAAGGAAGGAAACCGCACATACACTGTGTTTAGAAGAAAACACCATACTGACTTGGATGATGTGATTGCCTTTGTTTATCAGGACGCAATGCAAAGGGATTTGTGGTACAACAGGAAACAATACTACAGGTCATTAAATTAATCGATCCTCATGGTGTGGACTTTGTAGAGTGCAACGTCTTAGGCACTGGCACTACAGTACAAAAGGTCCTAATGCTCTCTGGCATATGGAATCCTATGACAAATTGAAGCCGTATGGTATTACATCGTAAATGGGTGTATCGATGGTTTCAATCGTTTTGTTGAATGGATAAACAACCAATAATGACCCCAAGGTTGTGGCTGATTACTATTGGCCCTAATTCTCTGTCGTAGATAACCTTGCATCTGTCCATGGCTTAGTTCCTGATAAACAAAGGCAATCACCTCATCCAAGACAGTATGGTCAGTTCTTCTAAACAGGCTCAGCTTACATGAATGTCTCTTCAAATGATGATCTGATGATTCTGGGCTGAAATAACAAGTATTCCCTTGTTGCTAAATCCAAGGGAAAAGTTTGATTAGATCTTCCACTTTAGGCATAATGCAAAACAAGTGACGTCTGCCAAGGGTATATGTGGTTTCCTTCCTTGAAACTTTCGACTTACAACTTTAAACTTCTGAGTTAAACTCTGAAATTCAATGCCCTCCCCTTCCAACTCCTTATTTTTTTATTCTCATATTGGCCCTAATACTCGTCGTACAAAGCTAAATTTCCTCATAAAAATAAGGGAAACTTAGATGATTCATTCCACAATCCAAGAATATTCCTATAAACAAAAATTATACAAAATATAATATAAATACAAAATTGTATTTCTGTAAATGCAAGTACTGTATTGTTTTCCTTTTTTCAATAAAAATATTTGCCAAAAAAAAAAAAAGATTGGTCTCCCACACTGCTACAACCTTAAAAAATATTTTTTTCTTCATGGAGGCCGTTGTTGCAGTGTAAAGTAGTTTCCAAAAAACTACAGTCACTACACAAAATTTTAGCTTTTAAAAGCTTTACTCACAATCCCACAGCGTGAAAGAAAGAAGAACCATTGGCTCAGTTGTGATCATGTGACACTCGGAAGACAAGGGTAATACTCGTACTGTATATCAAAATCTTAGTTAAAAGTTAAAGTTAAAATGTATTTAATTCAAAAGTTTTTGCTTGTCTTGCAAAACACTGGCAGACCAAGTTACTCACAATCCAAGGTTCCACTGTAATAGCATATATGGAATTATGTGTGTGCATAACTCCTTCAAGACTGTTGAAAACATTCCAGTTGTCTACCTGATGAAGCTGGAAGCTGGTTGAGGAAATGCCAAAAGTGCGCAAAGATATCATCAAAGCAAGGAGATTCTGCTTCCGGAACCATGATGCATCACATAACAGTAAAAAGTAACAAAAAAATGTAGGTCTTCAAAGTTTATTTAAAGACAGCCATAGACTTAGCTGCTGTTACAGTTAACAAAGATTCATTCCGCCATATGGTTGCAATGCAGCAAACAGTCTTGATGCATGACTTCCTTTGGGCCTTGTGGGATAGTCATCCATGCTCGTGGTTCAAAGCAGTGTTTGAAAAGTGTCTTCAGGTAGGTGGGGGCTGGAATGTTTTTGGTTTTGTTGGCAAGCATTGGCGGTTTAAATTACATGCAGACACAGGAAGCAAGTGGTAGGAGAACTGCAGGGGTTTGATTGTGTGTGGGAGAAGACATGACAAATGTTCAATCTCAAGATAACAAGAGACTGAACAAGCAAACAAATGCCTGTGCACATTCCAGTCCTTTCTTTTGCTTTAAAGGAGCTTCCTGGTCTACAATAGCTGAAAATGATAGTTAGCTGTCCAGTGCTATGCTATGGTCGTGTAAGTTGTTAAAGGGTTTGATCCCTGGGGAGTTGACGAGAGCGTCTCCAGGGAATCAATTCTCCTTACTATGATGAAATTTCCTGAGCATCTTTCAGGAAATAAGCATATGTCATATAGCAATGTCTTCATATAAAATATGTTACGACACGAGCCAAATAATTAGAACCTTTGACTGGATAATTACTGCAGTGATGTTCTAACTGGTATCATTTAATTTGACCCTAACTGATGCAGTGAGTAGCTTCTTATTTCTTAAACAAACATGTCAGAATATCCAACCATGTGAGAATATTCACGTATCCTGTTGTTGTGGAAAAGATGTTACTATGTTTTAGAAGGGTCAAATTATTGGCCTACATCAAAGAAGAAAACAACTAAGGAGATTCCTGAAACTACTAAAACTGGGTTAAGAACTGTCCAACACAGAATAGGGTTTACCGTCATTACCAAAAAAACAAATGTGATCGGGAAAAAAAATATATATATATATAATATTTTTATATATAAAATTAAAAAGCAAATAAAAACAGTAGGACTCTATATACACTACCGTTCAAAAGTTTGAGGTCACTTGCAAATTTCTTTGTTTTTGTTTAGTGATTTATTTTCTACATTCTACAACAATACTGGGGATTTCAAAAC
>JAOVVA010000024.1:10745812-10759513 GCA_028565275.1 Leiocassis micropogon
AAGTGCAGGTTAATTTGTTTTATTTTTACTTTACAGCAGTGATTTCGTTAGTATGCGCTCACGCGAGTGTCATTAGCAATGTTGCTTGTTAATTTTTCAGATAAAACAGTCTTTCCGTTAATGTGTGTGTGTGTGTGTTTGTGTGAAAAAATCAAATAAGAAAGGAGAAAGTGTTAATGTGTAATACGAAATGAGGGAGAGGAGAGGGGCTGATTCCTCCTATTCTCTTACTTTAGCTTTACACGCATACACAAACACACATACAAACACACACACATACACAGCACCTGCGTGCATAAATGGAAACACTTATCTGTCGGGATTTATTTGTACTTTTTTTTAAAGGTAAAGTGCAGGTTAATGTGTTTTATTTTTACTTTATATTTTGTGTTAATTATTTTCATGTATTTATTTTTTGGGCTGTGGAACCAATAATTTGAGTTTCCATTATTATTTATGGGAAAATTTGATTTACGAGTGGTTTGAAATACAAGCCCACTTCCCGAACGAATTATGCTCCAAGGTTCCACTGTACTGTATATGTGCGTGTAAATAACATGTAGGATATACCTGGTGCAGAAATCCTGGAAGGTTCTCCGTACAGGAAAGCCAGCACGCCGGATCCTTACTGTCTCCAGCATGCCAGAATACCGCAGCTGGTTCAGCACCACGGAATGATCAAAATGATCTGGCATCTGAGAAAAGGAATGTTTTTTTTCTTGTAATTAAAATCCATCTTGGTTATTTATACATAAGAACTCATGAATCCAGACATCAGTCAACTCAGGTGTAAGTTGCACTGATCTGTTTCTTCTCTCCAATCTTCTCTACAGTAAGATGTTACACAGTCCTTAAATTTTCTTTCATTAAAAAAAAAATAAAATAATTTTCTCCCTCTGAATTGACACATTCACTTCACACAGTTTAAGTATGAAGGCAAACAATCTGTGCACTGCATCCACAAATACTCAGATGCAGGAATATAAACTGTCTTCCTTCATATTCAAAACCCAGTGCAATCGTAAAAAAGGGGCTGATTCATTTATGAATGAACCCTGCCAATCATACTCCAGTGACCTTTCACCTCTGTGGGCGTGACGCTGGAAACGGGGCGCTCTGTTCGCTGCTAATCTTGCCCTGTCTAAATGTCAATCTCTGCAGACGGAAGGAGGAAGTGCCGCGACTGATGAAAGACACTGAGACGGACAGATCAGTGATGAATGGGGCTCTGTGAGAGTCGATACCAGCTCACACTGATGAGATTCACTACACAACACACAAACGTAACACAAACAACCACAAGATACCAAGATTCTCCCTTCTTTCTTTTACAAATACACCACCAGCGTCATTAGCATACTGATACATGCGACAAGCGTCACAATGCAGTCAGCGAGGACGTCTCAGCCTGGGGGTGGATGTCTGGGAGGTGGGGGAGGTGGAGGATGGTCTGAAGTCTTGTAGTCAATAGGAAGATTTAAGACACACACACACACACACACACACACACACACACATAGAGACCACAGAGACAAGTCTTTAGCATTCTATACAGCTTGTGATGAAGATCACTTGTTCACATCCACAGAGGTAGAGCTGCTAACTCAACAAGTCGGTACTTTCACTTTCAAGTGCTTGCTTTGTTCATTGCACAATTGGATACTTTGATCAAATTTAGTCTTTACCTTCGGCTCTAATTTAAAATTTCTGTTATTAACATCATTAGACTAATAACGCATGAGTTCAGGTACACATTCTATTAAAGTGTGTGAACATTTCAATACATTCCAGCACATACAGTAACAAAACTGCTTACACGCAGATTTACAGACCTGTGAAACTGATATTTAATAAAAACAATTACAAAGTGGATAACCTACACACAAAGGAAACCCTTCAGCAGCTATTACTGAAAACTGCATGATGCATCCATCACAGATCACTTCGCCAAAATGATCCCCAAACACACACCTGCATCTCTTCTGACCCCAGTGCTCCATGAGCTCATACCGTAAAGTAGAAGGTCTCGTCTCATCCGGCAGCGGTGTGTCTCAGCCATCAAGCAAGTGTGTATCCCTACAAGAGTCAAGTATTAACTGGCCACTGTTCTGCCCCTCTCACTCATACAGGGTGCACGCGCGCACACACTCTCTTTACACAATACACAGCTCTGGTCTCTTTCAGCCACTGCTGGTTTCCATGGAGCTCAGATCCATGCTGGGCTAATTTGCACACGTTGTTGGGCGGGTGTCAAGGAGAGGATTGTGGGTACAATTTGGACGGATGGAGGCTCGGCTGTTTACTTTCAAAAACCTGTGTCCCACTGTTCCTCGGTCTCTCTATCTTTCTATCTTTTACTTCGCTGAAGTAAATAAATACATATAAGGAAGTAAATATATAAGTGGATGTAACTTGTCCATAGCAAGCTTATAAGTTCAGTGAGTTCAGGTTTTTTGAAGTTTAAAAGAAATGAAACATCTAAAAAAAAAAGTCAGAAAATACAATCACTACAGTAACACTTAGTTACTTAGAAGTACTTTTCTGTGCAACAAGAGCAAGATAACCTCACCATATATTAGCTCGCTGTGTGTGTGTGTGTGTGTGTGTGTGTGTGTGTGTGTGTGTGTGTAAGTGTTTATACCTTGTTGTTGTTGGGTTTGATGCAGCGCACAAAGAAAGGGTTGGATGTGCTGAGGGTGGACATAAGGGAATGCAATGAATTCTGCAGAAAAGGAAATAAAAACGGTGAGATTGTGTACAGATATTGTAATAGCTTGATGTTTATAGGTGAAGTAAGTGACACTGGAGAAAGATTTTGGATATTTGAACAGCTGAACAAATACTCTCCCCACTGCTTCTTCGGAATCTTCGCCTCATAATTCATGGACGCGAGTTCCCAAGATGGTGAAACTAACAGCTGGGGTAGCTGACTAATATTAAAAGAAAGCAACGTCCAACATGAGTGTACCCTGCTGCTGATCCACTTTCTTTATTTCAGTACAGAGCCTATCTATCTGTCGTACTGTGGGGAGACATTCATTGAATTTGACTAAAAGTCACGATTTTAGAAGGACCAAATTATTAGTCTGTATCAAGTACCGAATCAATTAAGGAGATTTGAAAGATCTGTCTAAGACGTTATTGAAACCTGTAAGGGCCGTGCTGAACCATCAAATTTGTGAAAAAAATGTGGTCAGAAAAAATCTTGAATCTTTGAGATCTTTTAAAAGCTTAAAGACGCATGGTCAAAACTGAACCACAGGATTGTGACTAAACTGCTTTGTGTCCATAAGAAACTGCTATGTGTCCTTGTTAATGAGACTAATCAGAAAAAAAACAACTTAAATTTACGAGGGATAATATCCTGACTTGTCTTGTGCTGTGTACAGGAATAGCAATGAAACGCGTTATCGGGAATCGAGCACCACTAAGCCACCACGCTGCTACAAGAGGTTAGCCTATTTTTAATAAAGAGTAAAAAAGCACATAACAACCGTACAACCTTATGAGATCCATAAGAAGCTTATACCCGTTAGCTGATTTTCTGAAAGGTGTGAAAAAAGGTTAACAAAGGGGAAGTGTTTAAAAGTGTTCAGTGTGGTTAAAGTGCCGTCCTTGTTATGAATATAAAGACACTGCGTATTATGAAGGTGCTTTCTACAGCTGCTCACCTTGAACTGGGAGCTGACTGTCGGCCTGCGATGCTGTGAGCTGCTTTTCATCATGTCCTGCCCACTTCTGTTACTCATCCGCTCAAACAGATCATACACGAAATCCAAACTGAAGCAAGAGAGAGAAAGAGAGAGAGAGAGAGAGAATTTGGAAAATTATAAAGCATTTCACTGTTGTGTCGAAAGAAGCAAAGGGAACCAGCAACACCTCAAGAGCCTAAACCTAAACATACCAGTCCCATTCAGCACGTTTACAGCCAGGTGACCATCGCTAATCCAATTTAATCAAACAATTTCGAAATTTAAAGCTTTATCCTCATATATTTACTGTTTGTCCCTAATCACCTCAAAGGTGGAGGTGACAGCAGCAAGCAAAAACTACCAGAGATGGCAAGAAACCTTGAGAGGAACCAGACTCAATAGAGATCTCATCATTTAGTGTAAGTAATAACAGATAGCATGAACATAAGTAAATGCATTCATGCATTGTATAACCCAAAATATGTTTCAGTTAACATCAAAATGAACATTTGTTCGTGGCAATTTCAGTCCTTTGCAGTCATGAGCCATCATAGGAAACTGTTTGTATAAATTGCAGACCAAAGCCATCTTCATGGTTATTACATGGAACGGACTTCAGCAATCAGATGAAACTACAAGGAACACTTTTCCTATTTTCACATTATAAGACACATCACTTAGTTCAGAAGTTTTGGTCATATCAGATTTACATGTCACGATAGTTCACATTACAAGTGAACTAATTGATACGTCGTTGCTAGAGCAATCTGGGCTTGTGTGAACATTTATTTAATTTAAACACTGGATGCAATTTTAGGAGAAATACTCTTGGGGTTTTGCACTGGAGGATGACAAGCAGTAAGTCGGCTGTATTTGTTAAGGCAGAAGAAGGAAGAAAGTCAGATGCTTCGCTTTTAGCTGTTTAAGCTGTTTATTGTTAGCACAGCTAGAAATCCCGGCGCTGCCGGTACTGAATGATGTCTGCGAGCATCCTTTGCATGCACACAGGCAAAAAACTGCATGAATTTCGATCTGGCCGTTCTCACTCAAGTCACATACCACGTATCAAATATATATCTGATTTAGGATGGCATACTGTATGAATATGACTCAGGCCTGATCTGGAAAACATTAGATTTGTGTCACTAGACAGCCAAAAATTATAATTTATTAATATAATGTGTTAATGTAGGATAAAAAAAAATCTGATTTGAGTCACTTCAGGCTGTTAATGTGAACGCAGCCGTTAAGTCTTTAATCCAGACCGGTTTACATCTGCTACTGAGACAGGAGTGAAAAGTGATGTGTCAATTGCCAAGTTGTTAACAAGCTAAAAACAAAACAAAAAAAAACAAACACTTCCTTAGACAGCAACTTCCGTCTAAGGAAGGCTGGACATAATGGAACGCTCCCATGCTGCACACACTCAGTACCAGAATGAATGAGTCACCAGATCATTAAATGCTGCCTAAAAAACACTGAAGCTAGTGTTATTCATTTTGGTTATAGCTGTTAACTGTGAAAAGTGAAACGTTTTTTTGGCTTTAACTATGGAAAAGATGATAAATCAACTACCAGACTTAATTTTTTTTTTTTAATGGTCAACAACTTAAACTGAATTACCTTAATACACACAAATACACACCTGCTATCCCTGAGTAGGTTGAGAATGTCATCTCTGAAAGTATCTCTGTTTTTCTCCAGGATCCCTCTCACATCATACACCACCTAGAAACATCATAATATTTAACACTCGCACACATTGCTGTATGAAGGCACACAAACCTGAATGCTTAAAGAAAGTAAAGCATGCAACTAAGGGAACTCCAATGAAAAAAGTCAAATAACCTTCAAAACACTTCATTTTCAAAGAACTCTCTTCACAGACCCACAACTTATTTTATAAACTCACATGGTCTGGTTAACTACTGCACAGCAGACGAACTGAATATACATCGTGTGTTAGTTAGGATGTCTTACCTCTCCTGCATAGTGCTTCACTCCAAAGTTGTGCACAGCAACTCGGGGCTTTATATAGAAAGGGTTTTTCTGTGAGTGTGCACAAGACGAAAAAAGACAAAGAGACAGAGAGAGAGGAAGTGAGACTAGTGTTTAGGACAAATACTAACTACAGCAGTGGACATGGCAAAGGGAAGAGAGCCTGAACTGAGATGAAAGTGGCAACATAAATAAGTACAGTATGCGTGCTGCAACAATTAGTGCTATTCATGTACTACTTTACTGCCCCCTGCTGGACAAGACAAAAACACAAAGCTACAATTAATAGGGAAAATTAAATGATATCTAATTATTAGCCTCGGATATGAGTGTGTGTGTGTGTGTGTGTGTGTGTGAGAGAGAGAGAGTGAAGACTTTACCGAGTGTTGGCTGTGGAGCTTCTCCAGCAATGTAGCATCAGTGGCTTTGGGAAAATGACTTTCTTCATTCATAAGTGCCAAAAGACCCAGTTTCTGCAGAGGTGCAACACACACACACACACACACACACACACAAAAACATATTATTTAAATACACAAGATCTTTCTGCATACATAAGCTATCACCTTATGTAAAATATGGATCAGTGCACATGCATGTAGATTACCTTCTCTATTAGATCCAGACACTCTCCATTGTCCATCCAGTTCACATCATCCCAGATCAGTCCTTCCCTACACGCACACACAAATTATAATTTTTTTGACATATAGTACATTTAGAACATTACAAAAATCTGCTAACCTTGAAAAGTTTTAAAAAGTGAGAAAATTGCATTTAAAGATTTCACAGAAGCATATAAAAAAATTTGACAGCCGGCGTCTGACTACGACCTGAACTGATTAGTGACTGGATTGATTCTCATCCCTGGTCCTGGAGACCCCCTGCACATTTTAGAGTTTCTTCAGTGATTTAACCAATCAGCTGATTAACATTTGAATTGAAATGGAGGTGACAGAGAAGGGAAACACTAAATGTAAAATGTGTATGACAGTGGGGCGCCCAGGACCAGGGTTGTGAAATACTACACTATGGCATGTAGCTATTGAATAACTTGAGTGTTGCATTCACTGTGTGAGCAATAATACTATAATAATAATACAATATATAATACTACTAGCAAGGAATTATTCATCTTGAGACACACCATCTGTGTTTGATAAACCATCATTATAGTGAAATATGCTGTATTTAGACTTTCTGGTTTAGGTGCCTGTTTGTCATGTCATTTTTTTCTCACCTACACCGTATGTACGGTATATATGTACCATCGATACTTAGATCTGATACAATTTAATCTAAGGTACAAATCAAACAACCACAAATCTTTAGACATCAGCATCCTTGTAGTCTTCCATCCATAAGTAATGATGTCATCATCAATTCTATTGTCTGTTACGTAAAAATTACTTTTTAAATTTTTTTTTTACATTTAGATTGGTCTCTGCTATAGCTTAAACATGCTAGTTAGACTTTCCCTTTAATATAACCTCATATAAGATGATCCCCTCCCCAGGCTTGTTGCTCAGCTCTGCTGTTCACTGGTGGGCGTGGCTCAGCGTAGGACATTTACACAGACACTGAACCCGGCATGTTCAAATAAGGAGTATAATGAGTGTTTAAGGTATGGAAATTAAAATGCATTATGTGAGGAGTATTTTAGCTGGATTAATAAAAGACACATGAAGGAAGCTCTGATAACTTGTTTAAAAATAGTCAAATATGGGACCTTTAAATACGTGAATATAAGATAAATCCTACTTAAATCCTCCTTTCGCCATACCTGTTGCAACTATTACATTCAGGCAATTTATGTATGCCAGTCTTTCATTAAAAACAAATAATAAAGCCTTTTTATGCAGTTTTAAACCCATGACTGTTCTTGGCTTTAGTCTGTAACGTCTGGTAAAGGCAGTCTAGCGCAATAAAATTAAATCTATGACTTCTTTTTACGTTACAAATTACAATGAGTGTGAATGTCTTTTTAAAGATACACAGTCAGTAAAAACCTACTATCACCAGCATGCCAACACACACACACACACACACACACACACTTTTTTGGACTAAAACAGTTACAATCACTGAAGTGTGTAAAAACAGGTTTATAAAAACATGAACTTGGCCTTGTGTAAGAATCGCTGTGGGTGTTGCATTATGGGTAAAAGAGCTTGGATTACAGCGTTCCATAGAGTGTACTGAATGATTGTATGGTCTTCAGTTAAAGGTCACATATTCTCTTTTAAACAAGTTATTATAAGATTTAGAGGTCTTCAAAATGTTCCAGCTGAAATCCAGCTCTGATCCTGCATCCTGGCTGCTTGATTTTCTTTCAGCTTTACTCTTTTCCCAAACAGACTGTTTAGGGCTGTAGCTTTAAATAAACTGCTCCAAAGCTCCCCTTTGAGGAAGAGCATTTTCCTAACCAGAAAAAAATAATAATGGATTTCTCCAAGTTATGACTCGACCTTTCTCATGCGAGTAGCAGCGATATTAATGTTAACAATGTGTCAGCTCAGTGAAACAGCCTGGAAACAATGCAGGGATCTCAGACAGGTCGAGCTGTGACGAAAACACCCCCCCCTCATAATTATCATGAAGAACATTTGTAGGAGGTTGTGATTGCTGTTATAAACCAAGCAGAGTGTGAAAGCATCATATTAGGGATGAAGAATGCACACTATCCACTCCAGATGCGAAACGGAAAAGCACTTTATAAACCTCTACTATTACATGTTTTTAGAGACTTCCTATGCTACTGTATATTGTATTACATCACAATTGGATGAAATATTTTTACTCACCAAAAAAACAACAAATTAAGAAAATTGACAGTCGATGTAAACGTGTTGTAACATTCTAAACAAAAGTACTGTAACTCGTACTTGATATCACAAAGGAAGCTGCACGTTTAATATTGAATGAATTTTAGGACATAAATACAATGCATACATATAATGGTTAAATATTCGATACTTATTTTCGAAATGTGCCTGACTTACAGTACAGAACTGCACAGAAACTGGAAATACTACTGAAGATTAACATAAGCAAATTTATGCAAAGTGATCAAAGATCACATGATCACCATCTTTAAAACTGCTGTCCTAAAGTCTAAAGTAAAATTTGTTCATTTTTACTGAATCTGTTCATTTCAGAATCTGTTATTGATCGTTTGCGTCTTTTTCTTTGAGAGACTCTGTGTCAGCTATCTTTCTTCCTCAATTATTATAACGCGCCCTAGGCATGTGACCTCTCTGAAATGTTCATGAAAAATCTGCATGTTGGAATAATTTAGTTTTTTATTTTAAGGCATTGATTACGAGGAGCGTTCAGATTAAACCAGGACATGAGATTTCTCATGAATGAAGATGTTAAACATTGAAGATTTGAAACATTGAAACATTTGCAGACGACTTCAAACACAGTACGGTGGTGAGACTCTTAGCCGCAGTGAAACATTTGCATGGTGCGATGGCGATCCCAGCCGAGGTGGCTCAGAGCCCACTGCGGTCGTTTCCGCGAACATTCAGCAAGTAGGATCCTAGAAAATCGGCACAAAACTTGTCGCCAACTTGTGGAAGAGGTGCATCTGTCTGTGAGAACTGTACAGACAATTATTCATGAACACCACTTGCACATTACAAGAACTGAGCTGGGAGTGTTCGCCACATCCTCCGTACAGGCCAGTGTTTCAGATGTGAAGCAAGCGGTCTGATCGAGGCTCAGGCGTACTGAGGAAACTTTCTACCTTGAAGGTATCCGAGCACTAGTGAAACCCTGGGATAAGTATTAGTGTAGCAGGGAATTCTAAAGAGAAATAAAGTGAGTTTTACTCTCATAACTGTGTTCTGTCATTCTGCACAATCTAAAGTCCTGGTTTGACTTGAACGCCCCTTGGCTATGGGTGATCTGTCATGGCAAACTAATTGTTTTAGCAAAGTAAATATTATAATCATTGTTTTAACATTCAGCCTTAAAATAATGATGATACATTTATTGTAATTATTTTATTTTGTATGAAATTAACATTATATATTTATTTATGTTCCCTTATTGAAGTGGTTTTTATACTTGTACAGTACAAACTCTGTACTGTACTGTATTTTATCTGAAAAGGAAATGAGTGAACACACACACACACACACACACACACACACACACCTGTTGTACTCCAGCTGCTCCAGAGAGAATATGTGCTTATTGAAATACTCCTGTAGCTTCTCATTGGCGTAATTAATGTTAAACTGCTCGAAGCGGTTGACCTGAAAGACAGACACATCGTCCACATCGTTCTGCTTCCTGTCTCTCAGCCTTCTGTATCAGTTACAACTGTATCATCATAACAAGTTACAAACACACTACAGATAACAAAGCTTAACTGTGAAACTATACAGCAAAATCAGAAGAGTGATTGTCACCTCGAAGTTCTCAAAGCCAAAGATGTCCAGGATGCCGATAGACTTGAAGTCGTCGTTGCCATGGATACGCTTGTTAAGTTTGTGGATGATCCAGGTAAAGCACTGAGAGTAGAGAGCCATAGCCATAGAGTCCCGAGAATCGACAGCCTAGAGAGCGCGCGCACACACAAACACACACACACACACACACACACAAAGAAATCAAATCAGTGTCAGTACCAACCAAACCAAAAGGATAATTTGCATGAATCTCTTGAAGTAAATAATAAGCAGCAAGTAAGTGTATATAAAAAGGCATGTGCATGTGTGTGATCAGTTCAATCAGTTAGATGTGTGTTTGTGTGTATGTATGTGTGTGCACACGCATGTGTGTGTCACCTGTTCTATGGTAAGTGGGGTGCTGATCTCTTCTCCTCGGAGGATCATGGATCTGTGTGTCAGAACTTCTGCCAACTGTGTGCAGTCCAAACCCAACAATTCTGCGGCAGTTGTGAGAGCTAAACACACACACACACACACACACACACACACACACACACAAATAATTTTTAAATCCATATTAAAATAGATTTGTTCTGCCTAGTGAATAACATCTTACGGTAATAATATGTTATTAATATTAATTGATTTGAGCAAAGTGATTCATAATGATGAAAATAACATTAAAAAATTCACATTTTTTGGATTGTGGATTAAAGATTTTACAAAGAAACCTGAGGGTCAGAGAAAAAAAGCGCGCATGAATCCTTTCATTAGGAAGGTCTAAAGAGGCCTCATTAACGAACAGATGTGTAGAGAGAAAAGAAAAAAGGAACAAATTAATGGAGGAAAAATAAGAAACTGGAGAGAGAGAGACAGAGAGAGAGAGAGATAGAGAGAGAGAGACAGAGAGAGAGTGAGAGAGAGACAGAGGTAGAGAGAGAGACGGAGAGAGAGAGAGAGAGAGAGAGAGATAGAGAGAGAGAGAGAGAGAGAGACAGAGAGAGAGAGACAGAGAGAGAGTGAGAGACAGAGATAGAGAGAGAGAGACGGAGAGAGATAGAGAGAGAGAGGTGCAAACCTGCTTTGGAGGAGACTTGAGCTCCTCCGGCGGTGGCAAATTCAATGTTGCCAAGGTGCATGATTCCAGCTAAAAGCCTCAAAACCTCAGCGATATTCTCCTCTCCAAACTGCATGGTCCTCAAGGCATTCTGGATACACATACACACATGGACACACACCGTCATATGCATGGAAGTGCTGAGGTATGATGCACTTAGTCATTTTTAAACATTTCAATATTTGAACCTCTTTTCTTAACTGATTTTGCTGACTACATGCTAATAACACGCCCACATGAAGATACCAGATTTTGATTTGAATCCCAATTAATTTAACCATCAGCCACAAGACAACATAAATGTTGAGAAATAAATAGAAATTCCTTTGCAGACACACATATCATTTCCTTTCATAGTTCATATTTCAATTATTTTACCCTTCTATATTTTCACATTTTCATGCCTCCCAGTTTACAATTACATTTTGCACATTCTGTAAATCCTGTGTAATTTATATATTTTTACATATTTCTATTTGATTTTATTTTGTAACTTTTGTAAATTTCTAAACTTTTACATTCCAACCAATTTTTTTTTCTAAATATCATTTTTATAAAAAATAAAAAAAAATTTTTTATTTTGCTTTTATTAGAAATTATATCTTTAGTTTAATTGTGTTCTCTAATACAATTTTTTTTTCATTGTAGTGAAATCTTTCAATTTTATCTTTACATTTTAGGTCACGGACAGTCGCATAAGCATTTCAGATCATACTGTGTATGGTTGTTTTAGTGGCAAATAAAATTTTAATTTAAATTGAAACGATGGTCCTGACTGCTTGGTTATACATTTCAGGTTTTCTATGAATTTTACAATATACAGTAATGTACAAAACTCACCCACATATTTAAATATTTATAAGAATAAATAAATTATGTAGATTCAATATAAGAAGTGGGAGCAAATGTTTTGCTGTGTTCTACAATGTGCCTAAAGACTATTTAAAAGTACCAACTTTTTTGTACCAACGTCAGCAGCAGCCTCATTTCCCCTCTCGTCTGTTCCAACCACTCAGCATCCAGATTGAACAGTATACTAATTACTGACCTGATCATCTGTCATCATCTGCACCTGTTTCTCACTGGTTCATGCCATAAGTTAAATGTTTTTATGCTTAAACCGAAAAAAAAAAAAATGCTCAGAACTGAAAATGAGAGCCAAAAAAGTTGTTCAGAAAAACCTGAAGAACTGTTCCTCAAGACTATAGTAAAAAAGTAAGTCTGGCTCTTTGGAAGCAAAGTGTGAAGAAATGAGGAGAGGGTCAAGACTTCTGCTCAGTACTGTGTGTATTGACTTCATGGTGCATCAATCTGAGTTCAGCATCAGTGCTGGTTATTATTTTCAGTACATCTGGTTAAAGTCTGCCGTGGTGGATTGTGTGAAATTGTTCCTCCTTCTCTTTACCTCATAAAAAAGTGTTGGCTTTAGCTGCTTTGTTAGGAAACAAACACTTTGCTGTATTGCATTTCACAAACACAGTTTGGATCTGATATTTCTCCCTCTTCGTGTTATCCATTGGTGTGTCTTACCAGCACTTCCTTGAACGTGTGTGTGTCGTTGATGGTGGGATCCGTCACACAGCCGGACTGATTCAGGTAATGAAAACTCTCAGCGGGCAGCAGAGAAAAATCCTCTGAACACACAGAGAGAGAAGAGAGACGTAGAGAATAAGGAGGAGGACGGGACCAAAAGGCTGAGGTGATGTGTAGAGTGTAAGTCATTACTCACCCCTCTGTTCTGCACTCGCTCCTGCCAGCAAAGCGTAGAATATGTGGTAGTTCCTCTCGCCGGGATTCTGACGCACGACACGATTCTGACGGGAGGTCAAAGGAGGCAAAATTACATACACACGTTCACAATGTATATATACAGTATATGTATCCTGTATATACAAACAAACAATATTTCATTGTTGCTCACCTTCTCTAATAGATCTTTATGGGGGAAAAACAGTCAAGGAAAATGAATAAACTGAAAACACTGTTCTCTTTCAAAAGCAATCTGTCAAGCATATGCTCGTTCTCTCTCTCTCTCTCTCACACACACACACACACACACACACACACACACATATCCACACACGCTCTCGCACAGCATTAGAGGAAGCAGAGGAAGCATTGATCTTTCAGGATGATCATATTTAACACAATACAGGATACAGTCCACAATCTTTCCTCCCTGAATGTTTCCCCGCTGGCTAAAGTGAAGCTGGATGAACTTCCCGAAGCGGCTCGAGTTGTTATTGTACACCGTCTTAGCGTTTCCAAATGCCTCCATTATGGGACTAAAGAAGAAACACACACAAAGTCAGAAGAATATTGAAAGAGAAATGTGACAGTACATGATTTACTTCATCAGTAAATCTATAATTATTAAAGGGCATTGCTTGTATTGTGGGGTGTGTATATAAGTTTGTGTGTGTGTGTGTGTGTGTGTGTGTGTGTGTGTATGTGTGTGTGTGTGTGTGTGTGTGTGTGTGTGTGTGTGTGT
>JAOVVA010000024.1:10759781-10789273 GCA_028565275.1 Leiocassis micropogon
CACACACACACACACACACACACACACACACACACACACACACACACACACACACACACACACACACACACGTTACTTAACAGTGTTTCTCATCATGACTTTGATGTTCTGTTGATTCCTGCATAGTCACAAGGAGTCTGTCACTCAAAATCTTTTCGGTAAAGTTGAGCTCAGAAGTTTGCATCCCCTTGGTATTTTGGTTAAAAAAAGTTTAACAGGTAGTCAAAACAACAATTACTTAATGTTTTTTTTTGTACTGAATGCCTCACAATATGACATAAATATTATAGCGAGTGAGGTTGGAAATATTGATTAATATCGTGAAGTATAACAAGTAAAAACATAAATAAACAAACAAATAAAAAACTAATTTCTTGAGCGTTCTTTGAGGATAAATTTTCGAATGTATTGTACTGAACAAGACGACTGAAGGATCGTTTTCTACACTTGTTCTGAGGTAACAAAGGTATTTTCAATTTCTGTGCATTCGAGCTAGAGGGAAAAACCTGAATGTAGCCATGTTTCTCTTATCTTAGCAACAAGCTAGCCAGCTGATCGTGATGAATGACATGCATGTTCTGCCATAAAAGAGTTTACTTTGTAGTCAATGTTAGAGATTTAACAATAAGAGATTTTACAGCAAACGGACAAAAGTATTTGGCCAAGCATCCAATAACATTGTATCTAAATACATATACTTTAATATGAAGTTGGTCCTTTTGCAGCTATAACAGCTTCCACTCATCTTTAAAGGCTGTCCACAAGATTTTGGAGTGTTTCAGTGGGAATTCCGTGGCCATTCAGTCTGTAGAGCATTTATGTTGGCACTGATGTTGGATGAGAAGTCCTGGCTCACAATCTCCATTCCAGTTCATGCCAAAGGTGCTCGATGGGGTTGAGGTCAGGGCTCTGTGCGAGCCACTCAAGTTCTTCCACACTGAACTGATCAAACCATGTCCTTGCTTTGTGCACTGAGGCACAGTCATGTTGGAATAGAAAAGGGCCATCCCCAAACTGTTATCAAGTTTGAAGCATAGCATTGTCCAAGATGTCTTGGTATGCTGAAGCATTAAGATTGCCCTTCACTCGGGATAAGGGTCCTGACGGAAACACCTCAATTCAATAATTAACAGGTCTGGCCAAATACTTCTGTCTATATAGTGTATATCTGTACAGTATGTTAAAAGAAGATATGTTTATGTACTGCATAACTCAAGGTAGGTTATAAGGTAACGGTAGTTTACATTCTACTTTGTTTACTGTTGACGCTGAGATGTCACTGGAGATGTGAGTTGAGGAGGCCATTCTGGGTTCTTAAGTAGGAAGTTTGAGATAAGAGGGTGTTTTTTCCTGTTTTTTTCCCCAAATTATGTCGTTGAGTCAAACACTGCATTAGAAGAATTACAGCATACCTCAATTAACAACAATTTGTATTGTATAAGCTAGTTTTGCAAAGCTAAGCAAACTTATGCATGTGATAATACACATCCATTTTAATGTTCAATGTGTACAGTAATTACTAAGTTCTTTGGAAACTTTGGAAGCAAGTAAATAAAGATTTGTGCATTTACAAGAGGCTTTCAAAACAACCCGGGAACTGTGATGAGATTTCGTGTGGCATTTTGATATTTTGCACAATTTGCAAAAAAGTCCCAGTCTCACGTGACCACCCCTTGTATTCGGGTAAATCAAAGAGCATTACAAGCAGTAGACTTACTCATTGTCAGACATGTCTTAGTAGCTTTAAAATGTTCCTTATTTTAATCGGTTCAAATCGTTTTTCGTCTCCTAGATACTGATATTAGACATATAAGTCTTTATTTGAATGTGGGGCAGAAATTCTACCTCGACCTTTACCTACTTGTGTAATTAGTGTTGTTAGGCAACCATGAGATTTAACCTTTGACACTGTTGAAGGCTCTGAAGCCACTGCCAGGGTTATGCTGCAGCTCAGCTCTTATTCACATAGAGTTAAAAAAAAAAATGCTTTTAGCACTTTAGTCCTTTACACTGACCTGGGGGTCTGTAGCTGTGTTTAATGTGTATACTGCATGGGGGCTATGTGTGTGTGTTGAGTCTCTGTGTACAGTGTGCCCTTTCTGTTCTTTGTTTGGGGTGTGTGTTGAAGTCCCTCTTACTCCACTGACAAGGTGCTGGTGCTTAATCAGGGAACCAGAAAATGTTTTCAAGAACCAGCATACACATCCATCAAATTTCAAGTCAGATGTGGGGTTTTCATAACAAGCGGAGTAAAATAATGCATCTTGTCTAGGGCTGTAAGGGCAGCGCTCAGTATGAGGCTCTCAGGTTCTATACGTTTGCGTATACAAAAATAAACTCAACACACCATGTGATAAAGTAGGTTATTCATCATGAAATACCACAAATACATATATTACATAAGGTTCAATAAACATTCAAACCTAATCAAACCCACAAAGCCTTCTAAACAGTCCTCCTTAATCAGAATAGTCTACAGCAGTTTAACACACACACACACACACACACACACACACACACACACACACACACACACAATATGCTAGCATAACAGCTGGTGGTAATAACACACATATACGCACTCATCTCTCTTTCTCTTTCTCCTTCTTCTTGCGTTTCCTAGCTGATTCAATTTCGATAAAGAAATCACTGCCATGACCGGAAAGTTCATGTTCAGGAAGCAGAGAATTCAAAAACAACGAGCTACATGACTTTCACTAGCTCCTGTAACAGCAGAATGCTTACTGACCCATGATAGTCGGGATTTAACACATATATCTCACATATTTGAGAAAATCATGAAATAATTAACACATATATCTCACATATTTGAGAAAATCATGAAATAATTAACCAGATTTTTCAGTCAATGTTTATTTTTGCTATATAGTACAGTAAGTGTATATAGTATGTTGTTGTTGGTCTTTCGGTTGCTCCTGACAAGGGGACGCCACAGCGGAATACCCAGTCCGCACCACAACTTGGCACAGGTTTTACGACGGATGCCCTTCCTGACGCAACCCTCCCATTTTTATCCGGGCTTGGGACCGGCACTGCATCCAGTGGCTGGGGTTTGGGCACTGGCTGGGAATCGAACCCGGGCCTTCCGCATGGCAGGCGAAACACCTATAGTATAATCCTGTTATAATAAACTCTGTTATAATGGGCTCTCAAGGTCTGTTCACCCTGGCTGCACACCCACATAAATGTGCATAAAAAGCTTGGGATATAATGTACTCGCATATAAGGGAAATTCACTAAATGTGTTCATATTAGGATTCTATAAACTTGTCCTACCCATTAGTCTGTCCTCCCACAATAAATCCATGCTACCACTCCTAGGGATTTATGGGATGATTTTTAGTATTGAAAGCATTGTTTTTTTCCGTGTTTTATTTCATTTTATTTTATTTGGATGGTTATTGCAACATTTGACTAGTGGATTGATGGATAATGTTAACTCAATCTGTCAGAAAGTGCTGGGTTAAAGAGATAGGGATTATAGACTGATAATGTCAAAAACCACGTAACAAAGTGCTACCAGTATGTCAGGAAATGTTACCTTTGATTCAACCATTCAAAACTATAGGTAGGAGATATTGAGACTAATATAACTATGATTTTTGCTATTGGTAGCAAATTCTGGCAGGGTAGGAAAAAATTATAGAACACTGGACTAATAGTTAGGTCCCTGTGATTGCTGACGGGTGTAATTTTATTGGATTATAAGGGAACACTAGCGTTGTCTTAAATGCATTGTGCAGCATTTACTCTACATTCGATCAGACGGACTGATTAACGGATAAACGGTCACGGGTTTATAAATAGCTACGGCGTAACAAACCAGCACAGAGGGAATGCTACTGTGTTGCCAGTGACGTCAGGGCCCTGCTTGCGTTCAGAATAGCGTCCATGCATACTGTAGCTTGCCAAACCCTATTAACTATTCTTGGAACCAACAGGTCACATATGCTTCTTGTTAACTACTCATGGGCGGGCATAACAATGGCAGTGCTTGCGTAAAATGTTGGAGATGTAAGTCTGCTGGTTTGAGGCGGGTGTTGAATACCGTAAAAAGTGCTGTAAAATGATTTGCTGTGGACTTCTGTAAAACTCGAGCCATAGAATTGAGGTATTGGTCTGAACTGACATTGACTTACACTACTGTACCTGCTAGAATGTAGTATCATTTCAAGGAGCACTGTAGGTATTTCCTTATCCATGGTATTACCAACTCTGGTTTTAGTGGACCTTGGATATAAGGGACTACCCTACTGGGCCCCTTGATGTCTGTTATATCTCACTGCAGCTTTTCAAATTTCAATAATTTCCAGTCCAGAACAGGCTGTTGGATTTTCACCAAATGTTTTAAGATGGTTTGAAGCACCTTGTCATGGGTGGATAATCATGAGAAGAAAAAATATCTCCTAGACTACAGTAGGAATACAAAACATGAAATGTACTTAAACTAGCCGCTACCACAAATCAGATGCATTTCCTTATTCATATGAGTCAGAATGTCATGGGAAATGCTGGTCGGTCTGAGAAATGAGACAGGCATACAAACAGACGTACAGTACACGGAGAAGCTCCTCAAAACCAACAGGTCCAACAGGTTTAAAGGGTTCACTTCCAGGTTCTCAAAGATGATGAGAAAAGCTCAGAAACAGACATATATCTTAGAGCTTTTCAATCTTTGTGACCAACTTATCACTCATGAGCATCTCATACCAGCTGTACTGGCTACTGTTTTAAATTCCGCAATCTGATTGGCTACTTGCAGTTCAGTTTATACACAAATTCTGTGTGTATATAAAACCGGTTCCCAGGGATATTAATGTGACAAAGAGCTTCCTGGAATAAGGGACGACCTGTAATTAAAACGCTGTCTATATGGTATTATACTGTAAATCATTAATCCACATTAAATAGACCAAAATATTGAACCGCTGCTGAAAAATGACATCTTAAAAAAAGACTGTGATTACTTTCATTATTGTAAAACCTCTAAGATAGTTCCATCAGAACTATTGAAAGACATTGAACTGTGTCTGAACAGCATTATGAAGACTAAGAGACAAGGTCCAGGGCAAAGAAGTTCTGTAACCCCGTGTTGAAGATCCTGAAGTACAACATTACATCTATTATTTACAATTGGAATGCATATGGCACACTCGTGACTCTGATAGAGTCCAGCAAAAAAAAAAAAATCAGCAGCTAAGAATCTAATAGGAACTCTGAAGGATATGCAGAGATCCACAGCTCAAACAGGAAAAGCTGTTTACACAACAACAATACCCTAAGAAACCACAAAAACTGGGGTTTATGAAAACAGTGATGAGACGGGAACCATTCTTAAATAAGACTTGTTTGAAATTACATTTGGAGAAATGCGGAAATCAGCCTGAGAGCCCTATCTGCTATCAAGGTGAAGCACGGGGGTGGAAGCATTATGCTGTGCGGGTGATTTTCATAAATAGGGACTAGCAAGCTGGCCTGCGTTGACGGCAAGATGGATGGAGTTAAATTACAGGGGTTTACCTTTCAAAAGGACAATGAGCCTTAGCAAAAGCTACACTAGAGTCATTCAAATCCAGGAACCTCAGTGTGTTAGAATTATCAAGTTAAAGTTGTAAAAGTTTTACTTTAAAAATCCTGTTGATCAATAACTTATATTTAATCTGCAAACAAAATATATGCAAAAAAAATAATCTTTTGTTAAAAAAAATGCTTTTGTTTTAATTAAGCTTTGTGTCATGATAAAAAAATCTTATCAATTATTAGATACTTATTTTTTTTTTATGTAAATAATAATAATAATAATAGAGATTTAAATAATTAAGTTTATTTTAATTGCAGTGTCAATAACACATCAAAGCACTTGATTATATTCCATCGATTGATTCGATTAACTCAACTGAAGACTCAGGGTTCAATCCAGATTCACACTTTATGAACTATTTACTGTAGCAAACAAGCGCTGTTGATTGTTTAACCTTTTTCCTGATAATGTTCCAATACTGGCCCCTGAGAATCCCAGAAAAATGTAATCATCAGTTTTAGGAAGGTTTTCTCAGTCGGTGATTGAGGACGTTTCTGTTCCATACTCTGCCATTGACTCTCAAGCTCGTAGTGATGAATCCATGTGCAATAACTATTGTCTTTAAGAAACTTTAACCTTCCTCAAATTTTGTTTGCAAATATCCAAACACTTCTGTTAAGGCACTTCCGTGAGTTGTTTCGGGACCAGGTACACCCTCAGACCACAAAAAAAAACGAATTAATGCACACTGCTTGCAAATCACATGTGGGGCATGTGGGGAGACTCCGCCTTAAACAGAAAGTGCTGATAAGACTGTGTACGTTTTACTGGATAATTTTTTACTCTCCCTCGTATATACATACACACACCTACATGCATGTTCAGAGGCCGGCCGGCAGTTAAAAACTGCTGGGTAATGACAAGCCTAATCTATAAAACAGCACGATGTGAAACACACCGCGCAGTCTTGCCTGGTGGAATAAATACACCACGCTCACAAACTGACATGTTAACAGTTTCGTAATAAGCTGCATGTGTTGCATGTTCTTTATGATGTGTATGTGTGTGTGTGTGTGTGTGTGTTCTCACTGTACCTGATGAGCACACACTGATTGTTGTTGCGTTTCCAGAGCGAGCGATAGCACTCGTTTGCGATGGCGTAGATGTGAGGCGGGATTTCCCCCAGGTGATGCCGACTGTAGCGCTCTACAGCTGAAACCTCATAAAGCCCCGGCAGCTGCTGGTACGGGTTCACTGCTGCTAATATAGACCCGATATATGTCTAGAAAGAGAGGCATGAAAGAAGGAAGGAAGGAATTAGGAGAAATAAAAATATTATGTCTTATAATAAAATTGGTCTGTGTGTGCATGTTTGTGTGTGTGTGTGTGTGTGTGTGTGTATGTGCACGTGAGCCAAAGGCATACTGACCTACTTTACATCTAATATGCAAATACATGTGAATTGTTCAGACTTCATTTAAATAGCAAATCAGTAACAAATTTAAATGCACAACCATTCTGCACAATACATACTAAGACTGACTTCACACACACTACACACACACACACCCAGAGAAAGAACGAATATGAACAGAAGTTGCATAAAAGCGTTCACTTGTAAGGAAAATGATTTTGTCTTTATCACACACCTCTAACTTCAACTCACTGCTAAAGTGCATTTTAAAAAGCACGACACAGTCTGCTGTGAGGTACTGTAATTGCTGTGGATGTTCCTTCAAACACGCTAGCTTGTAGCTGGGAGCTAACATTAGCATGTGATCATGAGTCACGTTGTATTGTGTGAACAGGAAATTATTATTATTTTTTTAGATGTTTAGCAATCGTGTGCAGATTCGACGATCTAATATGTGAATTCAATTTAGAATAGAATGCAGTTTAGTAGTTATCGAGGCTTGCTGGAGTTTTCTGGCCTCAATGAGCCGAACACAAACACAAAGAGCGACCTAAAGGAACCAGCAGCACTTTTTTGGTAACCTATCAACAAGAAAACACACACTTTGGCATGCAAAGACACACATCCAAGGCACACACGGTGTAAACTTAGTGCAGTGTGTGTGTGTGTGTGTGTGTGTGTGAGAGAGAGAGAAAGAAAGAACTATAAGTTGTAATATGAGCAGCTACAGCTCCGAACTAAATGCAAGCAGAGCTATTTCCTGCTGTTCTCTCTCTTTCTCTCTCTCCTTCTCTCTTTCTTCACACACAATGAAAGAGGGAGATTGAGATGGAGAGAGAGAGAGAGAGAAAGACAGAGAGAGTCTGACTTAAATGAAGAAATAAATTTCTCATGCATTCAGTATTCCAACTGTGTGTGTGTGTGTGTGTGTGTGCGCATGTTTGATGTGGTTAAAAGAGCAGGCAGCTAGCCTACCACGCTCTGTCCTGACGACAGGGAAAAAAGAGCACAGCTGTTTATAATCAGAGCGAGTGAGAGGGAGAGAGAGAGAGAGAGAGAATGAGTGAGTACAAGAGAAACAGAGAGAGTCCTTTGTGTGTTAAATGCTATGGAATTTGATCTGACTGAGGGAGACATTCCACAGGACATTGCTTCAGGAGACAATCGTTTCTAAAAAAGCGCACGCACACAGCACACACACACACACACACACTTACATGTATAGACATCTTTAAATGCAACAGTTACATACATGCAACGCGAAAAAAAACAAAAAACAAAAGGACCCATGTGCATTCATGCACACACACACACACACACACACACACTGCACATAGTCTCTTGTGTCATGTTTGTCCAAATGCAAGCTCTATTCAGGATTAATCAGTCCCATCTGCCACCAATTATCCCAGCAGCTCACACTCTAGGTGGCTGTCTTGTCAGCAGACACGTGAAAATATTCCCAAAATACCAAAATATCGCACACACGGTCAATTTCAGATTTATTGGCACCATTCATTCAAAAGAGCAGAAAGAAAATCTAATCTCAATCAAAAGACATCGGATGTCGTAGTTATAGAACATACTAAATTTGATCTTAAAAAAATAATTTGCATACAAAAAAAAATATATATATAGTACAGTTTAAGTGAAATTAAATTGGCGAACAAGTTTGAATATAATAGTACATTTAATGTGTAAATATCGAAGTTTAAATCATCCTCATCATCTTCTATACCGCTTACTCTGTACAGGGAAGAATGGAGCCTATCCCTCGAGACTCTGGGCACGAGGCAGGGTACAGCCAGGACAGGGTGCCAATACATCGCAGGACACACACACACACACACACACACACACACACACACACACACACACACACCCCATGGAATGTGGGGGGAAACCGAGTACCAGAGGAAACTCTTAAAGAATTACACCTTACTAATTACTTACGAATTACAACTACTGCATAAATAAAGGATTGTACAAGTATAGAAAGAACAGTACTGCAAACTTTTTCTCTACACATGTCCCAGCTTTTTAGGAAGTTTGCACAGGTCAGTGTTAGGCATACAGTGCCCTGGAGTGGATCGGGTTGAGTGCATCGCTCAAGGGCATTCTGCTGTTTGATGTAAACATTAACTGAAGCACTTGACCTGGATCTACCTGACTTTATGCATTGTGCTGCGGCCATGTGATTGGCTCACTGGATAACTGTATGATTAGCAAGTGTTCTTATTAAAGTAATAACTTGGTATAAAAGTATATAAACATTATAGCAGCACTGTAGTACCTGCTAATCCATTTTCATTAAGATCTTGAGTATGAGGTGTTGCAGTGTTGTGGAAAGTCTCACTCTGCAAAGAGGTTTTCAGGCTAATCATTAACCACCAGCAGGCCTGGTTCTCATTACGTCAGTACTACAGTGAGAAGGTCATTAAGGAACAAAGCCACGGCAACACAAAAGAAGCAAAAGCACAACCACAACAGGTAGGCTACTGCAAAGCAATAAAGATGGACATGGCACGTATCCATGTTTTAATGAGAACCTGTTTAATAAAAGAGGTAGTCATGGGAGCAGGCGAGAAAAGCAAGGAAGCTTTTTTTATTAAACTGATACCATTAGATTTATAATGAAACATCAAAAAAAAAAAAGTCTTATATACAGAGTAAACTATAATAATATCAGAATTTCAGTAACCTAAAACAATGGACGCCGGATGTATTTGCTAAACACTTGTTGATAGATCCAGGGTGATTGCTGACTGCTGTTAATGTGAGCAGCAGATATTAAACGTGTATCACGTGTATTAAATGTGTATCACATTTTAACAGACTCAACAGTTCTCAACATACAGTTATTAGGTAAGTGATTGTCTTTAGGGCTTTTGTAATTTACTACAAAGGTTTAAGACAAAAGACAAAAGATTATTGAAAATCTTTTAGAAAGTATGAGAAGTATTTCCACTTAGAACATAGATTCAAGATTCAAAGAACTTTATTAATCCCAGTGGAAAATTTAAATTTTCATTTATTAGCTCGCCTGGAAATTATTCGGTGCACTGTGTAGATACTGTATAAACTTAAGTGTATAATCTGAGAAAGTATAATGGCTAAAAGTGTGTGGTTAAAGAATGTAGTAAATTACCAATAGTCTTCTTTCTTAACTTAAATTACCTTTTTAAAATATTATAATAATTATCAGAATTTGTAAAAATACAAAAAGTTTTTTTTTTTTTTTACTTTTTATAATACAGCTCAGCATACAGTATGCAGCATGTGTGCCCAAGCACCACCCTTGGATGGTTTGATCTCTCTTGCAGATGTTGCTAGGAAACATGAATGAGTTTAATTAACTAAAAGCTTGACTGGCAGTTAGATACAGATGTGTAAAAGGATGGACAATAAAATTAAACACAAATTCACTCTCTATACTGCTTACAGGGTCCCTGCAGTCTATTCCACTGGACTCAGGGCAGGGTATACCTGCCAGTCTATTGCAGAGCACAAGCACACACACACACACACATACACACACACACACACACAAAATTCACTCTATAGGCAATTTGAAAACACCATTTAGCCTAATCAGCATGTCTTTGAACTGTGGGAGGAAAATCACTAAACACCATGCACAGAAGCAGGAATCGAAACCACAACTCCGGAAGTTCAAGGTCACAGAGCTAAACACTATGCCAGCATGCTACATAAGCCCCAAAAATAAACTAATAAATATATAAATAAAATACATAAAATTTCTTAAAATAAACTGGTAAAGTCTTATTTTTTTCAAATTAAAAGTTAAACAAATAAAGATTGCAATAAAGTTTATACTCTTATTTTTTTATTTATTAATTGTTATAGAAACATTTTAATAACTTTTGAGGTTAAAATTAGTCTCTAAAACAAATGTAAACGGTAAAAGGGGTGCAGATTTAATTTCTGATTGAAAATGTATGTTAATGAGTAGTTTAGCAAATCAAAATCTTTCTCCAAGCTAAGAACGTAATAAATAATTCTGTTTTTTTTTTTTTTAATACAGTATAGTTATTCTATGAAAAAAAGTGTCCAAATTTTTTATTAGATTTCTCTTAATGTCTTTAAATTTGCTTAAAATCAACTGTGGTCAGAAATATATATATATATATATATATATATATATATATATATAGTGTTTAGACTGAACCCTAACAAGCTCAGCACACACAGAAATGGTTTTATTTATTTCCCACGTGGTCCTATAGACCTCTGGCCTGGCTATACGGTACTGCAACATAATATAACATTTTTGGTGTAACACAGTACCCATTACATTGAGGTGGAGACAAAATCAGACTTTTAAAAAAGTTTTGACCAGCATCGGCAGTGAAAATGATTGATGTGGGATACACCGCTGCGTAAATCTGCAACGGGAGCTGTGTGTTAGCATTTTAGTCTGCTGAAAAACCAATGTGGAACCCTTTACTGGCCCAACTGTAATTCCATACTTGCTAAAACATCATGCTGCCCTGTAACACATGCAATCTCACACACACACACACACGCACACACACATATACACACACAAATATAGACATTAAAGAAACCACACTCAAGAAAACCACATTCCACTTTCTCTATTACATGCAGTCTGTAGTCCCCCTCCCCCCCACCAGCTTCTCTTACTGTTAATTTTAGCAAAATGTCTTGCAAAGTTTTTCATAGTTTTTCAGTTAATATTACGTATTTTCCGTGAGGTCTTTACGAATGCCTTCGAAAAAAGAAAAATGTATTGAACTCGTTTTCATGGCTGGAGCCGGGAGTGAAATTACATGCATAACCCCAGATGTGTTAACACGAGTTGATCCTGAGTGGGAGAGGCAACTCTGTGTGTGACTTTACATGTAGAGAAAATCACAATTTTAGTATTAAAGTATTAAGTTCGCCTATACATGGAGACTTTAGGGACACTATATATACTGTATACTTTTAATACTACTTTTAACTGGATAAAAAAAGAGCATGAAATCATAGTTAACAAGAATTTGTATTCACTCTCACTTGTGCACACTGGATGATCAGACCACTGGATTCAAAATAGGTACTTTTCAAAATAAAACACCTACCAAAAATGTATTTCACTGTACTTTTAGGAAATTACTCAGTTTTCCTTAGTAAAAAAAAAAAACACATGGGGCCCACTGGCACACCAAACACTATACACATGATTGCCAATCACTACAACTACGCAATATAGCTAATTAGGGGTAATTGCCTTGACGAAATCCAGTTAATCCTGTGTCCAGACAGGAAGGCAAGCGGGTTAAAGGCTAATGCAAGACGCAGCCGGTTACACCAGTTTAACTTGGGTTCTATTATAAAAACAGATGGTACTGGCTTTTAAAATCTGTCAGGCTGAGCCCTGGTCTATTGCAAGCCATTGCAAAACCCCTGAGCAGGAACACTGGATGACTGTCGTAATATGGTTGTAACGATGTTACAATGATATTTACCATTGAGACAACATTGTTTTAGAATGACTTTGATAAAATTACTGTATTGTAAGATAATGTTGAATAAATAACCAAACCACAATCACAACCTCAAAACAACGAGACTGTAACCTTTATTTGGAGCATTTAACATCCATTCAAACAATGTCCAATGGTCCACATCAAGCCGTTAAAATTCTAACAGGGTTTAGAATTCCGGTCGGAAATTGGGTCAGACAAAACAGCATCCCGCACACATTGTGAATATCTCAAATCTTAATGTTGTAATGTGACCTTTGTTTAATTTTCTTTCAAAGGTTTTACCATGGGGTGCACCTTAGCACCCAATTACTGCCCTGCAATACAGTGTTTGCATCTGGTTTAGCCTCAACCATCTTCTCTTGTGCTGCAGTGACCAGAGTTCGTATCCCATTCAGGCCATCGATTTGGTATTAATATTGTTCTGAAGTCGTTGTTTTGTAACATTGTGTTAGGGACATTTGCTCAACTCAACTCATTCTAACTTCCAAAAACAACTTAAAACCGACATCCAAACATCCATAACATTGCCAAAGTAACATCACCACAACGTTTGGACAATCAAAACTTTCCTGCTGGACTGGGCCTGTATCATAATATTTGAATGCTATATTAATGCCTCTGGTTTTAAGCTATTTAAAAATTACACTTAAGCCATATTCACAGAATGTCCTAATAATAAAAATGATTTCTTTTGTGGTTTACAATTACTGGACATGACCAGTTCAGTGGTTCACCAGCTTGATGTAGTTATGGCAAGCAAACCAAATATTAAGTGTTATTTATTTTCATCGACTTTGAAAATAAGGGTAAGGGTAATATGGGTATTGGCATTCCCTTTACTCTCTGCTCAGATCGGACTGAGTGTCCACTGATCAGTCATAACACTACAACATAAAACATATGTTGTGCATAATATTGTGTAGATTTCCCTTGTGCCACTGGAGCAGCTCTGGCCCCTCGGGACATGACTCTCCACAAGACCTCTGGGGATGTTTTGTGGTGTCTGGCACCTAGATGATGGCAGCAGATCCTTTGGGTTTTTGGGGTGGGCCCTCTGTGGATCACACATATTTGTCCGGTGCATTACGTTGCCGCTCACTCTCAGACTTTATTCTGTGATTTGTGCTGCACTGGCTTTTCTGAGAGATAGGACCAGAGAGGTCTTTGGTCCCTGCGGGCATGGGTAAGTCTTAAGGGTCCATAATCCTGTCACCAGGTATGTGACGGGGATATAATTAGTAATCAATCACAAATTACATCATATTTATTCTCTGAGGACCTGATTATGAAAGTTTTTAGATCTCCTGCCATAATCCCACAATATTTTCTTAAACCTTTTTTTTCCCATGAAAACGTTTCACCACACACCCGGTTTGGTAAAGCAAATGACTCCATCATAATAAAATACACATAAAAAAATACAGCCAGTCTGAGAGCCACCCTAATTGGAGCTCACATTTTGTAAGCAGCAACAATACAAGCATGAACAAATTCTGGTCCCAGCTGGTAAAACCATTCGGGAGCATAGAAGTTGTGCTAATAATTACACAGTGTATCCCCGCCCTAAAGACCTTCATCTATCTTCACTGAAGGCTTATTATTCCATGTAAGAGCTCTATAGCTGTATTTAAACTTGATTTAATTTATACTTAGTGGTGTAATTCCTACTGACTTAAATTTTAGTCTCAACTAAATCTGTAGTGTAGAGATTGCTTGTCCCATGCAAAGTACTTTTGGTTGTAATAAAGCACTTTTTTTTTTTACCAAACAGTTTACCAAATTCACACAAGTTTTAAGCTTGCTTGCAAAAATGCTCCAGATTTATCAAAGTAAGGGGATCTCCTGTGCACAGCTCACTAGACCATTAAACTTTTTCTTCTTGTTCTTGGATTTTCTGCTTTGTGTTGTTATGATGCTTGAAGGTGAATTTTTCTTCACATTCAGCTGTCCAACAGAGACCTTCAGGTTTTGTGTCAAAATAGATATCCAGTATTTAGAGCTGTCCATGGTTCCCTCTCTATCAGAAAAGATGCTACTAACACCGTGCTTCACTGTTCTATAGTGTTCTTTGGGTGATATGCTTTCTTGTTCCTATATCAAACATATCTTTAACAATTATGCCCAAAAAGTTCTCATCAGACCATGACACATTTTTTCACGAGCTTGTTTTTTTTAAAAAGGGCTTCTGTCTAACCACTCTATCCTGTAGGCCAGACATGTGACAAATACAAGAGACTTGCTCTCACATGAGAGTCCAATACTTGTAAGATATTTCTGCAGTTCATTTAAAGGCGACCTCTCATGCAAAACTTACTTTTCAAATGGGCCTCCAGTATACATGTACATAAAAAACCCCTGAAAAAACACTACCTGCTTTTTTATCCTTTTCCATTTTTGTATTAATCTTGGTTTAAACAAATCAATCAAATTCCCCCCTAATGTGACCTCATATAAGAAGAGATTCGCCCTCTGTTGGACAGCTGAATTGTTTGTTGCACAGCTCGGATGAACTCTGGTCAGACATGGTATCAGTCAGTCAGGCATCGTAAGGAGCTCATTTAGGCTACGTTCATGTTACCAGCCTGAAGAGACTCAATTCATATCTTCTACCCTAATGGGACAAAGATCAGATTTTTTAGGGCTGTCTGAGCACACAAATCCGATGTTCTTTAAATTAGATAAAGTCCTATGTAAATCCTATGTGTTTCCTATGTGGTCCTAGATCGGAAATACATCCCACACACGGCCATTAGACTTGAATGAGAACGGACTGATCGGAATTCATGCAATTTTTTTGGCCTCGGCGCATGCGTGAGGCACTCACAGTGTGGGGATTTCATAGGAGATTTTCTAGGAATAGCTGACAAGACAGCTAAAGTGAGCCGTTTGGCTTTCTTCCTTCTTCTGCAAATACAGCCAACTAACTGCTTGTCATCCTTCAGAGAAAAATCCCTACTATATTTTTGCTGAAATCGGATCCATTGTTTAAAACGAATGAGTGGTCGCACAATCGCATGGCATGTTTTAGCCCAAATGATGCGAGTAAAGACGTATCGATGTGCGCAGGCGTGCCGATTTAGAGGACAGATTCGTCTGCATTAAACTCAGATAAAAGTCAGTTGTAATTATTAATGTTGAACCATCATGACATGCAAATCCATTCGACTAAAAAAAAAAAAATCACAATTGGGCAATGTGATTATGCAGTGTGACAATTTGAACGCAGCCTTACATAAACACTGAAATGGCACATTAGGAAGAGGAGTGTATGAATAAAAGCATTATCTGAGGGGTATTCCAGCTGGAGCTTTAAGAGCTGTAATTTTTGGGGAGCCCTGCGCTTGTTAAAGAATAGTAAAATATGGAACCTTTATTGTTTAACAAAACCAAGGAAATGTCAAATGAAATCGTACATAAACTCTTTTGGATTAATCAGAATCACTTCATTGATGAGAGGCTGTACAGTATGAGACATATTTGTGAGTCTGCGCACAGCCACAGACATGATAATAAAAGACTGCGCACAAAGATTAATGTTTTTTCCCCCAAAAGATTAATGTTTTCTTTACTGGACTTTTGGTTGCTGTTTCACATTAAAGGTGGAAAACGATCGGACATGATTTATCAGAGTTTTTTTTACATCACAAAAATGGCAAGTTTAATACGGGTGTTTACAGTTTTTATTTTATTTTTATTTTTTATTAAATATCCATCAGGCCTGCTCATCACACGAGTGAAAATGAAATAAATGAGGTGTGTTGCATTCAGGGAAATGCCACAATATGCGGTGAATAGCCAGGATTATGTGTGCTCAGTTATAATAAACAGCCTGGAGGTACACTTATATAAGAACAAACCTCCAACCACACACACACACACACACACACGCACACGCACGCACACACTCGCACACAAACGCACACACACACACACACACACAAACGCACACACACACACTCTACAATACCTTCAAAGCACTACAAAGATACAAAGAGACAAACTTCTGTCCAGTCTGATGTTGGTGTAAGTTGTCCTACCACTGTGTCTGTATCTCAGGGGAGTGTGTGTCTCTGCATGTTTAGTTGCAGTGTGTGTGTTTGTCTGTGTTTGTGAGTGGGTATTGCATTTATTGCAGTTAAGGTCTATGAGTGTTTGTGTGTTTGTACTGTATACTCACATATATACTGCGTTGTGTGTATCTCAGGTGCAGGTTGTGTAGAATCGCTCCCTCATGCAGGTCCTGCAGCGCTGCCATGTCCTCTACACCACACACACTGCTACTGTGCATCTCATACACTCTCTGCCTGCTCAAAGCATTCTGCTTGTAGGTGTACACCTAAAGACACACACACACACACACACACACACACACACACAGAATGTAGAATGAGTGTCTGTGTCTGAAATTGTGTGTGTGTGTGTGTGTGTGTGTGTGTGTGTGTGTGTGTGTGTGTGTGTGTGTGTGTGTGTGTGTTTTACTGCAACACAATCATTATGGTTTGGACAGTCATGGAAAATATACTAAGAACTAGAAATATTCCAACCAGAGTGAGTGAGCATCAAAACAGGGGTAAACATTATGTCTGTGTGTGTGTGTGTGTGTGTGTGTGTGTCTTGTAAGTGTGTGTGATTGTAATTTATTGCTGTGTAGGACCAGTGAAAGTGCCTGGCTAAGTGGAAGCCGGTTTTCTCATTAATAGTTTAAACACATGTATAACTACAGCATGACGGAAACACAGGACCCATTACTTTGTGTGTGTGTGTGTGTGTGTGTGTGTGTGTGTGCGTGTGTGTGTTTGAGACAGAGAGGGAACAAGCTCTTTTTTTAGACTGTAAAGACATACCATGTGTTACACTTTAAAACTCTTTGTGAGAAAGAAAACCCAGTGTGTGTGTGTGTGTGTGTGTGTGTGTGTGTGTGTGTGTGTGTGTAAAATTTAGTGCTGTTACTATGTATGTCTACACGAGTGGCAGCTGTTTGTCTAACTTCTTCACATTATTTGTTTGTACTTACTGTAGAGTTACACACACCCATCATGCAGCTAAACAATAGAGTAAAGGAAAAGCAGAACAAATTAAACATTAACCCTGTGTGTGTGTGTGTGTGTGTGTGTGTGTGCGCGTGTGTGTGTGTGTCTTAGTAGAGCAATATCTTACAGTTTTATACTTGTGGGATTATGTTCCTGGTTCCTATGAGGGAAAACTGGGTACAGCGTTAATTATCTGCATCATTGAATACCTTAATGGAAGGTTGTCACAGGGATGGTAAGAGAATCATATGTGTGTATGCATAAACAGTACAGTAACGTGTGTACGTGTATGCATTTCAAGTCAGTGCGAAGAAAAAAGTAGAAAAAAAATACAAATAAAATAAAAAAAAGACAACTGCTGAGTCCCTCAACCTTTCTTTCCTCACGTCTGCTTTCATCTGTTCTCAATTATTCTTGCCCCGTCTACTTCCTCCGTGAGCTCACCTCAGTGGCTAGCTGGCTAATTTCCAGAATGGTTTCCATCTGAACCAATCCATTACACCCTGTAACTTTATATCAAATTGGTCCAAAACAAACATGTTGTAATGAATATGGTGGGATCACGACTATGAAATAATGGGAGCACTTCCTTAGTGTGTTTGTGCGACTGTGTATGACCTGTAGTGTGTGTATTGACTGGATGTGCCTCATGGCAGAACAAAATCATTTTTTATTACATACTGTCCACAGGAATGAAATATTTCTCGCATAACCCAGACCTGTCAGGGGAGAAGTGAAGCTGATAGAACAGAAGGTTTGTGTGCGCGACCCTGCCTGTATCTCTCCCTCTCTCTGCAGATTTTAATCTCCTGCCGCCATAATGACTAAAAAGAGGTTTGCAGTTATAAAAAAAAAAAAATCCATGATATCCTTGTGTGCGTCATGATTTACACGATGCTGTGCTGATAGTGAAATGGAGGAAAAACGTTTCTGAAGCAGGAGACAGCGATGCAATCCGTTCACGGCATGACGAGTTATCCTTTGATAAGGAAATGTTGATGTTCAGGAGACAAATGTTACAAAGCAAGGTTCTTGTAAGAAATGACTGGCATGTGGCTCTTCATCAAACGCACACAAAGCTGTCGAGAATGTCTCATTCACATGTCTCATTCTGATTCCTGCTCCAGCAGGACAGTGCTCCTGTGCACAAAGCAAAGTCCAAGAAGAGCCAAGGTTTGTGTGGAACCTCTACAGTGAACCCTGACTCCAAGCCTTTGGGATGAACTTGAACACCAACTTAGTCTGATCTCACTAATGCTCTTGGTGCTCAGTAGACACTAATCCCTACAGCCACATTAACAATTCTAGTGGAAAGTCTTCCCAAAAGAGTAGAGCTTATTATAAGAGTAACTTATTGATCAAAGCTATCATTTTTATGATTACTTTTATATTTTTAGAATAATTTCATAGTACTAAAATTACTGCAGAATTAAGCAGATTAAATTACAGAAAGAGGAACAGATGTTTTACTGCCACAGGCTGCAAAGTGCCTAAAGGCACAATTAAAAAATTAATAGTTTATTTAAAAACCTCAACAGCAACCTCATTTCCCCTCTCGTCTATTCCACTCAGCGTTCAGCATGACAGTTTACTAATCACCGGCCTGATCATCTGTCATCATCTGCACCTGTTTCTAAGTTAGATGTATTTTACAACTGAATGATTCATGCTGTAGGTAACTGTAGGGCTGAACAATCAAAAAACAATCCTCTGAAACTGGTCGGGTACAGGGACTGCACTGGAAATGAGAGTCGAAGCCTGGACAACTATTCCTCAAGACTACATTAAAGACTACAAGAACGTCTGGCTCTTTCGAAGCAAAATAACAAGAAATGTGGGCTTCTCAAGACGTTTGTATAGTACTGTATATGTAGATTGTTTCATTTGTGACAAGGTCTATAGTTAAAAGCGCTATACTGTATAAATGGTACAGAATTGAAATGCATTCATTTTAAATACATTTAAAAAAGCACAGAAAGCACACATGGATGCAATGGTCAGGGGGCCACAAACTTTTGTCCATACAGAGTATTTGGGTCAATTATAAGCTGTTACATAAAAGGTTTAAATTTATTCATGATGTGAAATCCTGAACCAAAGTAAAACATTTGCCGAACTTCACGCGTGCTAGAGAAATCTGCTTTCTACCTCCATAATCACAACTGAAACACAGAAATGTTCGGAATAACCTCTTGTAAGCTAAATACGATAATTCTGGACAGTAAACAATAAAAGTTATTCTGCGTTTTGTTGATGGGTGAGCAATTAAAACGTTTTAGGACTGTTATACAAGAGTTTGTTTTGAGGCAACTGGGTTTAATGATGTAAACGAAATGTCAACATACAGTCAGGTCCATAAATTTTGGAACAAAGATAAGGTTTTTGGCATTTGGCCTCTGTACACCACCACCACCACACTCAATCTGAAATGAAACACTCAAGATATGCTCGGGGATGACATGAGCATGGAAGTAACCATTCAGGAGTATTGTTTACAGCCATTTTCATACACACACACACACACATTTGGTGGATAATAATAGAAGAACAAACTAATATCATTGCATGATCTGTCTGCAATATGAAGCGGTGCCCTATCTTGAGTGTTTCTTTTCAAATACAATGTGGCGGTGTACAGAGGCCAAAGCCAAAAAAATTTATCTTTGATCCAAAATTTATGGACCTGGCTGTAACAGGAAGGTTTTTATAACAAACTAATTAACGTGAAAATGTGTTTTATTGTGTGCATGGTATGTCTCAAGTGAATTAGTAGTAATTTTATTTTTCTTAGTAATGTCTTTACACAGTTTATCCCTTACATTAACTCTGGCAACCTTCATCCTAACAGAACTAGAGCTGTGTGTGTGTGGTTGTGTGTGTGTGTGTGTGTGTGTGTGTGTGTAAAATGAGCCAATAGATGGTCCTGACATGCCAACTGTTAGGTGAGCTTCTTCTCTATAGAGCAGATGTTATGCCAGAGTCTTTTGAATAATTACTCTCCTTCATACCCACAAACACAAGGCGCACACGAATGGTGTTACCTGTCCATAGTCGGTGCGGAAAACCACAATGCCACCTGAGCAGGAGTCCACTGTGCTGGCCCAATACTGATCCTCCTCCCAGAGCCACACACGAGTACCCTGCAAAGCACACACACACAAACAAACACACACTTTTATTTAATATAAAACTTATAAAGAAATGACTTTTGTTTAAATATCATTTTCACATTGTATTATTCATGATGCAATCAATGAATTATTGATTTCTATCCTCTGTAGCTGGTCCTTTGTGAATATCATGTCTATCTGGTTTATCAAACCTCGCCTTCCTCTGAATCTCCAGCTAACAGCCTGCCTTCACCCATGACTCACTCATCTTTAGAACACAACCCGTGATGATCAATCTTTATTAGCTGTTGCGCAGGTTACAAGTTCTGACCTGAAATATGGCTGCTGCTCATTAACCAGATGTTTACTTGGTTGTAACCTGACACTGCTCAACAAAAAGAACCTCCAGTGTCTAATTACTTGTCATTTCATGTTAATTCCATCAATACACAACTCACTTTACAGCTCACTGTGTACAGTAACCAAAACTGACTTGGTTACAGTCATCAGCCATTACTGAAAACTCATTTCTCATGATAATTCTCTCATGTCATTGCTCATTTTACATTTTAATAAGATTTTTTTGTCAGGGTCAACACAAAACAACCCTCACAGAACAAGTCCCTTCATAATCTAGTTCCTTAAAGATCAGATAATTTACCATCCTGGCTGGTTGACATCAGATCAGTGATATTAAATCAACATAATGTAAATGAAGTAGCACAAGTAAGCTTAATAAGCAATAAAACATTCTAAGTAGAATAAAGTAATAAACATTTCTGTCCAATTATTTGCTTTAGATCAAATGTCTACAAGAGCCGCAGCTCTGCATGTTTTCCCATTTTCCCTGCACAACTCACTGCTGATGACCTAAATCAGGTGTGTTCAGTCAATCAGAAGCTGGACCAGGGTTGGGCCTTACTTTAGATCATTCAACATATATCCAAATATTCGCTTGGTAAATTATTAAGACAATATGGTCCAAAGCTAGGAAAGAAATCTATACAGGAAAGTATATCACTCATCACAGTTAAGCTGCTAGCTTGTGGCTGACAAAAGATGAACATAGAGGCATCTAGTTTTTGCCGAATGTGCCGAGGTTGAAAATGTCACCATAGTGACCTGTGAGTTACCCCTTAATAGGTAAGTCAAATGCAGCATATGTCTTCTGATGAGGAAAACACACACACAAGCACAAATGTATGTCTTACTGTACTAATGTTACGAATATTTTATTATTTCCGTAAGTTAACAAAGGTCTCAGAGCTCCCCAAAGTGCATTTGGGTTGATGCTTTAGTTTTGAAATACCCTTCAGATTTTTTGTTGGAAAAAAACAATTCTTTTGTGAGGACCAGACAAAGGTCCCCACAAGGTCAAGACCACCAATTTAAAGCATATACACACACACACACACACACACACACACACACACACACACACACACACACACATATACATACACCTATCCCATCTGCTGATGGGATAAACACATGGTGATTTGGACAGACATGAGTGGTTTTAAAGCCCAATGCACCACCAGACAGAGCAATGAACTTTAACCCTTTTCTCCCCCTCACACAAAGACGCCACGTCCCAACACACACCACAACCACCACTTCAGGCAGTTAAATAGATACTGTCGTAAGTTTAGTAGTTTTCTTTTTACCATCAAATGGATATGACATCCTGGACCCAAGGTAGTTTATGTAACTTGTTTGTTTAAACACTTGATCGGGTGTCAATACATTATAGTCCAGAACAGGGACAGGAACCCGTTTGTAACGAAGAGTTCCCCCTAACTGAAACTGTGCTCATTTTCAAACACAACCCTAGCCATGAGTCTTTATGTCTCTTCCAATTGGTTTGTCTCCATTTTCCTTCCCATTCACACAGACAACCTACTGTGTTCTTCTGCCTCTCTCCACACACGCACACACACACACACACACACACACACACACACACAGCTGCACTGAATGATTAGCCTGGCTGCTACTCGACAGCTGTGCCCCTGGCCATCCGCACTGCCTCACCAACAACAAAGCCTGACAACGTGTGTGTTCACAACTTTCCTCACATAACACACACTCAGTATTATCAGCGGCAAAATAGTGAGAAAAGGTCGAAGCCATTGTAGTAGAGTTCGTATCAAACACATAACAGGCAAGTGTTTACAATAGTGTCACACATTGTATGCATCAGTGGGGTTTAAATGCAAACACAGCCATGTGTGAGAGAGTATATGAAACTTTACACATCATCCAGGGAAGGATAATGCATGTGGCTTGGATGGGAGGGGGGGGTTTTGGTTTGTGTATTTATACGGTCAGGATTCCTTGATGAGGTTTTTCTTTGTTTACTTATGCTGTCTAATGACTTTTTAAAGGAACCACCACCATGTCAAGCAAAGCTTTGGTATTTAATATAAAAAAAAAATGCAACTAATGACATTGTGTTTGGGGTTACAGTAGGGTATTATGGCAAAATAAACACAAACTGAACTAACAAACTATATTTAAAAAAAAAGGTCGATAGTGTATTTTATCATATATGTATTACAAGGTTTGTTTTTTCCCCACATAAAATAGAAAATGAGGAAACAAGCGATTTCCCAAACTAGCAAGAAATCTACAACATTGAGAGGATTCCCATAAGGTGTGTAACATTTGTGCCCGAGCTACTGTAGCAGCAGCATCTCGTTTCACACAGCCTTGGAATTTTACCGCTGTTTAACTGCTTTTACGCTAGCCATTTTATTCTCACCCCTAGCACAGATTTTACTGGGGCGATCGCAAGACAATTCACAAAGTTTCAATCAATCACTTTGTTAAAAAACGTACACAAATTGTATTGTATTTCATTCATAACACCAAAAGACAAACCCTGAATGACTTTCCCTTTTTATGAGATCACTCTTTCATAATAATCAGCAGTAACTTTTCTACGCATGAAAAGCTCATGTACAAGTTTGTCATGAGCACAGAATGTCTGCAACGGTTGTATGCTTGTATGCATGTAACGAATCTCAGGCGCTCAACAGCTGTGACTTACAAAATATATGTGAGATAAGGGGGACTTCATGTCAGAAATGATTGTAATTTCCTGTTCCACTACATTTCACGTTCATCGGCACATGGAGGTCACGCTACGCTAAAATACAATCATTATCCAATCACGGGCATAGGCTGTATGGTTGGGTATGGTTTTAATCGAGGAGGGGGAGAAAGGCCTGAAAGCATGACTTTCCACTACGTGGTACTATTTACTCTGCGTGCATTTACAGTAAATAACTGTAAAACGTATTTACAGTAAAGTACTATAATATCTTTGTTGTTAGTGCTTGTTCAGTCGTATTCCGACGCTTGACTACTTCACAGGCCCGCATCCTCCATGCCTTCCTTGCTTGGATTGCTTCCTTGGGTTCACTCAAGCTTTCGCAACCGTATGTGGTGGTGTTAAACACGATGGCCCTGATGACTCTGCGCTTCATCATATCTTCGTCATGCTCACCATCACCCTGCGACCCAATGCAGTTCTCCCCTTGATTTCAGATGTGCAGAGTGGTATCATCTGCGTATCTCAGATTGTTGATGTTCTGGCTGCCGATTTTAACTCAGATAACTGACTTGTCCAGATTGATCTTTCTCATAATGGTTTCTAGTTAGAAAGCGGATAAGATGCAGCTCTGTCGTACACCGTTTCCAATCTTGAACCATTCTGTGTTGCCGTATGCTGTTCTGGCAACTGCTTCCTGGTCAGCGTACAGGGATCATATCAATGTGATCCGATATGCCGGGATGTGCAGCCCACAGTTTGTCATGTTCAACACAGTCAAACACTTTGGTGTAATTCGATGAAGCACATGTTCTTCTGGTACTCCCTGGATTTCTCCATGATCATCAGAGATTGGCAGGGAGACAATGATTGCCACTCTCTTTCCTGAACCCTGCCTGGACATAGAGTAATTCCAATTCCATAAATTTCCCTAGCTGCTGTAGGATGATTTTTAATATGATCTTGCCAGCATGTGGTATCTGGGTGATGATATGGTAATTGAAGCAGTTGCTTCTGCTTTTTAATGGCTTGTGCTTTGTAATTAAAAGCACATTTTAATTATGTATTCATTCTGATATACTGTATGTATTAATTGTGCCACGTAGAGTGTAGAAGCTTTAAAACCTGCCAGTAGGATTGTAGAAAGACAAGGCAGAGCATAGAATAGACACAAACTGATTGTAGTAGCTACTAAATGATAAGATGAAGACATCTGGTCTGGGTCAGATAAAGAAATCAGCTCCTTGAATGTAGGAACATCATGTATGGGGCGTAGATTATGTTTGCAGAGAAGTTTGTATATAAAATGAAATGGATGAGTGAAAGAAAAACCTTAAAAACCTTTGTTACTTTGCTCTTATTCAGGGTATGAATTACTTATCTTTATAGTTTTCTTATATTGTTATATATTATTATAACAAACCAATTTTTTGTTCTATTGGCACATAATAAAAAAAAAAGAACAAAATTATCTGCCAGTAGAACAAGTAATTTATGCTCCTGGATCAAGAAACTTTTACTTCTTCCTAACTTTAGCTGCAGCTGTCATGTTGTCACTCTGTGTTAACGCCAAGATCCAATGCAATTCTGCTTTTCTAAATGTACAGTCTGTACTTAAAACAGCTCCCGAAAGCTATCTCAGAGAATTATGCCACTTTAATAACCATCTCCTGGTCACTCTGTAGCATGTAAACTAACAGGAAGGTTCACACCAAACATCTGGATAGTACAACTGATCCTGATTATCAGCCAATTATCAGCCTCTTGTGTTGATGTGGCAGCGTTAGAACTGAGTAAACAAGCTGCTCCTGCGGGCCATGAGACACTTCTACATCACATGTTAATGCTGTCTGGACTAGTAACAAAAATATACAGTCTAACCATTACATTTCAAACTTTCACTTCTTCACTCCTCTGCATTTCGGGGTTGGCCTTTGGTCGTTGGTGCACTTTGCTCCGCTGTTCTAGCCACACACACACACACATATATACACACATACATATATACACACATACATATATACACACTACAGTAAAGTAGTTCCCACAAACCCAAGACTACTGTATTTTTTTAGCCACCTTGGTATTAAAGTATGTGCAAAAAAAGCTATTTATTATACAGTAGCTGTACTAAATTGAAAAAAGGAACTGAAAAGCACATTAAATTAGTGTGTTTAATCTTTTGTTTATCATAGATTTTCTATTACAACTGTATAAACAAGAAAATAGAAAATATATATTAATGTGAGACTCCCAGTAAAGACAACTGGCCCTACAGGTACAGTATGGACCTGCAGGTTCAGTAAGAAATAGGCGTGAATTAATTAAAAAAATATTTTTTTAAACGTAATATACTAAAAACTACAGCTACATAATTTGTTCAAAAAATGACATCGCAATTACTTAGAGGCATACTGCGATTGTGACTTAAACCGCCACATTTAAGTATTAAACCATTTTGTTTTCAAACATATTTATTTAAGCTAACAGCTAATAATGGTGCACGTTTGATAATATTTATTTATCAACTTAAAATATTGTCGAATTACATAAATCTCCAACTATGCGTGCATTACTTATAACTAATTGCGGACTTTTATTATTGCACTTTCGATTGTTATGTGATTAAATAAGCAGCATTGCTAGACACTGAACCCTGGATCTTGATTGAAATGCGTCTTTAGTATTTATCCTACTTCATTTTGCATTATGTGTCTTTTCCTTTTTATACTCAACAAAGTTTTATAAACTATAATAATCCCTAAGAAACTTAAATTCCCACAATCACACACTCTATACTAGGGTGGCCCTTAAATACAATCATAATTTAAAGTTGATTTTTTTTTTTTTAAGAGCGACCCTTTAAAACTGTTCCACGTGTTCAGCTTTCTGTTTACGGCAGATTTTTGATTTTTTTAGTGATTCTGGACTGACGAACAAATCCCCGACGACAGAACGAAGGGGGCATTTCAAGATATTATCTGGTTGACCTATGAATGAGGTCATATTACTAAACTAGATATGAGAGGCGTTCAAGTTAAACTGGGAATTGTGATGACATTTCTGGTGAATGAAGTCGTAAAAGTGACTGACTGATTTACAGAAGACTTCAAGCACAGTAAAGTGATGAGACTCTCAGCCGCAGTGAATGAGGATCCTGGCCGAGGAGGCTCGGAGCCCACTGCAGTCGTTCTTCAGGCCTAAATGCACCTCGTAATGGGTGACAGGAAAACTAGTTCGGCTAAATTATTAGAAGTTTTAAAGTTCTTGGGTCATGAGCGACGTTTAAATGTTGTTTGATATAGTACCTAGAGTATAACAAAACTGAGGGGTTTATTGATGCTACTTTAATATTCATTCATCTTCTTTGCCGCTTATCCTGTTACAGGGTCGCGGGGAGAGTTTGGGCATTAGACAAGGTACACCCTGTGCCAATCCACTGCAGAGCACACACACTATGGGCAATTTGGGAACGGCAGTTAGGCTAATCTGCATGTATTTGCACTGTGGGAGGAAATGGGAGTACCCGAACAAGCACAGGGAGATCTGTGCACGCAAACCCAAGGCGGGACTCAAACCCTCGACCCTCCAGGTGCAAGGCCACATTGCTACCACTAAGCCACCATGCCACAAGGGGTACATCAATGCTACTTTGCTACAGTATCTGTTAATATATATATATATATAATGACATTACTTAAGAACTTAGTGTGTGTCCGCGTTCTCAGTGCTTAACAGTAAAATCCTTTACACTAAGTCTTAATAAAATTGAGCCCCTCACAGAAAACTGTGTATATGGAAACCTCCTACTGTAGACTACACATGAGTTTTCCCATGAGGACAAACAAACAAACTGTTTAGCTGGCGCACATTTTTGTATAAGACGATTTCAGAGCTACAATACCCTGAAACATCTCTGAATATACGGTCAAAGTTTTCGACGATGATGATCACAACCGCGGGAAAAAAGTGTTTTTAAAGAGACACAGAGCCGGTCAGTTTATCATCAGTGTACACGAGATCTGACAGGGATGTCTGTGCTATGACGTGCCGTCTAGTAAATGGCATTTTGAATCTTCCAGATGTCGATAAGATAGTGTTTGTTTGTGTGTGTGTGTGTGTGTGTGTATATAACATTTACCTACCGTTGAACAGCTTTAACGGTGTGATGCCTGTCTCTAAACAAATACTGGAACTGTAAAACCAGTTTCTCTTTCTCTCTCAGTCTCTATTTCTCTCTCTCTCTCTCTCTCACACACACACACACACACACAAACACACACTAAAGCATATATGCCTTAGAGCTACACATTCCTAATGTACTGCATGTGCCATTAGAAATGCAAAAGATTCATTAGCTCCTAATGGGGAGAACAACAGGAAGTTTCTTCAACTGTCTGTAATTCCCAAGAAAAGAAAAACTTTATAGCCGTAAGCAGTAAGAGTGGTACAGTTTAAAAAATTAGGTTTTTTAAAATTTTATTTTATTGAGAATTGTTTTTATATTTTTGTTCTCTTTTTCACCTTTAGCGAGTCGAACACAACCGATATCCTGACTTTTTCAGCTAAAACGAGATATAACAGAAATACAGACTTCTACAGATCAGGACCTGAAGCTAAAACATACATGCACTCTTCCTGAGTGAGTGTGTGTGTGTGTGTGTGTGTGTGTGTGTGTGTATGTGTGTGTCAGTAACGTGCACGGAATTAGAGAGCCGGACTTCCAGAGCGATACTGCATTTAGACTGAAAATAAGCTTTCGCCACGCAGATTTCTGGTTGTGTTCTGGTGTGCGTGAGAGAGAATTCCTTGGAGGTAATTAAGTTCCTTGGCGCATATGATTCATTCGAGTGTGTCAAAAGTAAACTTCCTGTTTTGGTGGCGGCTGATTGGCTGGCGGAGGAACTCCAGGCAAGAACGGCTCTGTCTGAGCAAAGTGCAGTAATTGGCGAAGTGTCTCTTCTAGCAGCCTCGTTTCAACAGGAAGAGATGAGAAAAATCCTCTAATCTATCAGTTCAATTCAAGAGAAGAACGCACACACATACACACACACACACACACACACACACATATGCACAATCAAACAGCTCATCAATCGCCAACTCAAACATCAACAAAATCTTCCTGAGTGAACCGAGAAAAGTACTTTTCATCTTCACAAAAAAGATTCTAATATCCCTTTGAAAAAATGTATTCCTTTGAAGATCAATGTGTGTGTGTGTGCGTGTGTGTGTGTTTGTGCGTGTGTGTGTTTGACTCTGAGGTTTTGTGTTCCGCTCCTGACCTGTTAAAATAATATTCGGGTAAAAGAGGCCGGCCGTGTTGGAGAGGCTTTAAAGGATGAAACAAGCCAGAGCAACTTTGTAATCTCTTCAGTGCTTAGTGAGCATGTTCCACACACACACACACACACACACACACACACCAAAAACAAGGACTATATGCAATATCTTAATCTTTTTGTGTGTGTGTGTGTGTGTGTGTGTGTGCTTTTTCAGCAGCACGCCAGAGTCACACGTGCACATCTCTGTACTGATGGATGGTTTGTTTACTTTGGAACTTTATTCGCCGCCTGTTTAACTTCTCGTTAAATAAACAGTCCTGACTGATTTGAATTTACTTTGAAGAGTGTGACGAGATGCACGTTTTATCCAGTAGACACGTTTGATGTAGATGCAAACAAGGTTGAGTCTGAACCAACACACACATCTGTAGGTTATGACTGTAAAAGCATTCTCTCAGCTTGACACACACACATTTATGTACAATATATACTGTATATTCGGTATACACACACACACACACACACACACACACACACACA
>JAOVVA010000024.1:10799100-10812967 GCA_028565275.1 Leiocassis micropogon
TCCCCCCCCCCCCCCCGCCGTTTTTTTTTTTTAATACCCCCCCCCCCCTCCCGCCTCTGAAGGAAAGAGGAATGCAGCGCGAGCTCCAGACTGGACAGCCGGAATCAGCGCAGATTCGCCGCCGCGCGCGCCGGAGAGACACGCACACATTTCAGAAAGGATCTTCTAGAGAAACTCCTGCCGTCGGTAAGGCACCTGCAAACCAGTTAGTCGACTATAACAGCTCTGTAGTTTTTAATTTTCTGTGCAATTAATATTTTTAATAAGGTAATCTTTGGGGATTTAAACATTCATTCGCCAACCCATTTGGAGCGCGCGCCACCGAACTGTGATGTGCATTTATCAAAAACGCTCATTCATAAAACGCCTGCCTGATGAACATCTGAAATAAGTATATTTTGTTTTGTTGCGTTATTTCGAATTAAAGGTGGATGCAATGCAAAGCGCTCCAAATTCAAGTAGAGAAACTGAGAGGGGCGTGTACAGAGCGCAGGCTCGCGCCTCGGACCGGGGTTTGCAGCCTTTCAATTCATTCTATTCCTTCGCTTTCTCTTTTAATTTTTTGAAAAAGAAAGTAATCTTAAAATTAATAGCGATTTTTTTTAAGTGAGCATGTTATGTTTGAATATGCATGCGAAATTACATAATGTAAAGATAAGTTCACTTATTTGCAGAGCATTGTTTTATATCCTAGTTGGAAAAAGGTTACAAAATGATGAAAGTTCTAAGTGTTTAAACAAATAAGATTGATCATCTTTACCACACCCCTTTATCCTGGAGTGGAGGTGTGCAGCGCTCTGTCTAAGCACACACACTTAAACATGCATGACACATATATGCAATGAATATGTGTTGCGTTTATCCGGTACTACATTCCGGTTATATCTTATGCAGTGTATTATATTTGTGGGGGGGGGAAAAATTCACATGCATTTTTTGACTAGACAAAAAAAAATGCATGTGAATCCTGGCAATCATTCTTCATGAGCACGTTCCACGATGCTGATGTTTCTTTGTGTTTTGCTGCATAATTGATATTTTCCCCCCTGTCGAATACACCAGTAATTGCCCGCTCCTTTGTCTCAACGGCACGCATGCGCAGTACAGATGGGGTGTGGATAGAGTGTTTTTAACCAGCTCGGTTAAAGCTTTAATGTATGCATCAATTTATGGTTACGTTAAAAAAAAAAAAAATAAACAAAAAAAAAAAAAACGGACATGAGGAGCCTAATGTGGTGAAAGAGATGCTGCATGCGATGGAGGCTCTCGAGGAGGGTGCACTGCACATTCCCGTGCGCGCGCGCTCACTTGCAGCAAAACCCACAAAGAGCATAAACCACTATAAAAAAAAGTAAAGCGTCCGTGCATTTGCAGTTGGCGTGACGTTTTGGGTCAAATAAAGCTGATTAAAATAATGGAAATAAAGCGCGATTGTTCTTTGTCCAGAAGCACATCAGTGTGAGACAAATCTCCGTGAGCGTCAACCTGCACGCGCTCAAATGCAACGCGATACATTGTAATCAAAGACATTCTTGGAAATTAATGCATTTGTTTGGTACACTGTCAGTCAGACTTTGGGCATTTCGACGTGTGCAGCTTGGCTGCGACAGCAAAGCCAGCAGCAGAAAATAAAAGTGGATTGTGTGTCATGTGGCTTTACGCGTGTTGCATTCTGATAAAGCGGCGCTTCATGGCGCTTTAAAGAAAGTGAAATGGCGAATCAGACGCACAAATCAACAGTTGGTAGGCAAAATGGCGACTTTTGCACGTTGCTCAAGAGTTATGCAGAAAATAAAGAAAAAACATTATGATTATGGTTTGGTTAAAGTAATGTGATATGCATGTGCGTGTCTGGGGGGAAAAACCCAAAAAACATTGACACTGATCTCCAGCTTCCAGTTGTAAAAAAAACTTTCTCTAGCTGTGATCCAAAGAAATCAAGATCACTTTGCACATCATTAAAAAAAAACTTTTAGGGATGAAGAATTACTGATTAAGGCTATATATTCAATGTGAAATTCTTAATTATCTGTATGTTTTTATATAGCTGTTTGGACAGCCAAGATGTGCTTGGTGTCCAGAATTCGCCTTAGCTTTCATGAACGTTTATGATCATTATACAAATTGCAATACAAAATTTTCATGCATGGTACAATGTAATCGAACTGTGCCCGAGTACACTGTACCATGCGTTAGTCCATTTTAAATGTGGTCTTGTGCGTGGTACAATGTACTCGGGCACAGTTCCAATCAAATAAGATTGAGAATAGACAGACAAACACACACAGCCGTGATTAGATCCTCATAACTGTATTGCCATACCTGCTAAACTAGGAAGGGTCGCTCTTGACATTTCCCCCCCAAATATCAATACTATTAAGCATAGTGCAAATGTCCTCCCCCCCTTGCAATCTTCTTCTTTGTGTTTATCGGCGAATCACAAACAAAATAGGTGCATACAGCAACCTCCAGTATTGGTGAGTGTAAATACATTAGTATATTCAGGTATAGAGAAATATTACTAATGTGAAAGATGTCCAGTGGAGGAATGGTGGGGCGCAGCAATCATACTTTGCATGATTTCAGCATGAGCTTGCATCACGTGTTTTATTATTATGTACACAGTTCAATCTTCCTAATTCTTGCAAATGCAAAACTACATATGCAAAATTTGAACACCAATCATATCTTGGCCACATTTGAGGTAAGTGTAATGTTTCTGTAAAAACACAAATATTCGTTTAAAAATGTTCATAATTCTTTTTATCCTACGTAAAAAGTATAAAAGATGTTAGAGTATTTAAAAAGGGTTAATATTGGGTGTTTGTTTGGAAAATCTTTACCCATCACCAGACCATCGCTTCAGTTAAGAAGATGTTGTGAGAAAAAGAACAAAACGAAAGGTTTGTGTATTTATCAGAAAAGAGTTGTGAATGGCTCATGATATTATGATATTTCTCGCACACTGCTGCCTGTGCAGAAGGTCATTAGCTTGATTAAAGAGTACATACACACATGCAAGAAGTAAATAGACACCATACAGGTGTATGCTAAAATTGTTATATTTTTAAGCAAGTACAGTTTAGCTATTAATACATTATACGTTTTTGTTGCCTTTTCTTTAGTGGCTTTAAGAGCAACAACTACCCTAGACATAGAATAAGAAGGTTGTTCTCAACAGATCTCAAAACAGCTTGAAGGCATTTTTCAGAAGGTCCAGGTAGACCAGGTTGTGACTTCAATGATGTTTTATCCTTTTCTTGAAATGTAGCTATAATTCTATTAATATTAGAATTGTAATTGTCACATCTAGGCATGCTTAAAGATGTGCTTAAAAATATAAAACAAGCTCATATTAAAGTCATATTAATGGCAAAACATGATACATACAGTTTATCATAAAATTATGGGTGTTTATTTATTTCCTGCATGTCTACAGTATATACTGTGGTGTATCCAGTATGTCTGCGGTGAAACCCTGGGACAAATGAGCTGAGGACAAATTAGTGTACACAGGACACTGATGGTGTGTAGTAATGAAGAAAATACAACAAACATGCAATGTTTGAAAAAGTAACCTAAAAATGTAGAATGCCTTTTTATCATAGTGTTAGTACATATAGTGGCACCGTTGTAAGAGCATTTCAGGATTCCTTATTTAACCTTTCCATTTGTCAAATTCTTTATTAAATATATATCAGGCATGTTTTTAAAAGTTATACAATGATCATCTGATATAGCTTATAAATGGTTATACAAGATAATATGATTACACCCTTCAGCCATAACATTAACACACAAACATTGATTATCAATTATATACCAGTAAACTGGTGACAGGATCATGGGCATCTAAGGCTCACCCTTGTCTGAGGGACTAAAGCCCAGCCCATCCGGTCTAATCCTACAGAAAAAACAAATTCACCACACACTGCGAATAAAAAAAATGCTGGCCATAGAAAGGTAGAGATCACCCAGTGCACCACAGTCCACCTCACACAGGCCGCCTCAGCCTCCAAGGGATACATTGGACAAGCAAGTCCGATCCATGGAGGCTCCACCACAGCACCTAAAGGATCCATTGGCACTGTCCTGGTGTCCCAACACCAGAGCATACCCCCAGAGGTCTTCTGAAGTCATGAGCTGCCCATGCAGCCTATGAGAGACCTGCACAATAATGGTAAATGGTTTGGGTTTTAAAGTTATGACTGATCGGTGTAGACATGTGAATGTTTATGAGGGCACTTGGCAGTTTGTTAAATGCTTCTACAAGCCAAATCAGTTTGCTAGACGCAGAAACATTAGCTGAGGGCAGTAATGTTATCAGATGTTCGCTGCTTTAGCTGTGTGGTACATTTATAGTACGTTTTTTAATGTATGCTTGCAGTGGGGAAAATAACAAGAGATAAGGTGGACAAGAACAGAGAAAGTGAGCAAGATATCAGTAAACAACAGAAGAGTCGGGGATTTAAAATGCTTTGCGGTGTTAAAATTGTCATCCTTAAAAGCCAATATGTGCTGGTCTTAAAAGAAATCTCTCAAATTTATTTCGCTGAAACTGCTCTGTGAAGTAGCTCCATAGAGGTCAGGTTATAAAGAAGTAACAATTCAGTCCAATTGTTGTAGGAACTGGGAAAATGGAATGGGCCACAACTCTGCCAACATGGTCCTCAATTATATTGTAAATTCATTCTTTAAGCATTTTCCTTGGTGTGGTGTCAAGGGCTAAGACTACAATAAACATTTAATATGATATTATATAATTCATTCCCCAGTAGATATTGATTTTATCTAATCCTTCACAAACATATACAGTATGTGGTATTTTATAGCCCCTTGTGACGAACAAATAACAGACGAAATGAAAAAGACTAACTGTTTGGGCTTTGTCTACTCCATCTGCTAGTAAACTCTTTTCAGTGAGATTCTGTGTTAGTTTGTGGGCTCTTTATCTATTTAAAAGGACGACTACCACTGTCTATAAGAGAAAAACAAAGCATGGTGTATTTCTTTTTTTTACTGGTTGGATACTACATTTTTAAAGAGGATAGTTTGTAGTGCTTTTTGCTTGCGCTGCTCTGTTCTTTTGATCTGGTCAAGAAATGAAAACTGCACAGTTAAATGCTGTTTTTCTTTTTAATTTCTGGGGGAGAATTCTTGTGACCAAGCCATTGTGTCCCCCCATGGGTTGCCCAACAATTTCTACAAAATGAATCTTTATCTTGCATTGTGCTGAATCTGTTTTACATATATTGCTACAGTAGGGATGTACTGCATGCACGCTACACAAAGGGTGTAGGCATTTTTGTGATTCATATTTTTATCACAGAAACATAATCTTAACACCACTTAACATTTTTTTATATAAACAACATTTAAACATGTAACGATAGTGCATATATATATATACATATATATATATATATATATGCATTTCATATATGTATGATTTATGTAATAAAGAGTACCTTAAGTCCTTGCAACACTGATCACAGAATCTCACACAGATATGAGCCTTTAGGGAAACTAAATGACAATCCCGATCAGTCAGTTTGTACAGAAGAGAACATTTCAGATAATCCACACCGGGCCAGTGTCTGAGTTTTTTTAGTCTGACTGCTGAGGCTGGTTAAAATATTCTGTTGGCTGTGCAATACACTAGTGTTAAATCCGCTCTTGCAGAAATGCACTCTTACAGTGTTTAGTCCTAGACCCATATAAACATACAATTAAGTTTGGGTTTTGTGCCAAATATAATTATACAAGTCTAGCCATCATGAATTCTGCCGTAATTTCTTCTAAACCATACTAGATACAAAAACACTGAAGTACTACTGGCTTCATACACCAGGATTACAATCATTCTTGCAGAATATGCATCGTACCGATTGAGTCTTCTCATGAAACAAAATAAAAGAGGGGTAGTACACTACACTACAGGATAACACACAGACTACACACACACACACACACACACACATACGCACATACACACAGCATGCCTGGAAATGGTTGCTATGACTCCCCTTGAGGAGGTTTATTACTAAATATAAAATGGTTGCCTATTCCATATATTGCACTGTAATAGATAATAATACCTTTTGCACTCTATAAGATTCACTATATTTTCAAGTGTGCAGCCAAATCGGTCTCATAATGTCTTTGCACATTCTCGGCAGAAAAAACACAACCTGTAGATTATAATATGAATGATATTAATTCATAATTCATATTAGATGTTGGTGTTGGTCTTTGTTGGTTTTATCTTACATTTAAGTAAAATGTGTTCAGTGATTGCAGTGTGAGTTCCGGTTGATAGGATTGCGAATGAGATTACGGTGAAGGTACAGAAGAGAGAAGAGCTGTGGGTATGATTGATGTGTCAAAACAAAAGTGAATCAGAGGATGCGAACTGGAGAGAGACAGTGAGAGTTAGAGTTGTGCTGACAGGTAGAGACAGCCTGGAAGAGAAGAGTGCTGTCTGGGTGCATTTGTCAATTTAAAACGAGGAACCAAAAAGGACAGTTAGCCCTCAATCAGTGGGCCTTCCCGACATGTGTGCATGAACAGGAGTGGGATATACTACGCTGTAGGGTGTGTGTCATCATGGAATTTTTCTCTGCCCAGTTATGATGATGACCTGGATGATGAGCCAGAATGGCAGCTATCTTATGGTTCCTACGGCAACAGCCAATGAGTGAGCAGAGCCCCACTGACCCCACCTGTCCGTCCACTTTTATGTGAATGTGTGTGTGTATATACAGTACAGTATGTGTGTGTGGGCTTAGACCTTTTGTTGGAGACAAAAAGTGTCCAGACAATGGCAAGACCATTTAATGAGACTGCATGAGCAACACAAAAATATACGTTAGGTTTTATTTAAGAACTGCAATGCAAAATATTTTCTGGTGTTTGCTGAGCTGAAGAATTCGCTACAGTAATGCATAGGCCATGAAAACATGCTGAGCAACAAATTGTGAGATTTAAAAATAAAACAGATATGCAAAAACCACAAACAAAACAATCCTTCATGCAGCTCAACTCGTATTACTTATGTTTCATATTAAAAATAGATGCTGTGTTCCTGCATTTTAGAATAAAAAAAAAAAGGAAATACAAATAGTTAATCGACATCATATCTAATAGATGTTCTAAATATATCATTATCCTTAAACCCGTCCATTGAAGTCTATGTATTTTATTTATTGAACGAATATGAATATGTGCTCTAAAAACAACCTAAATTTTATATCCTATATTAATATTAATAATTTTCCTCGAATTTAATTAGCAACTAATACCACTTGTAATGGGGCGTTTTGCTTCTTTATGCTACGTGTTCTTGTAAAATGTGTGTTTTACTGAGAGTTAAGTAATTGGAGCATCACAGCCAACAGTACGCCACTATATACATAAATAACAACAATGCTCATCTTCAGACTGGGGTATCGTAGTGTATCATAGCAGAAACAAACAGATCTAGTGTGATTAAGCTGCTTCTTGCTTTCTAGGAAGTGTATATGTCGATATCTAATAATGCATACTTGAGATGTTGCTTCCACCTGGTGTCTGTCCATCTGTTTCTCTATTTATCTTTACAGAAAATGTTCTAAAAGCTTTTAGTGAATTTTCTAAATTCAAGCCAAAATTAATTTTATTGCTAAACCTAATTTTTAGGTTATATCAGTAAAGTCATCGAGGTGTGAGTGTGTGTCTGTGTGTGTTGTCTTTAACTCTATGGTGATACAGATTCAACATCAGCAATGATATACAACTAGTTTTTTTAATGGTCACTCACTGCGAGGCCAGACATGTGAGTGTGTGAGTGTGTGTGTGTGCGCTCCTGAGTGGTGATAATTTAATGCTACAAACGAGGACCATCATGAGCATGAAATGAGTCAATAATTGGATGCGCTACAGTGTCACACAACTAATATCTTTATGATAGTGAACAGTCTACCTTCATGTGAGTATGATGTCGCTGATGCCTCTTTGCATGTGTGTTTATAATGTACGTGTGTGTGAGTGTTTCTTTGAGATAAGGCGTGTTCAGTCTTGGGGAGGTTGGTGTTGGTGTCGCTTAGTGTAGACTTAGTGTCAAGAACAAATTGTTTCACTTGTATTTTTAAAATCATTTAGTTGAGTTAGATATGTAAAGATTTTGCCATTATAACAATGACAAAAGCAGCAAAGAAATGTAGTCTTTCTAAGGCTCTTTTATGAACACGTCAAATATGGATCATTTTGTTCGCACCATGCCTCCAACCCCAAAGCACAAATCAGTCAGATATTACCACTTGAACACTTAGTCATCTTGCTTCCTTTTGGATATTGCCAGCTTGAAGATTACTTGCTGAACATGGTCATCTCTCTGGACAGGGGAGTCACTGTGACTGTTCTGGAGCTCGTCTATCATCACAGCTTGAATTATAGATACTCTGCTGTGTGATAATAAATACCTAATAACTAAACATAATATTGTACCTGTAACACAACATTAAATAATAGCATATTGTAGTATTTATTTAACAAGTTAAACAGATCTCAGCCCTCGCTGATTCACTCTCCCTACCCCTAAGGAAAAAAAGTATATAATATAATATATAATATATATAAAATAATACATTTCCATATCAAGGAAACTAGTGCTTATATTTATTAATATATTGCAATATATGAATGGACCATGTATGGATATATATTGCAATAAAGACAAAAAACATTATATTTATACTTTATTGGAACATTATTGAAACTTTATGCATGTTTAAGAATTATACACACACATTTACTTTGTCGGTGTACTCTGATTAATGCCTATGAAATCCATTTTGTTTGAACTACATTTGGCATATTGTTAAAAAAAAACTAATATATATATTCAATTAAATTCAATATATTATGAAGTATATTATTTAATATAAAATTACATACATTAAGGTATACATTTGCATATATTTTAATGTATTTCTCAATGTATCCTTATGTATTTTTCAATGAATTGTAGTATATTAATACAATATATTATTCTGTATATTGTGAATATATTTTTTTCTGTTAATTATTAGTTAGTATCAGTTAGTGTAGCAACGAGGAATATTAACATTATTAAATCTTTTCAATTTAACCGTAGATCAGAACACTAAATCATTTAATATACTGACAGTTAATATATAGGGAAATCTATTTTCTTTGAGTAAGAGGATCCAAATGCAATCCCTTTTCAGTGTTTATGTAAATGAGCTACCGCTGAGCCACACCCCTACAGAGAACAGCAGAGCTGAGCAACAAGCTGGGGGAAGGGCTATTTTTATATGAGGTCACAGTAGGGGGAAAATCTAATTGGCTTGTTTAAACCGCATGCCAATACCAAAAAAAAAATAAAATACGTTTTTTTTCCTTCTTTTTTTACATTTTTTTTGTACTCACATATTGGAGACTGATCTGAGTGCCTACAGTATATGTGACGAAATAGTGAATTTTGCATCATGTTGTACAGTAGGTCCCTCTTAAGGAATGACATTATAATGCAAAGGGAAACGTCTAATCTTTATATAGGTGTGAACAAATAGATAATTGATAGGTCACTTGGCTAATAATAACTTATAATAATAGTTGTAATAATAATAAACACGTTATAAACCAAAATCTTTCTGAGTTAGCACATTCATGGTTTCTTGTGTAGCATGACCCAGATTAGGAGACATTTCTACTGGCATTTCTTTGGCTTCGTCAGATGACCAGCACTTTTGCACAAATGACACGAACGACCACCATTTGCAAGCATTCAGAGTAAAGGCTCTTTGGATCATTATCCACACTATAGGAGTATACTGTTCACACAGCTCCTTTAACACATTCTTCATAAGATTCTTAGTCCGTAGGAAACATACAGATCTTTAAATGTAGAATTTTATTTATTATTATTAATAATATTATTATTATTATTATTATTATTATTATTATTATTATTATTACAGAATGACTGCATACTGTTCATCATTCCATGTGTGACACAGGCCTAGTAGCAGTGTTTGATAGCTGTCACTCACCCTGACAGTTTTTAGGCTGGAGGGGCTATCTGACATTGCTCATACAGAAAAAGACCAAAACACATCACCTAGCAACAGATAAGGTAGTGAAGCCTATCTATTGTTCGATTTTGGTCAGGGCTCCATCACAAGCTCTGGATTTGTGGACGTTTTTGCATGGAACACATGCTGGAAAGAAATGTATTTTTATACTGCATTATACTGTATGTCATACTGTATAATATTTTCTTACTATAAAAATACACTGTACCTGAAGATAAAGATACTTCATTGTCATTGTAGTAATACAATGATATTTGTTTGGTATCTCTCAGAGACCAGGAGCAATAAAGAGGATCCTTAAGGTTTAGTTTAATAATGATGTTCTATTTATTGTTGTAGTTAATGGTGCTATAGTACATACATAATCCTACAAGATCTTACCTATACATTCATAAATCCTGTTACGTTCAATTCTGGAATGCTTCATGAAAGCAAATTACATAAATGTTGCTTTAAGTGCTTGTTGCTGAGCGAGAGAGAGAGAGAGAGAAAGAGAGAGAGAGAGTTTTTTCTGGTGTTTATATTCTGATCTCTGTTGTTTCTGTTACTAAACATTTAGCCTGAGACTCTCTCTCTCTCTCTCTTTGTGAGACAGTGTGTGTGTGTGTGTGTACAAGATTTTGCTATGTCGCAGTTGACAAATTTCTCAGGCACTGTCCATATATATTAGGACACGCTCCACAGATTTGGAAACACACAGACAGACACACACACAATGCATCAAGAATTGCATAAAAAACAAAGAGTTTATTTATTTATTTATTTATTTATTTATTTAGGGGAAGGGTTTTAGTTGTATAAGTGCACACCATTGACCTAGTACTTTGTTAACACACATTATGCTCATAACACAGTCTTTCAGGTAAGAGTCTACCAACTTCATCCTTTTTATTTTGACAATTTTCACCTTCATTGTAAAAAAATGCATTGGATCTATCTATTTGTGAGCGGATCTCCTGTCCTCTCCTAAGTTGTCCCAGTTGGGCCCTTGAGCAAGGCCCGTAACCCTCAACTGCTCATATGTACAGTATAATGAAATACAAAAAATGTAAGTCACTCTGGATAAGGGCGTCTGCCAAATGCCTAGATGTAGATGTTGATCCCGGCTCCGGCTGGCCCATTTCAAAACACTGACCTATTTCTTCTGAAGCCGTTTCTTTGTTGACCCGGATTTGTGCTTTGTGTCATAATGGTGCAGGAAGGTGAGTTTTTTCTTCATCTTTCACCTGCCTAACAGAGACCTGCAGGTTTTGTGTGACATTAGATTCTTATTTGGAGCTTTCCATAATGCTTTCTATCTTGACTAGAGCCCCAGTTCCAGCTGAGCAGAAGCAGTCCTAGAGCATGATGCTACCACCACCATGCTACAAGTTCTCCCTTGGTTTAATCAAACCGAAACATCACATGGTTTAAGTTAGTTAGTTTATTGTAAGGGTTTTCCTTTCTTTCTCTCTCCCTCTCTCTCTCTCTCTCTCTGTTTGAAATTTTACATCATAATTGTTTCACTTTGGTATTGCTGTATGCGATCTACTATGTATAGCCAATTGTATTAGTATCCCCTAGTACCTAGACAATGTTCGTTGGACTTATGAACGAGTTCTCAGATTTACTTCACAAGTCTCCATTATGGATAAAGATCCTTTAATGAAAGTACACACTTCATTGAGGGTCTTGGAGACATACTGAGAGACCTTGGCAGTTCAATGGCACATAAATGGAACATAACTTCTGTCTCAAGTGATGTTAGTCAGCAAATGTTGACTAAAGGCTAATCCAGTTTATAAATCCGGTTGCATAAATGTGAAGTGAAGCAAAATTTATGAACAGTATATTTCTCCACAGCACACGGGTGAAAAAAATATATATAAAAAAGAGACATTACAGAAAAAACTTTTTTTGCCGAGATGGATGAGAGTATATCCAGGTCAATGTAGGAAGATTCACTGCTTGACAAATTCTCTTTGCAAAGTAAATGACAAAATAATTAAAACAAAGACTGATTTTAAAACTGTTATCTAGTCTCTGAGTGTGGTTGAGAAATCTCACCTTCTGAGTTATGATTGATTAGAATAATTTGTTCTTGTCTATTATCTGTTAGAATCCTACAGGATGAAGGTTTTTTAGCCCAGTTTAGCACAATATTAAATAATTAATAAATCTTAGTAGGGGCACTGTTAGCACTGTGGTTGATTCCCTCAACCTCGGGGGTTTGAAGCTGAACATAAACTGTGTGCATGGAGGTTGCATGTTTTCCTCGTGCTTGCTGCGTTTCCTCTAGGCGCTCCAGTTTCCTCCCACAGTCTGAAGACATGCAGTTTATGATAATTGTGTGGATGTAGGCTACTTTAAACTTTTCTGGCTCTTCGTGTAATCCCAGACAGACCAAAACCATCCTTCCAAGACTCCTTGTTCTATTCTACCCTGACGATAATTCTTAATGACATTGGCTGTATCTTTGTGGTTGTTGTTCTGCTGCAGAACACATTTGGGGCCAATGAGATGCCTCCCTGATTTTATTGCATAAGGGATAAATAGCTGTGTTTATTTCACATAAATGAGGACTGACTACATCTCTAACTAAATTGGTCAGATTTAGACTCTCATTAAAGCACAGCTCTACAGCCTTTTAGCAAACAACCTGCCTACTGCTAAATATTTCAGATTATTCAGATTATTTCGGATTACTAAACAATTTTTTCTCCACCCAACTGGTTTCTGCCAGCATTTTGTTGATGTCAATTCTGGGGGAAAAAAGCGAAGTAAGCATGATTTGTCTTTCATCTACTGCATTAAATTTCCTTGGGTGACCACTGCATCTATCGTCCTTGACATTGCCATTTCTTTGAGGTTGAACAGCACATCTTGAACCTCAAGCTGGTTTGAAATCATTGCCTGGGAGGGCTCTTGCTTATGCAGTATACTGTAACTACCTTGCATCTTGTTGCTGTCCTCAATTTTGTCTTCCAGAATATAGTCGGTAAATCATAGACATATGACGAAATCCCTGACTTTGTGCAAGTGTGCAAGTATAAGAATTGATGCTGGTTTGATGCCAAAGGAAAGTTTACTCAATTGCATTGTATAAACTAATAAAAATAAACAAAAAAAATTATGATTATTTCAGTAGTTGAAAAAGAATTATCGTGAAAATGTTAGCCTGTGTTATGATTGGGTACAAGAAATCATTCTCATCTATTATTGGTTAGGAAGATAGAGAATAAGGGTATGACTTGTATCATGTTTTTATATGCAGTTTAAAATACCAAGAATTATATGCCGATTGGGGATTTGCGAGATCTTGCAATGAAATTACTTATTTTTTCTTCTACATAATTTTTTAAGTATCTTTTTTTTTGTTCTATGTATTATTTTTTTTTCTGTGTCCCTTTAGGAGTTTTGGAAATGTAATTATTAGGAAGACACATTACGTTTAGAACAAAAAATGAATCAAAATGTGGTACAATTATAATTCAAGTACCTAGAATACAAAATTCATAGCTTGTATTTCCTGGATTTGGAAGCATGGTGTTGACCCAAAAGGATATGGTAAGGTCTGTCCCAACTTCCAGTTTGCCATCTTAAAAATGTAATTGTTTTACTGACGCCATTTTAAAATCCGATGTTTGGAGTGAAACATAAAAAGATGAGCTAAAAATTTGTGTGAAGTGTTTGATTCAACATAGAAGTAAGCAGATTTACAGTGGGGCAAAAAAAGTATTTAGTCAGCCACCAATTGTGCAAGTTCTCCCACTTAAAAAGATGAGAGAGGCCTG
>JAOVVA010000024.1:10815419-10826282 GCA_028565275.1 Leiocassis micropogon
GGATAGGGTTAGATGGAGGCAGATGATTTGCTGTGGCGACCCCTGAAAGGGAACAGCCGAAAGACAAAGAAGAAGAAAAGAATTTTCTTGACAATGGAAAACTCAAAACTCTGCTGAACAGCTGAATATCCCCATATGAAAACCTTTTATGAAAGGTCATGTGAACTGAAAAGTGCAGGTTGACACTATTCCAGAGCAGTGGGTGTGTCAGGGTAAGAATTGAAGCACATGATACCAAGCACCAGTCATGCATAGTGCCCACTGTAAAGGCCTCTGGAGGCAGTGTTATTATCTGGGGTTGCTTACATCGGTCAGATCTGGCCTCAGCAACATTATGTGGTAATAAAATAAGGTCAGCTGATGACCTGAATGTACTGATTGACCAGGGTTGTTCTTACCTAATGGCATGAGAATATTCCCGGACAACAATGTCAAAAGTCAGTGGGCTCAAATTGTGAAATAATGGTTCTGTCAGCATGAGGAATCATTTTCACACATAAGCAGTGATTGATTTTTGATCACAAGGTCCTTTTTGATCCAAGCTCTTTTGAAAGTTTATGGCATGTGCTGGAGAAGACTTTATGAAGTGGTCCATAGTTACTCTTATTGAGTAATCCATAGTTACTCAGTTTCTCAATAATACGAGATCTCAGCTACAAAGTAATGCAACTCTGAGTAGAAATAAAAGCTGTGATGTTGCATAAGGATGATGAAGCAAGGCCTTGGCAAATGAAAGCTAATAAAATAAATAACAATATAAAGGCGGTATGAATGAAAAAAGTTGCACACTGAAATGAAATATTACAGTGTGCAACTTTTTTCTTTGGCCAGGCAGTGTGTATGTAATTCATTATGACTTGCACTGTGTGCAGGGTTTGGACTTTTGAAAATTTACCAAAGGTTCAAGAGTCAATCTATATAATTCTAAAGTCTTTGATATAATGAAGCTAAAATGAAGCTGATAACTTGTATACTATAACATACACTTTTAGAATTCAGTACAGACCTGTTATTGATAGAATGTGGCATGACGCTCACTATCTTGGATTTTGCTCACTGATCATGTTTTTGATGCATACAGCTTTTGGATTGCATACAGACATAAATAAATATCTACTGGAGCTGGATAGAGGAATGGCACATTATTCTTACTATGGGGATGGGGGAGACTGGCTCTATTGTTTTCTGGAACACACACACACACACACACGCACACACACACACACACACACACACACACACACACCAGCACTAAACAGAAACCATTTTTACTTTTTTTTTTATTTGGCATGCATGTGTGCATTTCAACTGTACAGTATGTGTGTGCATGTGTGTCCATGTTCTTTTCATTGTGAGTAGGTCATGTGACTGGTTGCTATGGTAACTGCTATTCTGAGTCTTGGTTTCTGGGGTTTAGTCTTTATCCAGACATGTCTTACTGATACAGCATCCCCTAGTTAACACTGCGTTACATTCTGTTTTCAGGCTGCATGTTATAAATGTATAATGTCAAGGCAGTTACAGTTTACATTCAGTTAAAAAGGGACTGTCTGCTGTATTATAATACAAGTAAATGTGCTCCATGAATAATAAATTCTTTTACTCGAGCTAGCTCAGCTATTATCTTGGCAGTCAGTCCCCTGACACACAATCTCTGCTGCAAGAATGCACAAAATATAGTGAAATCTGTCCGCTGGTTCTGTTGGCTGTGTCTACTGACATCATACACACTGGTATAATGTTCACGGCTGCAAGCGTAATACAAGCATGATGATTAGAAAAACCTCAAGGCATGACCTAGTCATTTCAGCTTACTAGGTTTGCATAGAGATTTATTATATGTACAGTAAAGCTATCACAAACATTTGTTCAAAGGGTAAAAAAGGAAGCACAGGCGCTTATGTACTAAAGGTTTACGATACCATTGATACCATTATTAAATGTACACATGCCCAGGATCATGCATAAATTACATTCAAATTTGTTGTATAAATGCTTTCAAAGAAAAAAAATATTAAGGTTTATAAATGAAACTTGTTGACATTGAAAAAGCAGGGACCGGTAATAGTGTTACTGTAAGCAAATCAAAACTATTATTATTATTATTATTATTATTATTATTATTATTATTATAGTACATAATTTGTGATCTGCGCCTAAATTAACTAAGCGTCTCAGAGTAGGAAATCGCTCCTAAGTGGCCAAAAATTTTGCTCCTACTTTCAAGGAGTAAAGCTATTTATCAAGATTCTTAAAATAGGAAATCACTCCTATCGCCACCAAAATGTAGGAGATCTCCGGAGGTGTTCTAACTGTTTAGGAGTAGTGAAGAAATGGTGTTCAGGCAGAGATGTGTGGAGAAGAGACATTTTAGTAACACTGAGTGACAGAGCTCATAAAACATCCGTTTGGACAAAAATGGAATGCTTTTTTTTTTTTTTTTTTTTAATCGCTCGGTGTGGTACAAATAACGAACATGTCGTATGCTGTCTCCCCAGGTGACTGATACTGTAAGTGTTTTTAGTAACAGTTAAGATGCAGCTTTGAGAAAGTGACACAGCTGACAGTGTCTGAGATAATAAATTAAGCTTTGCTCTTACAGCACCGTAGATTATGCGCACATTCATACGCAGTGTGAAATCAACCAAAGACAAGCTGCATTCATGGATTCATTCAGTTGTGGGCATCATTCTTGGCACACACATTAAAATAGTGCAGTAAGCTGACAGGTCGCATTGATGCTTTCACACAATGCCTCCACTAACTTTTTAGAGGTAAGAGTAGGGCAGAATTTAGCTTTAATTATTTTTTTACATTTTACTGCCTCCTCTGCAAGCAAAATGTTCTTATTCTCTCTTCAGTTTCGCTTTCTGTTTAAAACTATTTTGGTCAGGTTATGACACACAGCTCTATTATAGGGCCTTTAAACTGTTAAACTGTGATTGGAGCAGTCTGATTAGGATAGCGTCATGCAGCGAGTGACACATCTATAAGTTTCCTCTGTGTGTATAAAGCTGTCACACAACTGCTGCTGATTTCTCCATTTCACTTTTCCACCGTTTAAAACCATAAAAACCACATTGTCAGGGGAACAGCAATAGGTCTTCATGTAAGTAGTTTAAAATAGAGTTAAAATATATGCTGTTATAAATATTACATACATTCCTGCACAAAAGTCTTGAGCCACTGCTTATTTTTTAATATTTTGCTTCCAAAGGGTCAGACTTTCTTGTACTCCAGGTTTCCTGAAAAAGTTATTGTCTTTTATTTTTGGCAAGTTTTGACTTCTGTTAGTCCCTGTACCTAAGTTTTTTGTTTGTTAAGCCACACAGTGACCTATGAATCATTTAAACACACAAAAAAATCGAACATCTAAAAGCATGCACCAGTGAGAAACAGGTACTGATGATGACAGATGATGAGGTCGGTGACTAGTATACTGGTGATGCTGAATGCTGAGTGGTTGGAACAGACGAGAGGGGAAATGAGGTTGATGCTGAGGTTGTTACATAAACAACCAATTATTTTATTGTACTGTATCTTTAAGTACTTTGGAGCCTGCTGCAGTAAAACATTTGTTCCCATTTAATTTCATTTAATATAATTTAATTTAATGTGAATATGAAGGACTGAAGAACTTTTTTAGAGTACTATATATTTATTGAATTCTGCTTTTTCGGGTTTTTAATAGATTATTACACACACTTGAACCAGGCATGAGACTGATTGTACACATTAACCAAAGATGATATTGATGAGTACATTGGTGACCATATCGAATATGTAAATACAGTACATGACTTGAAATGAAATGAAAGTAAGGACCATTATATTTGCTCTCAAAATACATTAACAGGCTGTTTATCTCTCCGATTGTGTTTTAGAGGTCTAAGTTACCATGGGAGGAAAACTGAGCAAAAAGAAGAAGGGATACAACGTGAATGATGAGAAGGCAAAAGAAAAGGATGCCAAAACAGAGGGAGCGTCAGCAGAGGAGAACGACGCTTCTAAAGACAACAAGGACGAAGCCCCAACTGGCACGGAAACCACCGAGACAGCCAACGACACGGCGGCAGCTACCAAAGAAGCCACTCCTGTTGCGGATAGCAGCGCAACCGTGTCGAAAGAAGAGGAGAAGAGTGGTGCTCCAGCGGCCAAGGAAGAGAAATCAGCACCTAGCGCCACCTCTACATCCAATGCCAAGAGCGCCGACTCCACCAAAGTGGAACCTGCTAAGAGTCCTGAGGCCCCACCCACCAAGGCAGAAGAAAAACCCGCCTCTACTCCAGCAGCGGCCAATGAGAAAGAACCAGCGAAAGATACCGCCCAGTCTGTCAAAGAGCCTGTCCCAGCTAAGGAGCCTGCCTCCGCGGTGGAGAGCAAGGCAGACGCTGAGGCTAAAAAGACTGAAGCTCCACCTGCCAAAGGGACCGCTTCTGCACAGCCTGTAACCACGGAGACCAGCCCTGCCCCCAGTAAGGAGCAGACAGTTGCTGTGCAAGATTAACGAACAAACAAACAAATAAAGGAGGAAAAATAAATAATTAATTAATTAATTAAAATAAGATCAGATTAAATTAGCCCTTCTTAAATGACAACCACTATAATATTAAAAATTGTAATAATAATATTGACTTTGACAACATTGCTCAGCAATTTTTACTGGGTTTTTGATGAGCAGAGAGCAATTATGAGGTACTAATGATGTATAAGTAGAATATGACCTGAAATAATGATAATGATGAGGATGATGATGATGATAAACTGTTGATTTCTGTTGTCACAGTTATTATTGTTATTGAAACACTTACAGAAGACCGAATCTACCACCAGCCCCCAAAGTCTAACTCTTAACGTCTCTCTCTCTCTCTCTCTCACTCTTAAGGTCTCTCTTCCTCTCTCTCTCTCACTCTCTCTATCTTCCCACCTAGCTCACGCTCTTCATTTAACCCTCTATTTAATAGAGAGGTGAAATGAAAGTCTGAAACTAGCTTATTTGCAGGCCACACACACACACACACACACACACACACACACACACACACACACACACACAGTTTTCACCCGTCTGTTCTTACGTTGCACTCTCGTTCGAGAGGAGTGTGACCGATGTGCGTGAGTGTGTCTGTATGGTGGTCTCACATTCTATTGGGTATCTTCTCTTTACAGCCGTCTGGTTTGTGCTTTGGTCATTTGCAGTGGTTGACGTTGTGTTTTGGCCTTTGTTCTCTAGTCTTTCCTGAACTTTCCATATCTTTCATTGATATCCTTTATATTGATGGAATAATAATAATATTAATGAAAAAAAAAAAGAAAACAGAATATGTGTGCAGCACAATGTAATATATACACACATGCGTGCACACACACACACACACACACACACACATTCACACACACCACAGCGAGAGGGCGTGAGAGTGAGAGAGAGTCTGTGCTAAAAAGAATTGATGCATTTAAATGTGCGTACACATTTGCAGTGTTTGTTTAAATCTTCATTGGTATTATATGTACAAATTAAATCCTGTGCTCATGAGTGCATGTGAGAGAGTGTGTGTGTGTGTGTGTGTGTGTGTGTGTGTCTCTATATCTCTGTGTGTAAGTTTTTAGGTGGCCATGCCTAAGGACCCAGTCTGCCTTCTTAATGATTAAGCAGCAGTTGACATGGTGTCCATGCATGACAGGAGAGAGAGAGAGATAGAGAGAGAGAACGAACGAATATACAGACAGTAGGAGTGTGAGATAAAGAGGGATTTGGGAGTGTGATTCATAAACAATTACTAGACAAAATAACTTCCCTCAATACAACATGACCTGGTTTTGTGCATGTATGTGTGCGTGTGTGCATGTGCGGGTGTGTGTGTGTGTGTGTGTGTGTGAGTGTGTTGTAACAGACTTCTTGCATGTCAGTTGTTGAGTGGCCCTGTAATGTATTTTGGTTGCTGTGGAAATAATGTTGACGATATTCTATTACTCTATTTCATTAACAGTGCACGAACACAAAAAAAAACAGACTCTCTCTCTCTCTCTCTCTCTCTCTCTCTCTCTCTCTCTCTCTCTTTGTCTTTTCCTCTTAACATCCCTTGCCAAAATGAAGCAGAACATAAGCTGGATGATTTGAAATTATATGTTCTTGTATAGATGGAAAAACTAATAAAATGTAAGAAACTGATTGACAACCCCTGTGATCATGTCTTTTTTTTAATGTATTTTCTAGTTTAAGAAAACACTGACTACAGTTCTACAAATTGACTTTTAATCTTGCTATGGCCACCACATCATTACATCAGCCAGTTTAACAAACACAGCAATGTATGTCCTTTATGTGGTCAATATCACATGTTAAATATGATTTTATCACAAGATCCTAAGGGTTCTTGATAGATAAAGCTGTTTCAAAACACACACACACACACACACACACACACACACACACACACACACACACACACATATATATATATAACCATAAGCAATTAAATTTATTTGCAGATTATGTATGTGCACACATTGTATAGGTAATAGTTTAAAAAAGTTGAAATGGCCTAAATAAAAGGTCACAGATTAATGCAGATAAATAAGATTAGTTGGGTGAAAAGAACAGGCCAGTGTGAATAATGTGTTATCCTTAACCTTATATAAAAAAGAAGGATATATTCTGTATATATACTGTATACTAGTAGTAATCTATATATGTTGCCTCATACCACCAAGTTTGGGGTTTGGATCTTGGCCCTAGTTTGTGTGAGTGGAGTTTGCATCTTCTCCTTGAGCGGATTGGGTTTCCATTGGCTACTCAGATTATCGTCCACTATCCGAAGACATACATTGCAGGCTGTAGTGTAGGTGTTTCCAAATTTTCCGTAGTGTATGCTTGTGTCCTGTGATGGACCCTAACCCAACCCTAACCTATCCTATCCAGCGTATACCTCCCCTTATGCTCTAAGCTCCCCGAGATGGGCTCCAGGCCCCCTGGGACTCTATACAGGATAAGGAGTATAGAGTAATGAATGGATGGATGTTTTATAGAATGTAAAAAATCTAACCATTTGAATGGATTCACAGGCTGCCACAATGATTGTTTTTAAATAGTGAAAAAAAAATCTTCATTTTGAATAAAAAAAGACATCATACAGTATATTCAAAGCAAATAACCTAAACACAAAATTAGGCATTAATTGCAAACCAAACCACTCACTCATCTTCTATACCACTTTATCCTGTATTCGGGGTCACGGGGACCTGGAGCCTATCCCAGGAGACCTAGTGCACGAAGCGGGGCACACCCTGGACCAATCCATTGCACACACCCATTCACACACTACGGGCAATTTGGGAACGCCAATTAGCCTAACCTGCATATCTTTGGACTGTGGGAGGAAACCGGAGTACCCGGAGGAAACCCACCAAGCACGGGGAGCACATGCGAACACCATGCACACAGAGCTGGGAATCAAGCCTGGTCAGGAATCGAACCTGGACCTTGGAGGTGCAAGGCGACAGTGCTAACCACTACACCATCAAACCAAACCAGCTTTGAATAATTTTTATTTCACTCTCCTGAATGTCTCCTGTCTAATCTGACTCTATCCAGTGCTTCATGTAAACTCAGTCATGTAAAACCATAATCCTTAACAGCATCAGATTTGAAATGATTCTCTTATTATGCTCCAGTTCCTAATTAAAGCGATTACTGATTCAAGCCAGATCAGAACTGATTCTTTACTCTGATTCCTGATTAAAACAATTACTGATTTAAATCAGATTAGAAATTATTCTCTGCTTCATTCCTGATTAAAACAATTCCTGATTAAAATCAGAATGAGAGAAAGCCCTAATCAAAGCTGAATTTTCTAATCCTTGCATAAAAAGACACTCAAGCTAAAGCTAATCACGTATATTCTGTAGTGCTTTCATGAACCTCTCTCTCTCTCGTGCTCTCTCTCTCTCTCACACACACACACAGTTATATAGTGAACAGCTATATGATCAACCAACACAGATTTTAGACACACTAATTGAAAGTACTGTGCGACAACGTCTGATTGTTTGAAGGCTGACCATAGGTACGATTCTTGCCTAGCAACACACTTGAACACAGACATAATAGGAGATAGAGTGTGTAAATGCAGCAAACTATATCAACCTGTATAAAAAAACCTAAAAACATTAATACCCTGAAACATACAAAGGTGATTTTAAATCCCATCATACGTTTTGTTGAACAATGAAATGCACGAAGACAAACAAACAGGCATGCACACACATCCACACAAGCACACATTGAGAGAGATGCATTACTCATTGCATCTCTCTCTCTCTCTCAATCTTTAACCTTTGAGAGTAAAATTAGCCATGGTAAAGCCAGATTGGTATAATTTACATTTCAGAGTCACTAAAGCTGGTTTTAATGGTAAAACTCCACCCCCGGCTCTCTAAGATCAACAGAGTCCCTGGGGGGAAAATCAGTGCCTGTCATTGGTTGGCTGCATTTCTATGGTAACACAGCTGTGTGTGCATGTGCGGCTGGAGGCAGGTGTGATTCTTATAAAAGCTTAGACTGATCGCTACTAAACTGCCATTCACAGCCTAGACCCACCCCTGCACCACCTACTCCCTGCCTCTGTCCGGCCCATACTTTGCCCATGTACCACTCACTGACTGCTACTTATGCAAACTATTATGTTTATCATGATACTATGTCAATACAAGACAATCCATCATCATCTATGTTAATGATGATGATGAATAAATATGTTTATTAATTTTTATTAATATTTATGGGTGAGAATGATCCCTGCAGCACCAAATACATGTTTGTTCATAATTTATGCAAACCAGAAATCAGGGTATTGTCAACATACTAACTTAACAAACTGGTGCTAAGTGTTTGTGGTGATTGTTTTGAGGTAGCTGAAGTGGTAACTGTTTTGACAGACCACAACAGATCACCTCAAGTACTTACCCTAGTCCTAGGATGTTTCACTGTTTTTGTGTCACTCTGCACTTTTGTGTTTGAGACATACTTTTAGACTTGATGTGACTTGACTTCTGACTTAATTTGACTTTAGGATTCAAAATGATTATTACAGTAATGTTATCATTAGGGAACATTGAATACAACATTCAACTCATGATAAGTGTGATCTTGCTGGGTGACATTTTTTTTGGTAACAACAATTAGCGTAATCCACTTGTCTCAGGATTGTGAGAGGAAACCCACCAAGCATCGGGAAAACATGCAAACTCCACGCACACAGACCCGAGGCGGGAATCGCACCCTGGACCCTGGAGCTATCAGGCCACAGTGCTAACCACTATGCCACTGAAAGGCAGGATTATTTTAGGATATTATAAATTGAGCTTACCAACACACCTCTCATTATCGAGTATAGTGACTTATTTTTGCCTTCAGTGTTGTTTACTTCAGTCTTCAGTGGCTTACTTAAGCAGTATTGCAGGAGCTGTCCAGTGCTGAACTTAAAATAGTTCACTTGTGAGATGTAGGAAGTGGATGTAGGCGCAAACTCATTTAATCATCAAAATGGATACCTCATAGAAGGTGAGTTTAATGCATTGAGTACATGTTTTTGAAAAAGGTGCAGTCAGTGTCCAACTGGAATCAGATTTGGAGTCATAGTGACTTCTGTATAAGCAATGAATTTACTCTCTTAAACACCTATATTTTGTTTGCAGAAAATTGGTCTGTTTGAAAACAGATTTATCGTTAGTAGCCAGAGGTTAGTCTCTCTCTTTCTCTAAAGGAACCAATTTATGTTTATGTATATTTTGTAGGTTCACGAGTGGTTTGTGCCACTCGGCCAGCTATGGCCCCTTGGTCCATGACTCCACAGGACCTCTAGGGGAGTACTGAATGTGTCTGGATGCTCCCTGTATGCTCGATCAGACTGAAATCTAGGGGATTTGGGACAACTTAAACTCTTTGTCTGCTTAGCCCTGAGATGTGCTGTGTTCTGGTACCTTACTATTATACACAGCATTAATTTTTTTCATCAATTTGTGCAATATTGACTTTTCTGAAGGCTCTGACAGAACGAGCTGTCCCAGGCGTAGATGCACCCTGGGTGCTCATGATCCTGTTACCAGTTAATTGGTATATAATTGATAATCAATATTATTTAATTCACTTGCCAGCAGTGGTAGTGGTGTGGTTGATTTGTGTATTCTCTGGTATACAACAGTAAATTTTCACCAGTCCAAAAAAGCAGAGTGATTAAAAAGCAGTGTCTGTGTACGATTGGCAGATGAATAACCTAACCTGAAGGAATTAGGACAGAATACGGAAGTACTAGTACTTTTTGGTCTTGGATGGATTATGCTGATTATTTTTTCAATCAGAATCAAAATTTTTCGTGAGTAGCTGATTACACAATGACACAGAATGGGAGTCTGTGCTAATCAATCGCCATTATAAACCATGAAAATACATTCTTAGAGCTTGGTCTAGCCACACAGGAAACTCCAAATCCTCAAGGTCTTTTAACAACCATTTTAAACCTGTATAAGTTGTGAGCAACCAGAAAATGGAAATGGACAACTGGAAATGTCAAATGCCAGATGGAATCTTCTGTCTATACACATCATTGGCATACTGGCATAAATAAAGAGGATAGCAAAAAAAAAAAATGAATGAATAAACAAGTAAATGAATAAATAATAAAAAAATTCCCACTGAACACTATGGGGTGGATCACTGATGTTTTAAGGTTGTTTCTTAGAACCTAGTACTGTATCATTAAGGTCTACTAAGGCAAGCAGTAGAACCTTACTTCTATCTATCTATCTATCTATCTATCTATCTATCTATCTATCTATCTATCTATCTATCTATCTATCTATCTA
>JAOVVA010000024.1:10840843-10855592 GCA_028565275.1 Leiocassis micropogon
GCCTTATGTCCCACTGGGGAGGTAGAGGACTAAGTATGTTCAGCTCTTGCACAGCTTTAACTCCCACACAGAGAAGGAGAGTGCAAGTAATTGGCTAGAACTTTAAAAGACAAGATCGTTGATGGGAACTATATGTATTTGAGGGCTAACAGAGACAATCAGGGCCATAGACTTAAGTGAATCTTTTTTTCTAGCAGGGTAGCAGCTACTTCTACACCAATGATGCTCGTCCATCTAGGAACCTGTCCTCTTCCACCAAGCACAGACCTTTGGGAGGAAGGGGACACCCACCTAGCCGGATAGCATGCAGAAAGAAAGTTTTCTTTTTCTAGGACTGTTAATAGTGACTGCTTTGATAGATTGATAGATAGTGATAGTATCTTAAATAAAAGATACTGGAGCTCCAAATGGAGAACTTCTGTGGTGTATCCACGCTCTATACCCACTCAAGTGTCATGCACCATCACAAATTATTTTGCAATTTAGAAAGAATTAATGTATGTCAATTTATTCATAATCCTTTGAGAGAAACTGAAAGAGCTCACAAACCAGTTTCCCAGCATGTTCCCAGTATGACATTAAAAACTCCAAAGGAGCAAGCATGAGAATCCTAGATGTCTTTTGGCAGAAAGTGCCAAAGATGCTGAGGATGAGGATGGATAGAGCCACTGGACAGCGCTTGGTCCTGTGCTATTGTTCTTACATATTCTTATTCTTATTCAAATGGAAATAGGAGATTTGTAATGACTTCCCCAGCCTGAACAAAGTATAAGCCGTTCTTCTGATTTATGACCTCATTATCCAGCTTGCAAAAGCCAGCTACATCTCTACTTAGGGACACTAAGGGATTCTGGCAGGCCTCCCTTAAAGAGGAGGGAAAAATAAAGACAACCTTCTCCACCACTGGAGGTCACTAGAGCTACAAGACACATCTGTCTGGACCTCATGATGTACAAATGACCTTCCTGTAGCTCACAGATGTTGCCCTAAGGCACCGCCAGCTTTAAATAGCAGCCTACCTCAATGATATCACAATTTATTTAAAGATAAATGTGCCTGGTACACCTGAAAAAGTACAAATATGAGGACAGATTTGAGCAATCATTTGAAACCTCTTAAATATGGCACACATTTAAAACCATCATTAGGCACACAGGAAAAATAGTTCACAAGTCACACCATGCCCCAGGCTAGCTATCCATCTCAATGAGTTTTCCTCTGGCTTTGAGACTATGGCCTAGTTGTGGCATTATCAGGGTTATAAATGTCAAGTTCAGAACAATGAAATGAATGATTTCCTGTTTCAGACCAATTTGAGCATTACTTACCGTCTTACAGTAATTGCGGTAGAATAAATGCTAACAAAGGGCATTTCCCTTTTCAGAGGGGTTATAAGGTATGTGTGAGAGGGGCTAAAGACGGTTTTGTGAGAATGCTGGATGCTATTGTGAAATTTTGATGGTGTCATATGTAATCATCCTGTCTTCCACCATATGCAGACTTATACTGTATTTAACAAAAATAGTAACTTCATGTTTGAAATTGGCTTTGTTGTAATTTTTTACAGTATATTTTTGGCAGATTCATGTGATTTGTCTGTAGACATATTGTTCCAAGATTTTCTCCGGGCCTAGCTGAAAAGTTATCATGCCCTTGTGACATCAGTAAATTTTTCTATAGAACCAATTTGAAATGAATTTTTCTTTAGAACCCCTTCTATAAAACAACATTCCCTCAGATTGTTCCCAACAGAACTTGGGTTTCTATAGAACCATAATCTATAAACTATTTTTAAATACTTTGATCATTGGCCAGCATTTTGATAACATGTTCTTTACAATGTTTTGATGAAAAAACTCCCTTAGTAAATACTAAGCAGTTGTAACTGGATGTACTCTGTAAACGTGGGATTCAATCACTAATACTGTCACTAATAAAATGCATGGTACTGGCTCAAAAATTAAATAAATGTTTTTTTCACCTTTATGAGTCATGAGTAAGGGGGGCATGGTGGCATAGTGATTGGTACTGTCCATTCGCACCTCCACCCAGGGTTGAGGGATCGATTTCCGCCTCAGTTCTGTGTGCGTGAGGAGTAGCATGGTCTCCCTGTGCTTGGTGAGTATCCTTTGGTTGCTCCACATTCCGCCCACAGTTCACAGACATTCAGGATAAACTAATTAGTGTTTCGAAGTTACCCATAGTGTGTAAATGTATGAGTGTCTGTGCCCTGCGATGGATTGGCAACTTATCCGTGGTGTATTCCATCAAGTCCCCTGTGATAGGCTCCAGGCCTCCTGTGACCGTGTATAGGAAAAGCAGTACAGAGAATAAGTGAGTGAGTTGAAAGTAGTTTTCTTGCCTTTGCTCTCATTCTCTATACCTTTATAGAGGAAGGCCTGGAATCTATCCCAGGGTACCCGGGACACAAGGGGGGCTACACCCTTGATGGGGTAAACAGTCCAGTCCATGGTAGGGCACAAGCCACTCACACACTTACACAATACTGATAACTTGGAAACACCAATTAGCCTAATCTGCATGTCTTGTGGGAACTGTGGGAAGAAACCAGAGTAGCCAGAGGAAGCCTCGCAAGAACAGGGACAACATGCATACTCCATGCACACAGACATGAAGGGGGACTTCATTACTAACACATTACCTTGGACGTGTGAGGCCACAGTGCTAAACAATGTCACTGTGCTGACTACTTGCATTTGTAATTCTTATTATTTCCTACAAATAGAGATTTCAACACTTATAAGACAGTGCTTTATGCATAAACAAATATTTGCTGGTCATGATTTAATGGTTAAGCTGCACTAATAGGATTAACTCCTGCTCTTTGTTTCTAAAATATGCTCTGAGTTGCTCTGAAAATCTTCATTTTATCTTCAAATCTTCATTCGTTTTATCAATACATCAAATTTCATGAGGCTTTAAGCATTACCAGTCCTTTTTATGGAAACAGGTATAATAATATAATTTCCCAAACTTCCAAATAAATTTTCCAAATCTTTGAATATGTACTGTAGCACACAGAGCATTAGTGATCCAGCATAAAAAGAAATCAGCTTTCCTAAGTATTTATAAAATTAAACCCCTTTATTGTGTTCGAAATACAAAAGAAATACTAAAAAAAGAAACAGCAATACAGACACGCAGGCAGTTTATCAGACAGTCTTTGGGGTAGCTCAGTCTATTAGTCAGGCGTTGTGGTGCTTTGTTCAGTCTTTCTCCTCAGGCCATCTCTATGTTGGCTCAGTTTTTTTTCCCATAGTATTAAGTTATTAAAAAAAATAAAGTGGTAATCTTTAGGCCAGTTCATTCTTGTCTGTGGCTATCTCAGCATGGCTGGCATCAGGACCTGTGGGTGCCAGAAGGGTCCTGCGGTTATAGTGACCCTTCATGATGCCTGAGTTGTTGTTCTCATTGAGGATCTGCTTCTGCTTTTGCCGATTGAGCGACTGGACAAGGCCAAGCACCACAGCAGCAAGTGAGTATTGGCCTGTAAGCTTGCGGGGCTGCAGGATAAGCGGGTTGGGCTGCACACGGCCTAGAAGAAAATGTGTTCGAATTTTGCCCTCCTGCTCGCTGATGCCCTTCACGTAGATCTCCCCACGGTATTCGAAGGCAAAGCCGCGCTCCGTCAAGATGCTGTATGTCTCCTCGGGGACCTGGATTTTTCCACTCACACCTGTGCTGTCCATGCGGCTGGCCAGGTTCACCGTTTTCCCCCAAATATCATACTGAGGCTTTTTAGCACCGATCACACCTGCTACCACAGAGCCATGAGCCATTCCTGAGAAGGTTAAAGAATAAGAGAATGATCAGGAATACGCAGAAGAGGAAGGGTATGTTCTGCCAGTTCTCCCAGAATTTCAGTACGTATTTGTATAAATGTCGGGTCTCTTACCAATTCGGAGTTGGAAATTATTAAAGGAGTGTTTGTTGATCTCTTGTATGCTCTCATTTAAAGCAATGGCAAAGTCAGCCAGAGCACACAGATGACCCCATTTATCTTCACATTGCTACGGAAAGACACACAGACGTGTAGAAAGAGAGAGAGAGACAAGCATGCACATGTTTAGTTCAAGGGCATTATTTAGAATTGGTAATTTTAGTCCAAAAGTGACATCAATATTTATGTGGGGAAATTTTGCATGTATTCAGATTTGATCTCTGCAGCTGCTAAAACTGATTTTCTGAGCTCTTCATTCAGATTATGCAAAATGATCTCTTTTGAGGTTGCCAGATTTTTCAGTAGAGTTTTATCAATAGTGTCGAGACCACTGCCTAGACCACACACAAACATTTGTCTTTAAGCACAGAAGAAAAAAACCAAAGGGATAAGAAATTGCATCTTAAATTGCAGTTAAGCTGGAAAGATGGAAGTTTTTTCTGGCTTCGTAGTCTAATGGGGAATGCAATATAAATTAAAGAAGATGTAGAGATGTAAAGAAGAATGATGTAGGCGATCAAATAGCCATTATTCTATACACAGGAATCTAACATCAGTCTGGTACAGTATATTAAAATTGAAAAGTCTTAATTGCTGCAAAGCTTGGTTTCATGTAACATCATAACATAAAATAGCATGTGACGCAGTACATCCTATTATTTAGCTTTTTTTATTCATATAAATTTTATTTCTTTTATTTGTTTATGTAGGTGATAAAAAACATTTTTGCTATCTTTTTAAGGCTTTTGTGCTTTACCTGCTTTTCAGGTGACAAGCCAGAGACAGCCATGTATGTACTGCCAATGGTTTTAATCTTCTCAATGTCTTGAAAACGCTCCTCTCCCAGCAGCTGTAGGAAAAGGTGAGATGGCAAAACAAAGGTCAGGAAAGTGGAAAAGCACAGACTAAATAGAGCTTTAAAGGTTAAGCCATAAAAACAACCAGACTTTTGGTTGGTATACCTTGGGTGTATAAATTTACTATATTACTCTGTGCTGAACAACAACAGGTATACAGTAAATTCTTTAAGCACAAAGCTGAAGTCAGCAGAAGCTGCAAAATATTAAACTCCTTTTTTAATTCCCATAAGCTTAGGTTTTGCCTGTTATTATAAAGACACACAAAGACGGCCTAATCCATGGACAATATCAAATTAATTGTGGCAATCAAAGATTAAATTTTACAAGAGTTTACTGATGCACTGATGCTTTCTACTTGGTAATCTTTCTGGTAATATTACTTTCTCAGTAATATAATGAAACTTTTCATATAAAGTACAATGTTATAACAATAATAATACTGCCTGACACTGTTCTAAGCACAATATTATGAATTATAAAATACAGGTTTTTATTATAAAATACAGACATTTATTTTTAAAATTAACGAGGAAAACTCAAGTCAAACTGAGACTTTTGACAATCCCTTGCTACACTAATGTATTTATCCCAGCATTTCACTAGTGCTTGGATACGATCAAGAGAGCAAGTCTGCTGAGTACGCTATGATCTTCTTCACATGTGAAATGCTAGCCTCCCTAGAACTCCATTAATGGTTCAAACATGTGAAAAAGGCACAGATAAAGGTAGAAGCGTGTACAGTTCTCTGAGATGAAAAAAGTTATGAAAAATGAAAAGTTATTTGTCAATTTTTTAAAAGATGTTCCATTTGCTGAATGTTCACAGGAGCGTGTCAGAGCCACTGTGGACAGAATCGTCAGTCACAGAAATATGGCGTTATTAAACCATTTGCAACATTCAAATATTTTATTGCAGCTAAGAGTCTCATCACCATATTGTGCTTGAATCGCTTTTACACTTTAATTCAAATGTCCAGGTTTGACTTGAACGCCCCTGTACTACAAAATGAGCTATTTACAACTAGCCAACATGTCATCTATTGGTGAAATCGCCAAATTGTGAAGTTTATATGAACAATATATTTGAAGCCTCAAATATAGCAAATAGGTTTTTAATGATACTGATCTTATAATCATTTATTCTTTAATCATTCTCTGCTGCAGAACCATTATGGATATAGAAATGGTTTCGAATGTATAAAGGCTTCGGGCACGAAGTAATCAGCTTCCTGTTACATCAGGCTGTTATACCTGAAATGTGTGATGAATATTTGCAATTTACGCATTTTTACTCTTAAGATCAAATGAACAGAGCAGCACACATGATATATGTGAAATTCGCTGGAACTTAATCAGCTGTTACTGCAATGCTGCTTATAGCTGCAGATATTTGTTCCAATTTGTGATTGGAAAAAAAAAAGTGTAAGTGCTGCTACCTTTCTGCGCTACTGAATATATCAGATATTTGGCATTTAATACCACTCATTTGTCTACGTTGTTCTCAAAACAGTTAACACACTCATCTGGATTTTTTTTTTTTTTTTTGTGGAATTGTTCGCCACAATTCCAATTCCACCATTCGGTGCAAGTATTCAAGTAAACTAAAACCTATTTCCTCCAAATTAATTTAATTAAAATATAATATATTATTTTTATATACATTTATTTCATTAAAATATAAGTTTATATTAAACTTTTATTATAAAAGTGTTCTTTTTCAGCAATTTTTTTTTTTACATACAGTACATCACTAATCAACATCTTCTTCAAATGTTTTCCTGTGAGCCCTCTGCTAGACAAACAATTCACACATCTGTAACATTAGTACAGAAATAAAAAAGACAGCACAACAAAATATTTTTTGATAATTAAACACCTTAGACACCTGGCATGTTAAAAATATAACATTTAAACCTAGCAGGCTTAACTGTCATATTAGATTGAGGCAGTGTTTTAGTCTAGAGTGGAATCCTTCACAATTAAGAAGTTTTAACATTGATTTTCATTCATTTATTCATTCATTCATTTTCTATACTGTCCTGCAGCAGGGGTGTCAAACTGGATCCAGAAAGGGCCATGTGGGTGCAGGTGTACATTTCAACCAAGTAAAAGCCACTCCTGTTTCATTAGTCGTTCTTGGCTTTTCATCAGGCGTGGCTTCTGGTTAGTTGGAATGGACGCCTGCACCAACATGGCCCTTTCTGTATCCAGTTTGACACCCCTGCTGAACGCCTGAAGCCTATCAGAGGAGACTTTGGCACACGGCGGGGTACACCCCGGATGGGATGCCAATCCATTGCAATGCACACACACACTCATTCACACACTATAAGTATTTTGGAAACACCAATTAGCCTAATCTGTATATAACTAAGCACCGGAAGAAGATGCAAACTCCACACACACAGACCTGAGGAGGGAATCAAACCCTCAACCCTGGGGGTGCCAGGCCACAGTGCTACCCATATTTTTTGGCACACATGAAATGTGGGTCTGAGATCACAATGTAAACATGAGAAGATACAGTAGATCAGAATTTTTGCTTTAAATTCTCTGATATTTACATCTACACATGTTAGACACCACAGAACACAGAATGTTGTCCTTAGGTGAGCAAAAATATAAAATAGTAATCAATTTAATAATAATAGGTAGAACATACTTAATATTCGTTAACATATACCTTGCTTGCAAAAACCGCTTAAGACATGATCCACTGACATCACCAGTCTGCTGTCATTTCTTATTTATGTTTTTTTTTTTTCGCTTTGCTGCAAGTTCCACTATTGCAGTTAGTTTAAATTAATCCAGATTTGAATTAATCTGTCTGTAAATTAAGATTCAATTATTTGTTACATATATGTAACAGCAAGGAAATGATTTTTTACATATCTCAGTTAGGAAGCTGGGGTCAGAGCACAGGGTTAGTCAGGTTATAGCACCCTGAAGCAGATAGGGTTAACGCCTTGCTCGAAGGCTTAACAGTAGCAACTTGCTGGTGCTCGAACCCCCAACCTTCCAATCACTAACCCAATGTCTTAATTGTCTAAGCAACAATTGTCCCCAAAGCTAGCAGTCAGAATAGGTCTTTAGATTTCTAAACTTATTGCCTGCTAACAGCATCAGTTACATCATCAGTATATAACGAATTAAATCATCAGTAATTTGTGTGCCTGTTCCAGAAGCAGTCATGCGAGCCTGGGCCATGACACTACCTCCATTGTGCTTGATCAGTGAGATCATATGTTTGGAATTATCTTCTGATCATTTCTTTTTTCTGGATTTTGACTATTAATTATTTAAACACTCAATCTAACAATCTAACAGGACACACCTGGGCAACAAGAAGTTTCTGTCATTCTCATGTTCCAATATTTCTAATTACTTGAGAAATGTGTCAGGAAAAAAAAACATGTTCTAAGGTGCTTAAATCATCTAGATGTAAACATCAGGAAATTAAAACTTGTAGCTAGAAATGTAGCTAATTATTTATTTGTTGTTCTCAAACCCATTTTTTTTTTCGAAGAATACCAAAAACAAATGAATTACTCTTGTTGTTCCACTACTTTCGGAGAGGACTATATAATTTATGTATTAACTTACCCACTTTTGATTGCCAAAAATATTGCTGTAACTGCATGTTGTATCCACATACTGTAAATATTGACTTAAATTTATCCTTCATTGTTTAAGCTTATAGTCACTGAATTGCATCAAATCCAGTGTATTAGAATACAATAATAAAAAAGATTATTTGTCATTCTAATTTGGCGCAGTATTCTCAAAATACTTTTACTTGTGCATGCGTGTTTGTCTGTGTCAATGTAAGTGTCAATCCTGACCTCATCAAAGTCAGCAATGATCTCATTCAATAGCCGTAAGCATTCAACTCCTTGATTGTTCATTTCAGTCTGTGAGTAGAAATCGGCAAAGCCGGGAATAGAGGCAAACATCACGCCGACAGAATCATAGGACTGAGAATACAACTCCTGTAAAGATAAGATAAAAAAAAACAGAAAAGAAGAAATGGGTCAATCTCTAAGCAAAAGAAAACAGACAGGGGTGGGGAGCATCAAATATCTGAAACAGCATTATAATGAGTGTGTAATTGTGCAAACCAGTTAAAATACACATGTTCATTCTGATATTTTAACTTTAGGGCTAAATGTTTGATTTTGTCAGTTCCAGTATATGGCCAAACATATGTGAAAAACGTCACCATTAAGCCCACGTGGGCTCATCATCAAACTCTTTCTACCATGCTCGAAGCCCACAACTGCCTACAATGTCTTTGTACAGTATACAACTAAAGGGCCCAAGCCTGTTCCAAGCATGACAATGGCCCGGTGCACAAAGTGAAGGTAATAAAGCATGAATGCTGCACATCTGCTTTATATGCATTAACAGATGAACATATACACAACACTGACTACACTCACATCTAACCTTAAACAGAGTGTCACTTGGCTTTGTAGTCTACAGGAGCTGAGGGTGAACATATTTAACTAATAAGACAAACTTCCTCACTTCAGTATCATGTTAACCCTTTAGGGCACTCATAAAAACCCTGAAATTAAAAATATCAAGACTTTTTTTTTTTTTTTTTTGCGATAGTTTTTCACTTTTATGTGGCCAGGTCAATGAAGTTAACATGTATGGTTCTTTACGTTCTTTACCCATCTTGAGTTCTAATCTTTCTAAATAGTGTACATACTGTATTAAAACAATCTTATTTTTTACAAATATGTTTTTTTGAGGTACTGATGCTGGCATTTCCGGTTCTTCGCCTACAGTGACCTACAGTAAGATAATTTACTTACTGATGACTACATTATAACGATTGTGTGTATACCGGAGAGTCATTGAGCGTACTGTAGATGTTTCAGCCTAAACAAAACTCTATCATCACCTGACTTCTCATACGGCTCAGAGAGCAAGGTGTATTTTCTTGGACATGTATCCAAAAGATTATATTTGTACTTTATATTTAATTATAATATTTAATTTTGTATTGCACTTTTGTTTTTGCTTTATACACTGTACTGGTCAAACTGGCCACCAGAGGGAACTAATCCTCCACCAAATATATTTCAACACTCGCATTCATGTATGCATCCTCACATTATAGAGCATGGCCTCTGATAAAAGAGCTGTGACAATAACTGGCTGTTTAGAGAAATCAGTCCTTCATGAGCTGCAACTTCATGAGTGACCTTCACACTTTTATGCTCTAGCTCTGTTTGTGTGCGAGTGTGGATCACATTTCTTTGCCTTTGATGACAATAGGATTGAATCATTCAGCTGGCAAAGGTAAAGTGAGGCAGGTTACTTCATTGAAACACCCACCACACACACACACACACACACACACACACACACAGCTACACACAAAGGTCTGAAAGATGCATTTTTAATAAGACCCCAGTGCCACGTTGGCACTATTCACTGACAGCCAAACCCTAAAAGCACAGACACACCTCCAGTCACACTCGCATCACCCGGCGACACACAAGCCAAAAAAATGTCAAGACCCAAGAAATCCTCCATTACAAAGAGTGACATAAGACAATAGAGATACTGGTAGAGCTAGAGATATTCAGTGAGATATGAGGGGAGGCATTCATCAAATGGATCTATTTGAGATTTGATCACCTGGAATGGCATTTGAATGACTATCCATCTTGTGATTTATTTACTGAGTTATCGTACAACACCAAATCAAGCAGTGATTTATGTGCAATTGATAAATCTGTGTGGAACCTGCCTCAATATCATGCAGGTTAAGGCAGGTTTTACATTCATTCATCTTCTATACTGCTTATCCTGCATACAGGGTCATGGTGGCATCCTAGGTGACTGGGGTACAAGGCGGGGGACACGCTGGACAGTGTGCCAATCCATCACATGGATTTGGGATGAATTTGGGAAAAAGGAAACTAGAGCACACCAAAAAAACACCAACCAGGAGGGAATCGAACCCTCAACCCTGGAGGTGCGAGACCACAGTGCTAACAACTACGCCACCGGGTACATGCTTATGACATGTGTAACCCAGGTTAGAAATTAGTGAATTTAAAAAATAAAGTAAAAGATGTATATTTAAGTAATTGTACAAATGGTGAGTGTCAACACTGATTTAAAGACAGGTACAGTATATCATTTATCTTTGTTTAAAATGCATAAATAATGCATTGGATAATGTTTTAACATTTGTAAACATCTTACTTGGGTCATCCTAGCGTGATTATTGATGTTTATTGAAGTGGATGATTCAATGATTGCGATTGTAAACCCTGCGAGCGGTTGATTTAAAGGGTGTTGAAATTCTCCGGACTTGGTGAGTTTCAAAATATGACATGCAAATCTTTTAAATGAAGTGTTAATGTGATGTGTTAATGTTTTGAAATGTTTTATGCGAGTTTATATGCATCTAGTGTTCACATGTCATGTTTGCCCTGCTTCATTAAAAATTGTAGAATTACTGGTATGTATGGTAAAATTACTGTTATGCTCAGTTACTTTTCCACGAATAACATAACTATCATGCCATGTTTAGACAATGCTAGCAAAGAGAAAGTGCCATCAGAATGCTTCAACCAGACGGTTTGGAGTTGCCAAGAATTTCAGGCGATGGAACTGATTCTCAACAACTGGTTCTTCTGCTGATCACCTTATGTCTGGAAGGCCACACTACCACACACTGCAAGACAAGACAGACTAATTCTAAAGAGACAGTGTCATTTCAGAATTTGTGCAGAAAATGCTGCCACTGCTGCTAGTTGTGCAAGAAGACCGTGTCGTGGGAAATGAATTTTGATTTTCCTTTGCTGATGGACACAAACTTTTGTATAAAATGGAACTTTCGTATTTATTTGAAAGCATTTTGTATTAGAAATTATTATTATTAGAAATGCTTTTGTAAGCATTTCTTTTGTCCATGAGAAACAAGTTTCCAGTCCAAACAAATGAACAGAACCTGATTTCAAATTCCAACCAATCATAAACCTGATCCAAACCAGTCATAAACACAGTGAAATTAAGTTCTGCTTTATGACATGAGCAGTGTTTTAAAGTGAGACAATGCTTATCTCATAGACTACTTATTCATTTCTGACCATGTTCAGGAACATTCAGCCTATCAAACTGCCACACAAACTCATGACAAAGCAGCATAAGGTACTGTTTAATGTCAGGATTTGAAAGATCAATAAATATCACCAATCACCTTATCAGGCAAACAACCCAACAGTGTACCCAGCAATTAATAAGCCTGCTTTAACCACGACATTATACTAAGCCTGCTTCAATACGACATTACCAAAGGACATTATACTTCCTCTATATTAATAATAAAATTTTAACTGTTTTGTCGATTAGATGTCAGTTGCCAATAATCTAAAGAGAAAAGTAATAATAAAAGAAATGAACAAAAATCACCCAAATAAATAAAATCATTTCTGGTGTGTTTGTATGAAAACTATAGGGTTGACAGTTAAAAAATTTGTAGAAATAGTTAAAAAGTTGAAGCTAAAAATAAGGTGATCAGCTTTAATGTAATGTGACTTTATTATTTCCTGTTTTTACACTCTCTGTCTAACATAAAAAAATAAAAAAATATTTTTTTTAAGGTTGAGTATCTTGCGCCTTGTGCTAAGTAGAACTTCCTTCATCATCAGCCAAGTAAACTCCCTGTTTAGTAATCGGGGAGTGAATCACAGATGAGAAATCAAAAAAGTAGATTGGATAACTATTAAGTTTGGTCTTAAAACAAACTAGTGTGTTAAAATTCACTAATACTACTTCAGCACTATTATTTCAGCGGTGAAAAAAAATCAAGTAATCCCGGTAAAAATATTCAGTTTAGCTGTTCTAATTAATATCTATTGGTGCAAGTGTTTGTTTACATTAAGCTAGTAGCTTATTAGAAGCTTATTTTAAAGTAGATTATTAAATCTGACACATAACTGTTTCTAACCGCTTTTATTTACCATTTTGATTTCACTTATGGTGCAGGTTAAAGTTCAGGCAAATATCTAATTACTGCAAAAGTTTCAATAAACTCTGCCCAGCGGTTGATTTAAGACACGCCCACAGTACGCTGTCAAAACTTCCGGTTTTCAATCTGGTACATAATTGCTCAAAACTTCACCTCTACTCAACATTTTGATTTCATTTATTGCGCCACTTTAACTCCAGGCAAATACCAAAGTGCTGCCAAAGTTTCATTAAATTCTATCAGGCCAGTTTTGTGTGATGCTGTGACAAAATCTGGCTGGACATATAGACATACAGACAGACAGTACGAATACAAGTCACTGCATGGTGGTGCCTCTTGTATGTAATGTAGCGTACCTGAATTACAGGACATGCCATGCCAAAAAACCTAACTTAGTTCTAAGGATGGAAGAATAAAACTGTTTTTCTCCTCCCGTGTATGAGGGTGATATGCTTAGATCATGAGCAATACCATTTATTAATTTTCCACCTTCACGTTGTTTAATAACAGTTGATTTCCAAACCAATACTTCTTCGCCTCTTGGTGCTGCTATAATTAGCACCGGTTTTGCTGCATTTGGGAGCAATGATGCACTTCACAGTAAGGAGGAAAATGATGCACTTCACAAAAGGAAATATTACACAGAGATAATGCTTACAAGACTCAAGAGTGCTTCATGTAAAATTAACCTGAGAAAAACACGTTGCATGCAGGAAGCTGTTTTTGTACGTCTCGTTTACCAGTCAAAATTTCATGAACTCTAATAACCTCTGATATAAATTTAAGACGCCACAGAAGTATATGTAACACATGATTGGTATGAGAGTTCATTGAACCCAGTCGTTTGGATTTGGTGCTTTACCATGTCGGGATTAATTTGTAGCTAGAGTTCAAATCTCAGTAATAAAACAGATATTCATGGCCAGGAGTCCAGGAGAGCAAAATTAGCCATGTTCTCAAGGAGGGAGAAGTAACATCACAAACACATGCTTTGAGTTTGTTATGCTGATAAAAAAATTAAGCTATATATTGGACATGTCAAAAATTACTATAATAGAAATACATAATCATAGGTTTGTTGTTTTTATTAACTAATTATGATATCTATAATATTTTAATCTCATGACTGACTAGGATTAATGAAGCATCATCATCATCTACACACTCAGTTCGTATGTGCAATTAAATAATCACATGCATAATTGACTAGGATGTACTTAGGGTAATTGTGTTATTAACATCACTTATAATGTAGAGAAATTAATAACATTTAAATTAAGCTTTTGTGTATGATTGTTCTCCATAGCCATGACAAACTCAGAAAATTTGCAAAGAAGAAGGGCAAGAATAGCATTTTAAAGCACTTTCACAGCCTTTGTGTGCAGTGTGTAGGTGTGTGTCATGACCTCATTGTCTCTGTCCTTTTCCAGGAAGTGCCGAGCAACATGGCTGGGCAGTATGTTGCGCAGCATATTCTCATTATGCTCCCGCAGCTCCCGCATTTCATTTATCTCCTCCTTCGCCTGTACTCGCCACAGAAAGTCCAATCTCGCTGTGTATTCCAGCTATGAAGAGAAAGAAATATAGAAAGGTAGAGGAAAAAGTGTGAGGAGCAAAGGAAACAAGAGTGAATATCAACACGATGTTTGAGACATACACATAAGAGATCATTGCAGACATTAAGGTCCAGAAATAACTCACTCCCTATCTACATCGCTTTATCCTGTGTACAGGGTCGCGGTGGGCCTGGAACCTATCCTAGGAGACTTAGGGCACGAGGTGGGGTACACCCTGAATGGGGTGCCAATCGATTGCAGGGCACACACACATACACACACTTATTCACACACTATGGGCAATTAGGGAACCCCAATTAGCCTAATCTGCATGTCTGGACTATGAGAGGAAACCCAGCGGGAATTCGAACCCTGAC
>JAOVVA010000024.1:10857180-10868479 GCA_028565275.1 Leiocassis micropogon
CAATTAGGGAACCCCAATTAGCCTAATCTGCATGTCTGGACTATGAGAGGAAACCCAGCGGGAATTCGAACCCTGACCCTGGAGGTGCAAAGCAACAGTGCTAACCACCGAGCCCCTGTGCCGCCTCCATATATCACTGTGTTTTCTAAATTTGAGTAAAATCTGTTATTTCTATAATGGTGACCTCTTTCCATGGTAATGATCTCTTTCCATGGTTAATCTGTGTGCATGTAAAAATGATAAAGATTAGATTGTAGGGTGTAAAACATTATGTGTAAAGTAAATTAATGCTAAAAGACTTTCAGAGAACATTTACTTTTAATAATGTTGGAAAATTTATGTTGCATGTAGCACCTTGGTCCTGGAGGAACGTTGTTTCGTTTCACTGTGTACTAACTGTATAATAACTGACAATAAAGCCTACTTGAACTTGAACTTGAATATTGCATGGTATACTGCAAATCAGAAATGCTCAGTGTCAGTCAGTGTCAGTCATGGGTCCCCCCCTCCCTCCCCCAAAAAACTGTCCGGATACTTCAGGCTAATTCGAGGTCCCCAAGCAAGGGGGAAAACAGCAAACCTGAAGGTGGGATTCAAACCTTCGACCCTGGTGGTGTAAGCCCACTGTGATAACCATTACACCATCAAGCGATTTGAACATATTTACCCCCAAAAAAGAACTATGTCCAGATATTTCAGGCTAATTCTCAACAGTCTTTTTCTGTGGTTTCTAAAATGTACTTGGGGAATTTCAGGAACTATCTGTGCAGCTATTATATATATATATATATATATATTTACATTAGAAACCCTATGCTTGTAGGTGCGACATTTGGAGTAGCACCCAGGTATATTTTTGTCTCACTGAAAAATAACACACTAAGAGAGAGAGCAGCAAGAGAAAGAAGCCATACAGCACTAATAAATCATTCATTGAATAATTGAAAAATTTCCAACTATTGTATGGATTTGATACTTAGTAATTTCCTGTTATAACGAAACCACAAACTACTCCATTATCAGTCAGGCCAAGTAAATTTATGGTGCAGATACACATTTTTATTGGAGGGTCTAATATTTACTTGTTCTCATTTGCTTTAATAGCAGAGCAAACAACAAACCAAACATCATCAAAAAAAAGGAGAGTCCACTGGAATAAATTAATGCGGCGAGATTAAACTATTAAACAGATGCATTAATTAAAACAATTGCTGACTTTGTTTCCTCATTAGTTCACATTGATTGTGAGCATAAAACCATAATTATTTACAATAATTTCTTTAATGTGTTCATGCAACGCAATTGTGAGCAATGGAAAGCTTCTTCTTGCTCTCAGTCATTTTCTATAACGCTTAACCTGTACAGGGTCACGGGAGACCAGGAGCCTATCCAAGGAAACTTTAGGGAACAGGCAGGGTACCCCTGAGATGGAGTGCCAATTCAGTGCAGGGCACAAGGATAAAGGATGTCTTTTGACTGTAGGAGGCAACTGGAATACCCAGGGGAAATCCACCAAGCAAGGGGCAGAGCAGCCATCCATGCACACAGACTTGAAGGTGGGATTCAAACCCTCGACCCTGGAGGTGTAAGGCCACAGTGCTAAGCACTACACCCTTAAGCAACAATCATTTGAACACATTTTCAGCTGCTTCACACTGCTTATAGCATTTTCCATCCACCGAGGAGTCATACTGTACGAATCTTACTCGTCTTCCCAGGAGGAAAAAATATCAGAAACAACAATAACAACAGGCATGTGATATTAACGGTTTCAAGAGTCCAGGTGTGAGATGTATTACAGAAAGTGTGGGCATGAGAGAGGGAAAGAGAGCTGATTAAGCTGATTTACGTGATGTGAGACAACTGTAATTGAAACTGTCTTTGTTATTTTAAACATACAGTACGTATATGTGGTGGTGGGGGTGTGGTCGAGTGAGAGAAGAGAGAGGCTGGTGAAGCTGGAAAGTAACACGTAATACTTTCCACCTGTGACTTGTTAGCAGGTTTATTTATTGATGTCTTTTTGTGTTGGTAGAAGGGAGTGAGACCAAAACGTGTGTGTGGCATGTGCATGTGTGTGTTTCACAACTTTGCTGAAAAAAATAAATAAATAAAAAGCTTGAAAATTCTTCGAATTAAGTTCACTGCTGTGGTGAGACTCATAGGCTGCTTCCCATTCTTTGGAATCACAAAACTGTTATATAATATTAAATCTATAGTTTGATAGATAATTTATATTAACTACTTATACACATCATTTCAAAAACACACTGTCCAAAAAAACAATCACTCAAATATTTTGTCGGACTGCCTTTTGCTTTGACTACAGCAAACATTTACCATGGCATGTTTTCGAAAAGTTTATGCAATGTTTCAATGTGTTTCCATCCAGACATGTATAAATTTCTCTCCAAGAACTTATAGAATATATAATAATAGGATAGTTAGAACATTGGGTAGTCTTCTCCAGCACATCCCAAAGATTCTACACTCTGTAGTGGCCAATCCATGTGTAAAAATGATGTCTATTGCTCCCTGGACCACTTTTCCACAATTTAACCCAAATAAATCCTGCCATTGTCATCTTGGAATATGTCTGTGAAGACATCAGCGAAGAAAAAACCCACTGATGGAAAAAACGATTATTCAGTATATTCAGACCTCATTTCTGGCAAATAATGTTGCTGAACTTGGACCTTACTACTGTAACAAAAGCAACCCCAGATCATAACACTACGACCACAGGCTTGTATAATAGGCACTCTGAATGATGGATACATGGGTTCAGAGTCTAAACACTGCACTAAATCCATGACACTGCACCAAACCAACAATAACACACCACGTCCGAATACTGCACCAAATCCAAACACTCACTAAATCAACACCACGTCCAAACACTGTACCAAATCAACAATAACACACCACGTCCAAACACTGCACCAAATCAACAATAACACACCACGTCCAAACACTGCACCAAATAAACAATAACACACCACGTCCAAACACTGTACCAAATCAACAGTAACACACCACGTCCAAACACTGTACCAAATCAACAATAACACATCACATCCAAACACTGTACCAAATTAGCAATAACACACTATGTTCAAACACTGCACTAAATCCAAACACTCACTAAATCAACACCACGTCCAAATACTGCAACAAATCAACAATAACACATCACAAACACTGAACCGAATCCAAACATTGCACCAAATCAACAATAACACAACACGTCCAAACACTGCACCAAATAAATAATAACATACCATATCCAAACACTGCACCAACATAACAATACTGTCCAAACACTGCACCAAATCAACGATAACATGGGGTGATAACCACGGCCGATAATCACGTCCAAACGCTGCGCCAAATCAACAATAACACCCCATGTCCAAACACTGCACCAAATCAACAATAACACCCCATGTCCAAACACTGCACCAAATCAACAATAACACACCACGTCTTAATACTGTACCAAATCCAAACACTGCAGCAAATCAACAATAACACCCCATGTCTAAACACTAAACAATCTAAAATAACACATATATAGTGTTAGTATATTCCTAACACTATATAATTTCCATACACTGCACTAAATGCAAAAGAACACATCATGTCAAGCTGGTGTAATTATTATTATTATTATTATTATTATTATTATTATTATTATTATTACTGTCCATGAGTTGCTTAGCTCATGGACAGCAGTGGCGAAGAGTTTAACTTTGCAAGTCTTTCATTTCGAAACATTCATTAATTATTCAGTTGCTTTAAGGGTGTAGCTGTCACTTTGAGTCTCAGTCAGAACCTGGAAGCTTTCCTGTTGTGGGTTCAAATCAAGGTCATGGATTCTTCTACAACAGCAAAATGCTTACCTCATTATTTATTTATTTAGCCATCATCAACTGATACAAAAAGAAACAAGTAGAAAAGATTAAAGATAATACTGTATATGCCAATGCAATAAGAGCATCTCGAATAAAAGCTTTGGGGATTCATCTGTTACTATAAAGCATAATATCCAAAGGCTTTTGTTTTTTTTAGCAATGTACACTACCACTCAAAAGTTGGAATCACTTTCTAACTCCAAGGTCGTTCTTTATTTTTAATGCTTTGATATTGAATATGCAATAATCTCCTTTGAACAGTTACTGTTAAGACGTATCTGCTACTCATGATCTGTAAAGCCTTCATAACTGCTCTAATCCAAGGTGCTGTTAATTGGTGATGTTTGAGGTTGGTAACTTTAAATGAACTTCTCAAGTGAAACAGAGGTAAGTTTTGGTCTTCATGAGAGCCAGGTTCATCATGGTTCTTGATGGGTTTTGCAAATGCACTTGACAATACTGATCATGAAAGAACTATTCCAGAAAGGCTGACTTCCCTGTCTTAAAATAACAACTGACTGTTGTTGTTGTTGTTGTTGTCACATAATTACCTAATTCCATATGTGTTTTGAAATAATTGTTGTAGAATGTAGAAAATAAATCATTAAACAAAAACAAAGAAATTTGCAAGTGACCCCAAACTTTGAAGCAGTAGTGTACATTAACAATGTACTATAGAAATGTTTATTAATAATAATAATAATAATAATAATAATAATAATAATGCTCCCACCGTAGCATATCCTAAAAGGACGAAGATGAGAGGTTCAAACATACTGTAAAATCACTCAGCATGTATGCAAACTACATTTCTAATTGTAATGTTTTTCTACAGAATTTTTCACTGGTGGAAAAACAGGTTGCTGAATTACACTGACCTTGATTAAGCCACATGCTGCAGTGTACTTGCAGCCACATTAATGATTCGAACAGTACATTTAAAGTGCACAATTAAATGTGACTTATTTTTTTTGCTCTTAATATACAGTAGGTTAATGTTCAAAGGAGCAGTGGTGGCTCAGGTGTTTGAAGCTTTGGTTTGCTGATTGGAGAGTCAGAGCCGGGTCACCACTTTAGGTACAACCCATAACCCTATGCCTCACGTAACTCAGCCAACCAACATGAGTTCCAACTTAGTTAGAAAATGGGAAGGTTGGCACAAATTTTCAAAAAACCTGTGTCAAATCTTGTGGAGCAAATGATCTAATGTGGTGACCCCTAAGACAGAAGGGCAGTATGAAAAAGGGTTAATACTCAAAATTAGTATTAAAGTCTAACTTTATTTGCTTTACTTGCTTATTTGTTAATGGAACTGCCCTATTTCTAGTGGAGTCAATTTTAAATATATTCTACTGTATGTTTACATGCATATGATGACGCACATGTACAGTATTTGGTGTGAAATTAAATCACTCATTTATCATCTATAACGCTTTATTCTGTATAGAGGGTCACGGGGGCCTGGAGCCTATAGGTCCCTAAGTCCCTGGAGCCTGGGACTTAGGGAACAAGGCGGGGTGGTGCACCCTGGATAAAGTGCCAATTCATTACAGGGCATACACACACACACACACACACACACGCACGCACACACTCATTCACACATTACTGGCAATTTGGGAATGCCAATTAGCCTAACCTACATGTCTTTGGACTGTGAGAGGTACAGAATTTCGTGGAATCCTAATTCAATGCTAGAAAAAGTAACATCGATCAGAACTATACCACTTTTCTCTTTTAAACATTTTTTTTCTTTTTTTTTTCTTTCTTTTTTCTTTCCTTCCTCCTCTCGTTTTCATCCGCCCTCTCTTCATGCCTGTGCCCTCTCTTGATCTCTATTACTTGTTTCTCTCTGTTTCATTACCCTGCTAGTCTCATATTGATCGCTGGAATCAAATACACTAATTCAAAAGAGTGAACTTTAAAAGCATCCTGTTTTTCCCTTTGTCTCCTCAAGACAGTCAGGCAATACTGTGTGTGTGTGTGTGGTAGGGGGAGTGTCTGAACATGATCTCAGCTCTTTTTTGGGACCAAATGCTCTTGTGATGAAAGGAATATGTGACAGTATTGGCATTTTAGCACAATTATCTGTCTTGCATTTACTAAAGTGCTCTTTACATTGTTTTTCTTTTTCAGCCACTGAAGTTCAGGTTAAGGTTAAATTTGTAAGTATATAGTTTTCTACACTGATATACAAGGCAATGGAGAGACCTTACATTCATCTTACACACTTATACATTTAAAGTGTGTGTGTGTGTGTGTGTGTGTGTGTGTGTGTGAGCGTGTGTGTGAGCGTGTATTCTCTCACCTGTTGTCCGTGATAGAATACCGCTAAAAGGAACATCGCCATCAGCAGTAAAGATGTTCTCTTGGTTCCCAGGAAACATTCGCTGTTGTCGGGGTAACAGGATAAAGAACGTCATCAGTGGGATTTATTGGATTCTAAAGGGCGGAGATTATAACACTGGAAGTGTGTGTGTGTGTGTGTGTTTAGTTTAAGTGTTTCTGTTGACCTCTGCTTAATTTCTACCTTCAAAGAAACCAAGAATTTTTTTTACATATGTATGGTGTGTAGGTGTGCATATACTGTATATATTGACACTTTATTGGCTAGTATAGTTTACTATGTATGTACGTGTCTAAAAGTGTGTGTGTGTGTGAGTGTGTTTGCTTGCTGACCTCTGGTTGGTAAAGCCATCGTATTCAGTGATGGTGTCATAACGGGTGAACAGTGAGTGATAGAAAGCTTCGGTCAGTAGCGAGTAGATGGCGATCATTAGCAGCAGGATGGCCAACTTCAGGACTGAGTTTAACCGCAGGAACACCGCACACGTCACCATGGCCAGCACGCCCGTAAACACAAAGTACTGAAAAACAAAAATCAACTCGAACATATTAATGTGGCTGCAATGTCAGAATAAACACTGAAACACCGTGCATCAGGTTAACTTCACTTACTGTTAATGGTTTACGCTATCTAACAAATCGATTTACTCAAGTTCTTATGGCTGTGTAATCTTAGAATGGTTTTACTTTGTACTCATTAACCCTGTTACGCTGTGTGCTATCCAGTTACCGTAAGGATGCCACAGAATACCTAATTATCCGTACTGATATCTTTAAATAGCTACTGCATTGTGTTTCTGCCTTGAATGAATCACAGGAAGAACTAACCTCTGGGTAGAGACAGCCGGGAATCGAAGCTGAAGCATCGAATGTGCCGTTCCTGAATACATCCCAAATGGATTTATCAACATTACACCATAACTAAAGAAAAAGAGAAAGGATATACAGTATGTGTTACAAAGACCTCCTTGTTAAATGCGCTTTCTGAATATTAACTATTATAAACTAAACAACATATCACACAGCATTAAATTACATTATATACCATCAGTAACTGTATAAACTAGAACCAGTGTTCTAAGAAAAACTGTGTATAGGTCATGAATTGTAAAATCGGACAGGGACGAAACTTTCATGTCGCAAAATTTTGTGTGTGTGTGTGTGTGTGGGGGGGGGGGGGGGGGGTGCATGTGTGTGCGCTCACAATGTTGATAATGGCTGCCAGAAAGTTGATGAGAACGGAGAGGAGGATGATGACGTTACGTGCCGTGTACGTCTCATTCACCCAGCAGCACGCCTTACGCAGCACTAACGGCAGACACTTATAGTCTTCTGCTGTCGTCACGACGACCAGACAGCAATGCAACAAGATAAGTACAGAAAACTGGATCACCATGGTCAGCATCCTACAGACAACACACCCAAAGTTCAGATGAAAAACTTTATCTCAACAGTACTTTAGAGAAAAACATGTGAAATACAGATTAGGTCAAATTATTTTCATGATAAATCTATACAGCTAATTATTACATAGAAAAAACCTTCTATATTCCTGTGGTAAAGATTTTACTTTTACTTAAAGTATAGATGTTGTGTTGAAGCAAGGATTGAACAAAATTATGCTTTTTATGTGTTTGAAATCTTTTTTTTAAGAAAAATTATTAAGAATAAGAATTGCAATTAAGTAATGGCGACAAAACTTAAAAAGACAACAAAAAAAAGAACACTATAATGGTTTGTGCTAATCTGATGTGGGCTTGATGATTAAATTATTACAATTCCATATGTAATATTAATGAATACATCAATAAGATATTTCCAGAGCCCTGTGATTATATGCATTTTCTACAGCATATCGATAGATTGTGGAAGGAACCCGGGATATACACAGGAAACCCACCAAGATCAAAACCCTGAACTCTCAAGACGCAGGGTCGACAGTGGCACCATGTCCCTGTCCACCATTAAGAATAATACACTCACTTATCATCTATACTGTTTCATCCTACATACAGAGTTGCGGGGGAGCCTGAAGCCATACCAGGAGACTTAGGGCACAAGGCAGGGTACACCCTGGACAGGGTTCCAATCCATCAAGGCAAACACGCATACAGTACACACACTCACACACTCATTCACACACTACAGGCAATTTGGGAATGCCAATTAGCCTAATCTGCATGTCTTTGGACTGCGGGAGGAAACTGGTGAACCCGGAGGAAACCCACCAAGAACAGGGGGACCATGCTAACTCCATGCAAACAGACCCAACGAAGGAATTGAACCCAGAACATGGTGTTGCAAGGCGACACCATGCCGCCCAAGAATAATACAATTCTAAACAAATAATTAGGAACACTTATACATTTTAAAGTACAATAAAAAAACTTTTACATTTAATGTGTAAAGCAACTTAACCTTTAACACAAAAGTTTTGGTCCTTATGTACCCCCATGTCTTCTAGATCTCTAGAGGCAGGGGGGTCGTCTATTTTTTTAAAAATATAATAATAATAATAATAATAATAATTATTATTATTATTATTATTATTATAATTATTCAGTAAACATAATCTGACACGTATAAAAAACTATCCTGAAAGAAAAAAAGAGAGAGAGAGAGAGAAAAGCCAGATCTGATATGAGGGGGTGTTCAAGTCAAACCGGGATTTTTAATTGCGCAGAACAGAACACAGTTATGAGAGTAAAAACTACCTTTATTTCTCTACATAATCCTAGGCTACACTACTGCACTCATCCCAGTGTTTCACAACTGCATGGATATCATCAGGACAGAAAGTTTTCTCAGTACATTGAAGCCATGATCAGACTGCCTGCTTCATATCTGAAACTTTTCATGTCTTCTGTAAATGCCAATAAGTTTAACGCCATCATTTAGGAGCAATTGTCATTTTCATGTGCAAATTCCAGTTTGCAAGCACCCATCATATCTAGAGAGAGCATTATGTTATTTAGTATACCATAGTATATAACTTACTGTATTGTAAAGTGTGTTATTAGTAAAGTGTAGGTTTTATTTTATTATGTTTATAGAACATAAATGCATTAACTAATTATACACTGACATTATTTAACGTTATGTATTACATGCATTTGTTAATGATGTGAGTGTAATATATTCCAAGTACAAATTAGTTTGTAATTAGTTTGTAATTTGTAAAGAAAGGTAAACTTTATTTAACATTATTTCGGCATACTTCCAAGCAAGGTGGTACTTGTGTGTTCGTGTTTTACCTTGCAGATGGTAGAAGGCTCTGAATTGCTGTGATGAAGAGGAGCACAATAAAGGCACACACCAGATTAGATTTAAACACCTCATCCCTCATTTGTGAATACTGTGGGAAAAACATGCACACACACACACACACACACACACACACACAAACACACACACATACAAACACATAGTTACAAGGGTAGACATTCATGCAAAAATCTCATGTAGTCAAACCTTGTTATTGGTAAGAGAGCGGACGTGTGAATCTCTTACACGTACAGACTACACACAGGCACGCGTTCTTCTGAGAGAAAAATATGTGATGTCAGAGTTGGAGGCGAGGCAGAACAAACCAATCAACTTCAGAGTAAGCCAAACACAGCAGGGGGCAGCTCAAGGTCAACTCAAGTAAGCAGAGCAAAAGCAAAAAAAAAAAAATGTGATGGGGGAGGGTGATGTGGGGGACGCAATGGCGATTGTCTCATGAGTAAACAAAAGGGCAGATCAGTTCATCGAAAAGTCAACCATCACTGGCAAACTAGGATTATCCCATTCAATCACGATTCTAGAGAGGCACCTTTTATCAGCGCTGTTTGAACTTTTAAATCTGGTTTTTACAAGATTCTGAGATGCTGTTTCTATAAACAGGCCATTTAATTTTTAACGTGTCCACTTCTTAGTGTGTGTGTGACTGGAAATATCGTATCACACCGCAGCCTTTTGCTTACTAATGAGAAATGAATCTCTACAAAAAAAAAATGATGGAGGGAAAGAAACTTAAAAAAAATGCAGCATTAAGAGAGAAGCGGGGATGATGGAGTTCAGGCGATGATGATGAAGAGAAGGATGATGATGATGATGATGAGCTGGGGGTAGCTGGCTACCTTGTGCTCCAGGACGGCTTCTCTAAACGTGAGAGAGAAAGGGATGATGTGCTGTCGTCGGAGTTTGTCTCCGCTGCGCAGTGCGATGGTGCTCTGCATGCGCGCGTTAATTTCCTGCGAGCCAGCGCGCACATGCAGCGCCTGGGCCAGATGGTTGGGGAGCAGGTTTATGGAGTGACGAGTGAGAGCAGCCAACGTCTACAGGGGGAAAGCACATGCAGCCTCCATGAGTGTGTGGGAGACGGGGGTGTTTGTCAGGATGTATGTGATTTGTCTGTCTACTACTTGAATATCTGTGTGCTTGTGTGTTCACAAGCTAATGAAGCATGTGCAATGACTCATCAGTCTCGCTCCATAGAAAGTAAGAAATATCTGGACTCTTTTTGGATCCGCTAAGTTTGGGATGAATAGAAGCAATTTCCTAAGAAAGAAGACGAGTGGGAGCATTCTAAAAGAAACTGGGTCGCTGGCAGAGGTGAGATGTGTTTGAGTAATAGCAGGAATTGTTATCCTTGTTCCTAGAAATAGCTATACTTAGCACAATTTAAACTCCTGAAATTGAGCTGCTTTCGACGAGTTTAATTTCGATGAGTTCTTGTTTTGATTTGCTGATACTTTTGTGATCCTAATTACTGTAGCTTAATGCTAAAGTAAGCCAGTCTATTCATAACTCTTGTAAAGTTCATTTAAACTCTACAAGAGCAGGAACAATAGCGGCTAACTCATGGCTAACTCTCTAACCCCTGGCTAGGTTGCATTAACAGCTAACTCTAAATTTATAAAATTTAAAGCTGGACAAACTGGTAACTGATTTTCTCTAACACTGGATATATAATTATGACATTTCTGTAATAAATCATTTATACTGTATCTTTCATTTATTTTATTTCTATGAGGTGAGACCCTTTCCTGGTTAAA
>JAOVVA010000024.1:10916428-10926820 GCA_028565275.1 Leiocassis micropogon
CACTAAAGACCAAATTCGGCATCAAAAACTAAGGCAGAAAATCCTATAGAAATGTTCCAACCACAAAATGCCATTATGCAAGAAAAAAGGTGGTGAGCATCAAATTGCTTTTAGGTTTCTGTGAATCAAGACCTCAGTCAAGTGGATCTGTCATGGCCTGTTCGTGAATTACAACAAATGATGTCATACAACAGGTCAGCTGATGTTGCAGCATCAACTGTTATTTATACTTACAGAATGATTTGTTCTTATTTGCTTGAATAAAAAAAAAAAGGAAAATCTTTTTATATTGACTCAACAGTCTCACATTTGAAGCTCATATGGGTGACATTAAGTGTGGCAGCCTTTTTCCAGCTCAGACATACAGCTGTGCTACTGTTAACGTTTGCTGTTTCCTGTTCCACTAAGTACATCAAATAAACAAGCTCCACTAAGTGCAGAATGTAGCAGGAGAATAAGACACTTTGATCGTATTGCTGCTATTTCATCCACATTACAATGGCACAGTTAAAATTCACAATCATTATAAACTGCAACAGACACCCCATAGGGCACCCGAGGGAACTTTTGCTCTATTCTGATCTGCCACATCTGTGTGAATCTCATTGAGGCAAGAATAATACCTTTATCAGTATCTAGAAAAATGAAGACTACAGCAGGAGACAGAGTCCTTTTTTTTTTTTTAAACCAACCACGGGAAAGCCTTCCTGTTATTATTTCTGGACTTTGGACAGAGTCCCAAAAGAGAGGTGGAGCATTTGAAAAGACCATCTATTGAAAGTGAGCTAAACTAAAGAATTATAGGCAGGTCATGCACAAGATCAAGCAAATGTGCAGCACAATAAAGAAAAAAACTAGCTAAACGTAAATAAATAAATAAATAAATACAAATAAAAAAAATAATAAATTATACTGCTGCCAATTATATATCAATTAATCCATCCATTATCTATGCTGCTTTATTGTGCAGGGACACGAGTTGCCTAGAGCCTATCCCAGGAACCTTAGGGCACAAGACACCCTGGGTAAGGTGCCAACCTATCACAGGGCACAAGCAACACATACACACTCACACACCAGATCAGCCTGCATTGTATGTCTTTGGTCTGTAAGATGAAACCGAAGAACCCAGAGGAAACCAACCAAGCATGGAGAGAACATGCAGACTCTACACACATGCAGACTCTACACACAGTCCAGAGTTGATATTCAAACCCCCAAACCCCATGGAGGAGCGAGACGACAGTGCTAAACACTAAACCCCCTTTCTGCTCACGATGATATAAATACATATACGGTAGTTTTTAGAGATTGTGTCACAGATTTAAACTCCAGTTTAAATAAAACCTTGTCCAAACCTAAGGTTTCATAAAAGCTTTTGCCATGAGTTGGCTGTTAAGTAGGCTACCATGTTGCACACATGATTTTGGACCTTATTATGATGTGGACATTGTCAATCTTGCTCTGGAGAATTGATAATGTCCATATCACGTTTTGCTCCACTCCATAGTATAGCATTCATTTATCTGTAAAATAGAAACAGCAAAAAAATATGAAGAAAACCATGGCAACCTTAAATGGCAAGGTGTTAGAGTTAATGAGCATTTAATGACATGAGAATTTTTGACCTTGAGAGTAGGTTAATTTATGTCAATTTGTATTCTACACATAATAAAGTGCTGTTTTAATTTAAAGGTCATAATGTATTTATATAGACTGTCTCATTTTTATCACTGTCTCTGATTAATATCATATTTTGCTATCAGACACGTTGCAGATGATGTTAATTGATGTGTTTTTTCTGCTGTATACTTACAAAAAAAGAATATAAAAAGAAAAAACATTTATTTTGTATTAATTTGATGGAAAAAGACACGAGTGGATGCGAGTTATTAAAACACTGATTTTTTTGTGCCGCATTGCTACATGTAGCACATTCGAATTATATTTTGTGTAGCTATTGAGCCGGTTAGCTTGATCATGCCCCATATGGAACGCATTGAGCCATGTACCTCAAGAGATCTCCTAAAAATACACCCGAGTTTGAAAACAGCATGCGTTTTCTTCAGGGATTATTTGGCAACCAGCTGCAACCATTACCTACTGAAACAATTACATCTTACACTAAGAGCAACAGGTACACAGATAAACATACTACAAGACAGTGGATACGCGTGCCCAGACATGTCCCAGCACCTGCTACACCAAAAGCCATGTAGGATTGGTCTCTCTCTCTCTCTCGCTCTCTCTCATCTTTTGGATCACTGATGTATTTCCGTAATAATTTTAAGAATAACAAGATATTTATAATTTTCTCATTATCTCATCTTCTCACCATGAAATAATTTTCAACATTGTTCATGTACACACACACACACACACACACACACACACACACACACACACACACACACACACACACAAATAAATAAATAAATAAATAAATAAATAAATAAATAGCAAGAGCAGCAGATAAATCCTCCTTCCCTCCTCTATCATTCCACATCTATCCATCTAAATGCCATAAATAAAAAGAAGCACTACGTTGGAGTCAGCTTAAACGAAACAAGTCACAGAATGGATCAGATGAGTCAGTAGCATGACATTACTATTGATAGAGAGAGAGATACTTTTACTCCTGTATGTAGATGTGATGCATGGTAGGAAGATAGCTGATTTGAGTTGATGATGTCGCTCAATTAAAATAATCATAGCATCTTACTGTACATGCTCAAAGATGCAGCGCATGAATTAATACACTGGATCATATTCACAGTTGGTCAATATGACATCATATATCTGTAAGCATTACTCATTTGAAGAGTAAAGTATTTGTGGTTTATTCTTAATTTGACTGGTTTGTAAAAATGAAAGAAAGTCAGATCTAGACGCTAACTTGCAGTAAACAACAGAGGAGAGTTTTACATTAATATGGCATTTGGCAGACACTCTTATCCAGAGCGACTTACAAGAGTGCTTTGTAGTTTCCATCATTGGATAGATCCTTACACTTACTACTGTAGGTTACTAACTAAGTACTATCAGTCAAATACTGTTGGGTTTTTATTTTTTTAAGGGGGGATTACACATCTTCCTTGAGCTCTGAGAGATGGTGAGACCAGCCGAGCAGTGCTGGAGGATCGGAGGGAACGTGGTGCAGTGCGAGGTGTACCTAGAGCTGAGAGGTACAGTAGGTGGGTGCTGGGCTGTTTTTGGCTTTGTAGGCAAGCATCAGGGCTTTGCGTTTGATATGGGCAGCTTACAGGAAGTCAGTGCAGAGAGTGGTCATCTGATCACTTGCTGATCGGGAGTGACACAATCTCTCTCTCTCTCTCTCTCACACACGCACATGCACATAGACACACACACAATGGAGTGTCAGAAAGTTCTCACAGAACAAAGTGGTACTGTATATAAGTTCTAAGCCAAAGACCCTGAGTAAAAACAAAGTATATACAGTAGGTATGATTCACATCCACTATTACATCAAAGAGCATGAGCCATTTGCTTGATGTATAGACTTCCAGGGAAACAAAGACAGCAAGGTTTTATGGCAAACTATAGGAAATGTTACCATATAAGGAATGAGAAGGAAACAAAGAGAAGAGAAGCATGCAAATGTCAACACAGACAAAGAAAAATATGAGAAAACATTAACTCATCTTAGAGGTGCTCGAGGTGATGCCTGCGATTCAGCATGAGCTTACATGTCCATTAAATGATGCTGGGTTTGTGTATGTGTTTGTTTGTGCAGGGAGGAATTGCATGAAATTATATAAAAGTTAGTTTTCAGGGTAGGCAAAAATCTGAGGCTTTTTAGAGGCAGGCAAAAGACTCTCATTGCCCCGGTATGACAACACAAGAGTTTGTAAAAAGGTCTCAGGGTACTTCTAGAGTAAAAACATAACATTTTTACATTTCTGTTATATTATTAATTCTATTCTTAACAGTATTTTAAGACACCAACATCTGGTCTAGAGACAGTTCTAAGCTACAATAATAAAAAAAAAATGCTGAAACTGCACCTAAAGTCGAAACACCTACAACACCACCCACACCTCCATCTGCTGATGAGTTTAAATGTGACTGATTAATTGTCAGATTCATCCATTTAGATGAGTGCATCTCAGATGATGTGATCAGAAAAATGACAGATATAATTGTTGATCCATAAATGACATTTAATCACTTGAGCATTGAATGTAATCACTACAGTCATTAATCTAAGCGCCAGAAGAAAGCTTCACACAATGACAGGAAATTATCAGCTGGAATGGCAAGGACAGAAATAGACTATCGATTGTTTTAATGTCATTGGCTTTAAAGGTCACCTATTATGCAAACTTCACTTTTTTTGACATTTGAGGATGTTCACATGAGTCTCCAGTGGACATTCCATTTTTTTTTTTTACTTTTTAACATGTGTGCAAAAAACTGTGCTTGAACATGCCAACGAAACATCAAAAGCATGTTATATGAATAAATAAATAAATAAAATAAATAAATATAAGAAGTAATTTGCATAGCCCCTTGAGTACCTAACAGAACTGCTTCATATCTGCTACTGTGATTACTTTATACAGCAGACTCCACAGACTGCAACATGTCACAGCTAAGAGCAAAGTACAGTTAATATCTTATAGCAATCACTGTTTGTTATCAATTCATTGCAAGTCATTAACTACTTAATTAAAATAAAAAATGATGCAACATCTCATGCGGTGAGGGTGCTGTTATACTGAATATCAGTATGGCTGTGACGCGCTGTTAGACACAAGGGCACAGCCTGAGTGCTGCAGATATCACAGCACAACCTTTAATATTATATTGATTTTATATAACAGTTTCATAACCACCACTTATTATCAACAGATTATCATTTGTTTGCTTATTTAACCAGTTATTTTGCTCCACCACCACACTGGCGGAACTAGCTATTGTCAGGTGAGTTGACAACTGAGAGTTAGTGTAATTAACAGAAGTGAAAGCAGCTCTAAATTCTTACCAGTGTGGACCATAGAGGTGGTGCACAGCCCTGAGAAACTTAAGAGATTTACATTATATTTCCACTTATTCCACTTTATCAGTGTTCGGGGGTTGTATCCCAAATAGTGTTAAATAGAAAGCTAGTGCACTAGGGTTTACATTCCCTTGATCAGGGGTTAGAGAGGGATTTGGGATTCAGCTTTGTGTTAGAATTAGTTAGCTTCGTAGCTTACATTCGCCGTGAATAAAATAATACACAGTTCGGCTGCAATTTTGAACGCCACTTACTAAAGAGACAAAGTGTTGTTTAAGATGACATAGCATTATCAGATGTGTTTGCTTCTTAAAAGTCCTCCTGTGACTGGTTTTCAGTGTAGGTTTGGCAGGGAGATACTCTGTAATATTATAAATGACTGTGGAGTGATACATATAGTTTCAGTCAGTTACCGTCAGTTACATAGTCGTGGAATGCCTCTCGTCCAATCAAATTGCTCAGTCAGAATTAACTGTTTTATAATACCTAATAATATCTACATTTTCCTACTTGATAAATATCGCTTACAGACTGAAATTACTCCCAAGAGGACATAACGAGTAGTGTTTACTCCCTCTTTAGCTACAAGTTCAATAACAACACACACTCTACTCTTCAGTAGATTAAAAAATGTTAGGAAAAAAAAAAAAACTAAAATGTTAACTAATGTTTCAGAAATTTCCTGATGCACTCTAAAATTCTGTATTCTCCTTGTCCTGGATTTTGATTTTGGATCCAATTTATGACGTTGAATCCCTGTGGTTGCAACTCCAGCTATTTTTGTACTAAATGTTTTTCACCATTTAGTAAGGACGCAGACATCACAGATGCTTCTGTAGGAGTGTGTGTGTATGTGTGTGTGTGTATGTGTGTGTGTGTGTGTGTGTGTGTGTGTGTGTGTGTGTGTGTGTGTGTGTGTTGGTGGTCAGTAGCTCAAATGTATGTTAAGCTGCAGACACTGAAACAGCGTGTTTGGAATAGGAGTGGAACAGTGGGATTTTCAGGCATGCCAGAATCCATAATCTCAGTGATATTTCAGCTTGAGCATTAACAGACACCTTTTCAGGACCTCTGAGACCTGTGTTCACTTGCTAAAATGAAGTAGTATATGTGACCTTTAAGACTGCTGTTTTATGTAGAACATTTCATGACAGGAAAAAAACAATGGTTAGTGAAGGTCAAAGAGACAATCAATTATGACACTGTAATTATGTGCACCACTCTGTGCAACTGTAAAAAAGAAATCACCTGGAGAAATTCAAGTTATACAATAATAAAGTACAATAATACACAGTGAAATAGAAAATAATGCACAAAGCATTTACAAAAAACAATAAACAGTATTTTTGTTTTAAGAACTAAATGATTGCCTGTGTCACAATTGAATGAACATTTCATTTCATCCAACCTTACCTTGCATGAACATCCAAGGGGTCCTCGGGCACAACTTCTACCCACTAATGCAAGTGAAATCCAATGTGACACGGAAAAACATTTGCTACTGACACGTCCTGAACGCCTACTTAGGCTACATTCACACTGCATGGCAAAAGTGTTCCAAACATGATGTTTTTGCTCATTTGTCACTCATATCTTTTTTCCAGTACAAACAGAACAAATAACATGGGATCTAATCTTTTCAATTCTGTTTTGATCCACTTAGAAACTGTTGATTTAAATGCAGATGTCTACTTTTTTTTTATTTTGGCCAGGCAGTGTATATCTCAGAAGTCTCCAAAATGAACCATCTGCTTAAATACCAACTGAAATACCACTCAAATCATGAATTCTGGCCTGCTTAAAAATCCTGCTGTTTCACTCCTGTTCCAAACGAGCTGTTTCAGTGTCTATAATCCTGCATGCAAATAAGCTACTGCTCCGCACGCCGAAAAGTGAAAAGGGGCAGAGAATGCTATTGGACTGTGTATTGATTGTGATTTGCTCTAAGCTGTGACATGTTTGCCGAGACTTTTGTAGTAAGGAATCACAATGGTGGACATGAAGCACATCTGTTAAGTACTCTTAGCCAGGCTGAACCCTGAGCTGGAGGAGAGTTTAAAAATGGATCTACACACACAAAAGACCAATGTGTCCAAAAATATTAAGTGAAATTCAGGCAACCTTTAAAGATATTCTTAAAGTTTAGTAACCTTGCGAGTAAGTAAACATCTTTATGAATCAATGCAAGAACTTTTGGAGAAAGTGTGTGTGTTTGTATGTGTGTGTTTCACAAGGTCCTTTGTGTTGCTCAAGGACATGGACATTTGTGAGCAATACATGGTGTGCAAGTGTTATATTAGCAAGTCAGTTATTGTTTCATCCTTTAATTTATTGTGTAGATGCGAATCCTTGCTTAAAGCTTAAAGTCACTATTTAAAGGGTTTTAGTTTTGATAAATGAGGCATCTTGACTCACTGAGACTTGGCATGAGATTTGGCATAACTATCCTTGCATTCACACTAACAAGCACCAGGCAAACTTTTACTCTCAATATAAATACTTAAAGTGGAATTTAATTTTTAGATTCTCTAATTTTTATAGATTTCTCACACCACCTGTCTTTAGTCCCATTTTACCTTAAACTGTCACTAATAAAAAAAACACACTCATGCATTTTTAACAAAGTGGGGTGTATGCATTTTAGCTACTACTATCTTATTTCAGCACTCATTGACATTGAGTCCATAGGACGTGAACCGTGAGTGGCCTTATCTTTCCCAGTAAGACCTTCTAATTGCAATTAATTTCCTGCTGCGTTATTGCTTGTGGCCTACAGAATTTTGCTAAGTTGTGCGCCATGTATCTTTCTAGTGGTACAGAGATACTATACAGAGTGGTACAGAGATACTATAAAGACTAACACATAAAGAACCTGTTAGCTAGTTTGCAAAATAGTTGAGAAATTAATAACTAATACCTAATGTACAAAGTTTTGGACAGATCACTTGAGGGTAGAGAGAGAGTGATAGTGAGAGATGTGAGGTAAAGAATAGGATGGGAAGGAGGAGGGATGCAGCTCGGCAAGGATGTGAGTCAGAGAAACCTTCTTCCATACCATCTTCCCACACATGCTATTTTTACAATCTCACCTACACACACATACTGTACACATGCACACATGTAAGACATCTTCATGCTATCCAGTTTCTTTCTCAAAGATAGCAATGCCTTGCTGGGCATCAATGTCAAATATTTAAAACTTCCCAAACTGAAAAACCAATAGGAGGATGTGATTCCACTGCAGTGGTTATACAGACTACATGCTGTATACAAATAGCTTTTTTTATCTGTCATTTTGTTCTTTTAATTAATATAAGGAGCATTGTTATAAACATGAATGTAAAATAAACAGTATTAAATTATTAATCACTCTCTTACATGTACATGCTTGCAGGAAGCCTGGAGTTTATCCCAGGGGACTCTGGACACGAGCAAGAGAACACTCTGGATGAGGTGCAACTCCATCGCAGGCACCCCAGCAGGATGTATCCTGCTTTATGACCCAAGTCTCCTGGGATAGGCTTCAGACCCCCCACGATGCTTTACAGGGTAAGTGGTCTAGAGACTGACTGACTGACAATCAGTGTACATTACAATTAATGTAAGTCTTTAAAAATTAAATCAGCTACATTACAGCATGTATTTGCGAGTAGTTCGAGTACTTTTCCATTGCAGAAAATGAAAACTCCTTTGTGATTCCTCATGCATGTTGTTTTAGTCAAGACCTTTATAATTATTTTACGTAAGTTTGGACCATAATCTGTTAACTATCACTCAATAGGAGTACTAGTACCCCTATCTCATCTACGCGATTTCGCATAGTGGGCGTCAATATGGTTCATCATGATTCACTGCGAGTTTTGGCGCTGTGATTAGGTTTCCTTCTTTCCGCGCATCCATCCTCACATAGTCAAACCGCATACGTGAGATAGGGGTATAACAGCAGTAATAACAGAGTGGGCAGGTTATCGAGGGCGAGGCTTGTAGGACAACTTTAACACACACACACACACACACACATACCCACACACTAACGGATTGGAAATGATTGCTGTCTGTCTCATGGTTTACATAAATTGTCTGAATAACGAATGACATTTTTAAAAAAATAACTAAATAACTGAGTACTTAGGCGGACCTAACGCGTTAGATTACTTGTTACATCAAAAAAGTAATCCAAGTACTCTAACACGTCACTTTGTAACGCGCTACACCCAACACTTCTGACAATTACTAACCTCAGGGACAGGATGTTTAATCTTGAATATTAGTTCTCAGACATACAGTAGTACACATCCCTACATACAGTAATACCTGAACCTAACAGGGCTATAACTCTATATATACCAACCACATACACTACATATCTGCCTATCACGTCTAAATATATACTGCTCGCCTACTACTGATGGAAAAACCTGGTCATTCAGTACATTCAGGTAGTCAGCTGCTCAATTTCTGGGGCGCATAACGATGCTGAACCCAGACCTAACCAATAGAAATAACACTGCTTCCACAGACTTGAACAGCTGGCGCTAAGTATGAAGGGTGCATTGTTTCATCCGCCTCTCTTCTTACCCTGATGCACCCATCACTCTGGAACAGGGTAAATCTGGGCTCATCAGACCACATGACCCTTTTCCAATGCTCCACAGTCCATTCCCTCTCTAGCAAACTGAAGCCTTTATTTCTGATTAACATCAACTGTGAAGTGGTTTTCTTAAGACTACATCGCTGTAAGGTTTAATCCCAATCCCTTGAGTTCTCTTCACATTGTGCATGTGGGAATTCTCTTACCTTCACTATTAAACATGGCAGTGAGTTCTACTGTTGTTTTTTTATGATTTGATTCCACTAAGCCTTTAAGCGATCACCCATCATGCTCATTCATGAAGAAGATGGTTCACCACTATCCTCTGTACTGTAAGTTTGGACATTTCTAAACCCAGTTTTAGTAGTTTCAGTGTTCGTTTCTTTTCTTAGAAACAATAACAAATTATTTTCTTAGGGACAATGATTTGACACAGTAACAACTTTTTCACTAGCACCACCAATGTCTTCTGACATGGCTGTTTAAGAAATAGGAATCTACTCACTGCATGAGTTTATACTTGAATAACTCAGCTTGACCATATTAATCACAGCAGTAATTGTCCAATTTAAGGCTCTTACTGATTTGCGTAGTTGCGTAGTTGACTTTTTTTTTTTTGCCTAGGCAGTGTATATTGGCCCCATATGCCTATATACATATAAGTGCATATATAATGTCAGTGCCTGACCCTGACAGACTGCTGTATCTTTTCTTAGCCTCCGTGTCTGCCTTATTTAGCATGATAGCTCATCTGCTTGGAGCTTATGTAGTTGTGACTCAC
>JAOVVA010000024.1:10936577-10946724 GCA_028565275.1 Leiocassis micropogon
TTCTCTCTACCTAGAAGACGGTTCTGGCCTCGACTGTTGTTGGCAGCTGTTTCTCTGAGGACTTGACAGTTGATAGATGAGGACTGGAACTTCCTACAAGTCTACCTGAATTTTCAATAACTACCTGGACTCCTTATTAACATCAATTAACATACACACAGTATGAATGCAGATCAATTCCTGCTCTCTGTTCACCCAAATGAGGATGGTTCCCTGTTGAGTCCGGTTCCTCTCAAGGTTTCTTTCTATTACCATCTCAGGGAGTTTTTCCTTGCCACTGTCGCCCTCGGCTTGCTCACCAGTGCCTATCTGACCATTTTGATTCATACACATTTACATTCCATACAAACTTAAGTAATTTTTTTGATTGTGTAAAGCTGCTTTGCGACAATGACAATTGTTAAAAGCGCTATACAAATAAATTGAATTGAATTGAATTGAATTGTATCCACGCACATTAATGAAACGTTGAATGCAAGAAAAAAATTTAAAAGAAAAAGGTGTACACGCAACAGGGATAACCACAGTCTTAAGAGGATTGTGAAACAAAGCCCATTCAAGAATTTGGGGATAGATTCACAAGGAGTGGACTGCAGCTGAAATCAGTGTTTCAGGAGCCACCACACAGACGTATGTATCCAGACATGAGATACAACTGTTGAATCCCTTGTGTCAAGTCACTCTTGAAACAGAGACAATGTCAGAGGCATCTTACCTGGGCTAAGGACAAAAAAGATCGAACTGTTGATCAGTGGGGCCTTTTTTCAGGTGAAAGTAAATTTTGCATTTTATTTGGAAATCAAGGTTCCAGAGTCTGGAGGAAGAGAGGAGAGGCAAAGAATCCAATTTGTTTGAGGTCCAGTAAAAAGTTTGCACAGTCAGTGGTTGTTTGGGGAGCCCTGTCATCTGCTGGTGTTGGTCCACTGTGTTTTATGAGGTCCAAAGCCAGTGTAGCCATCTACTAGGAAGTTTTAGAGGACCTCATGCTTCCCTTTGCTGCTTTATGGAGCTTTATGGACATGCTGATTTCATTTTCCAGCAGGACTTTACACCTCCCCACACTGCCAAAAATACTAATACCTGGTTTAAGGGCCATGGTATCCCTGTGCTTGGTTGGCCAGCAAACTCACTCAACCTAAACCCCATAGAGAATCCAAGGGGTATTGTGAAGAGGAAGATGTGAGACACCAGATGCAACAACACAGAAGAACTGAAGGCTGCTATCAGAGCAACCTGGGCTTCCATTACATCTCAGCAGTGCCATGCCCTGACCCATTGCTGCAGTAATTCATGAAAAGGGAGCCCCGACCAAGTATTGAGTGCTGTACATGATCATACTTTTCAGTAGTCCAACATTTCTATGTTAAAAATCTTTTTTTTTTATTGTTCTTTTGTCATATTCAAATTTTTTGAGATACAATACTAAATTTTGGGTTTTCATTAGCTGTAAGACATTATCATCAACTTAAATACTCGAAATATATCAGTTTGTGTGTAATGAGTCCACTGTATATATGAGATTCACTTTTTTAATTGAATTGCTGAAATAAATCAACTTTTCGATAATATTTACTAGAGCTGTACATGCACACATTTAAGTGTGTTGTTACAAAATGTCAAGAGGGTAAGATATAAACAGTGGTCTTTGTGTAAAAACCATAAAAATCACCTGATTATAGTCTTATTATTATTCAAAATCAACCTCAAACAAACAACAACATTTTATTCACTATGCTATTATCTATTTAACACAAATAAAAAAAAACAAAAATGCAGGCAATACTAAGTACCTCATTACTGCTTCCACAGGATTTAAGAGGGTAAGTTGCAGCCAGGTGCTGCTAATCATCAGCCCTTAATAATTGTTCATCAGCAGGTGTGTAGAACTGTATAAAAGTTTTGGCAGTTTGCTGGTCTGAAGCATTCAAGTGTGTGTTAACACAATGCCAAGAGGGATTGATATATAGCAAGGGGAAGATATAAGCAATGGGCTTAGAGAAGCAATTATTGTTACTGCACATCAATCTGAGAAAATTATTAAAAATTATATAAAAAATGATATAAAAATGTTATAAAAATGATTTCCAAACAAGTTGGAGTCAACATTCCACAGTAAGAAAGATTATTCACTTATGGAAGGCATTTAGGAGCTTTACATCTCAGACCCAACAGGCCTCACTGAGCATGTGAAAGGGATGCTAGGAGAAAAAAAAATTCTGTATAAAAAGAACATGGAAGCACTACTGAGGTTCACAAAACTGCATCTGAACAAAGCACAGGGCGTATGAAAAAATGTCCTATGGACAGATGAGCCAAGAGCCATGATTGGTGAAAACCAAACAGCATTTCAGCAGAAACACCTCATACTGTGCATAAACGAATGGCCCAAAACATCAATGAACTGAAGCAATGTTGTAAAGAAGAATGGGCCAAAATTCCTCCACAATGATGTAAGAGACTGATAAAGTCATACAGGAAATTCCTCAAGTTATTGCTGCTAAAGGTAGATCTAAAAGCTATTGAATGATGGGGGGTACTCAACATTGCCCACTTTATTTTTTCATTTTTGGTAATTAATTTGTTATTTTTTTATGCACATGGCCCAAAAATAAATATTAATTTATTTTGTTTCTGGACACTGTTGGCTAAATAAAAAAAAATCTTATGGCTTATGTGCTTTTACTGAACACCCACATCCATGCCAGTACCATGTCAGTATTGGAATTAATGTGATATGATATAATTAAGCAATATCACTCCCAAGGGAGTGCTGTTATGCTTGAATATCAGCACGACTGTGATGTGGCCGTAGGCACTAGGGCACAGCCCGAGATATTACAGCACAGACTCAAGTGTAATATTGCTTTTATACACCAGTTTTACAAACACTATTAAATATTAACAGATTATGATATGTTTGTTTATTAAATCAGTTATTTTGATGATGAGTATTACATGCTGAGGCAGTATATGAATACCAAATACTAAGTAATAATTCAAATAATGGAAAGTCTAAAATCCCAAATGGTACAACTTTGTTTCAAGCCAACATATATTTAAAAAAAAAAAAACTTTTTACTTTAAACTATTACTAATGATTTAGCTATTGAGTTGTTAGTGATATACAGGTACTGCCTAACCCAGAAAGCTGATATTGATCTTAGTTAAACTGTAAACCATCATAAATGTTCGTTATTTATTCAAATATTCTCAAAATGATCTTTACAAAGTTATAAATTTCAAATGGCTTTGCCTTCAGATCTCCCCTGATTAGCTGACAAGGAAAAAAGCCTTTACATTCAAAATGGCCTCCACATTCGTTTATAGTGTATAATTTTCCAAAAGATCTTCAAGCAAAATAATTTTCAACGTAGAGTTCATCTAGCGATATGGACAGGTCGGTGTTAGCTAAAGAAATAATTAATGATAAAATTTTGCCATCATGACCTCCAACATGTCTAGATAAAACAGGAAGAGGTAAGTCACAGTTGAAGTGTATAAAGTGTATAATTAATGCACAAGTATTTTTTTGTAACAGTTGCTTACAGATTACCTGATTATTTCACTATATCATAATACAGCATATCTGAGATTTAAATACAAGATTAATTACAAGTTAAATTACAAATACAAGTAATTATGCTTATTTTGTATTACAAATACAAGTTGATTGTACCTTTAAACTGCTTGGAAAATTCCAAAAAAAAAAAATATTAGGGCTTTAGAAGCTTTTGATATATTGTGTCAGTGCCTATTTTTGACATGAAAAAATAAAATAAAAAGAAATCAGTTTTTAGTAGAAAAATTAGTAGACCCTAACAAGTCTGATTCACCCTTGGAAGAAATTTCAAAATGACTGAAGATACAATGGTTATCTTGGAAAACATAGTATAAACACCATAGAATAAAAATGAGTCCTATATCAACATAATCTGAAAGGCTGCTCAGCAAGAAAGAAGCCACTGCTCCAAACCCCCCATTAAAAGCCATTTTTAACTGTTTAGCCATAATGACCATCATTATGGGTGGATGACAAAGGGAGAGGCTTGCAAGATTATGAACACTATCCCAAATGTAAGGCACTTGGGTGGCAGCATCATGTTGGGGTTTTTTTGATGCAGGATGGACTTGTGCACTTCACAAAATCGATGGCACCACTGGGAAGAAATATGATGTGGGCATCTTGCAGTAAAATCTGAAGACATCAGTGAGGAGGGTAAAGCTTGGTAGCAAATGGGTCTTTCAAATGTACAATGACCCCAAGCATAAATCCAAAGTTGTGGCCAAAAGGCCAGTTTTTGAGGTATTAGAGTGGCCATGAGCTTAATCCAATAAAAAAAATGCTGAAAAAAATAATACACATGAAAAGGCATGTGAGAGCAAGGAGGCCTACAAACCTGACTCAGTTACACCAGTTCTGTCAGCAGGAATCGGCTAAAACTCCAGCAATGTATTATAAGAAACATGAGAAAGGCTATTCAAAATAGCCAGTCATTTTGACCAAAGGTAAGCAATTTAAAGGCAATGCTACCAAATACTAACTAAGCGTATATAAACTTTTATTATTCTGACATTAAAATGGACCAATGTGCATGAACTGCTGTGTTTCTATCTATCTATCTATCTATCTATCTATCTATCTATCTATCTATCTATCTATCTATCTATCTATCTATCTATCTATATCTTTACATGCAATGTTTCACTTTTTAAATTAAATTATGAAAGAAAATGTAATAGTTAGATGATTACTGATCATTTGGGGGGTGGGGGGGCCTATCCCAGGAGACTTAGAGGACAAGGGGTAAACCCTGGACAGTCCATCACAGGGCAAACACATACACGCACACAATTTTGGGAATGGCAATTAGCCTAATCTAATCGAACCCGGACCCTGGAGGTGCAAGGCTATTCAACATTCGAAAAATATCACATAATCCAATTTGCCAATACATAAATGTGTAAGCCTCTACTGTGATCAGAATGTGTGCCAGAAATTTTTTTAACCAGAAATTTTATGTTTGTTGATCACCCTTACAGCTGTGCATGTGTGTGTGTGTGTGTGTGTGTGTGTGTGTGTGTTCATGTGCATCTTGACTCTGTTCCAAGGCCGCTCCGGTGAAGTGTATTTGAGGAAAAGAAGTGGGTTTGGAGGTAAGAGGATAACAGAGGGCTTGATGATCTGATCTTATAAATGAAACCCAGACATGAAACCCTTGAAAGAGCGAACAGAGGAGAGAGAGAGACGAGAGAGAGAGAATAGAGGAGATTTGACACTTGTACCTCTATGGCTCCATCTCAGATGTCACTTTAATTGGAAGCCCTACCCATGCGCACAGACTCAGTGCAGCTGATTCAAGCTAGTTTATACAATCTGTACAGTGAAACCCAGAATATAGTCAGACGGAAGGAAATAGCAAGCAAGAGAGAGAGAAAGGGGACGATAGCAATTCTGCCTTACTAAAATAGCTCTTGAAACATTTGAAGTGCATTAAGACATTAGGGCTAGATCATTGACTGCACACATACACACACACACACACACACACGCACTGCACCAAGAGGCTCATCGTGAGGCACATCAAGACCATGAGACCTTGCTGCCCTCCCGCTAGACCCCCACAGTTTGTATATCATTTCAACCACTCACCAGATGACACCATAGCCACTATCAATCATCTGCCACCTGGACATATACATTCAGATGCTGTTCCGTTGTACAGCTCACTTCATATTATCCATTTTGTGATGACATGACTGTGGTGTGTCTCAACTGCAAGAAGGGTGAGTCAGCATACAAAGGTCCGGGGGCTACAATCAGTATCCTGCCTCTGGACAACGATCAAAACAAATGAGATTGTTCTTGTCTTTAGGAGAGCACAGAATGACCATCCACTGTCAAGAGCACCAAATTATTTGGTGTGCACCTGGCCTTACCTGTACTAAATACAAACAAACAAACAAACAAACAGGTGTGCTTTCAGGACAAATTAATATCTGAACATACACTACCCTAACAAAACAAGTTAAACACTCTAATATTTAATTAAACCACCATTAGCATTGATTAAGGTATGCATGGTAGTGGCCAGGTCATGTGTGAATATGATCCCTTATGCTCCAAGAACCAATCTTTCACTATGTGAGTCAGGAAAGAAAAACTCCATAGATGTGATAATCTGGTCATTCAGTACATTCAGGTCGTCAGCTGACTACATTTTTTTGCCAAATACCGTTGCTGAACCTTGACCTGTCCAACTGAAGCAACCCCAGATCATAACACTGCCTCCAGAGGATTGTACAGTGGGCACTATGCAGGATGGAGGCATCGCTTCATGCTCTTCCCTTCTTACCCTGACTTGTCTATTGCTCTGGAGTAAGGTCTGTTTGGACTCATCAGGCCCTGCATTGCTCTAAAATCCTTCTGAAACATTTTTTTTCCTGATCGGCCTCATTAACAAGTGCTTTTCTTATGGCCACACGGCTGTCTAATCCCAATTCTGTGAGTTCACATATCGTTGTTTGTGCTAATGCTCTTATTTCCACTAATAAACATAACTTTGATTTCTAATAATGTTTTTTTATGATGCAAACACGCCGTGTTTAAGTGATTGACCATTTCACAACCATTCAGGAGTCTTTTATGACCACATTACTTACACAATGTTCACAGCTCAGCACTATCCTTCCAGGTTTTATTTATGCTGTGTTTATGCATTTTTTAATGTAAGGAACCATGTGTCAGGGGAACACTTCTAACAGAGAGTTTATGTCACTTTCACTTCAGCAGTGTATTTCCACAAGATGCTAAACAGCATTGATAAAAGAGAATCACTGCAGAGTGTAAAATGGTTCCTCCTTATTGGCAAATGGTGTTTTTCTGTAAGTTAACATTAGTATTAGCTTTTCCAATTAGCTTTTACAACCCTGAATGTGTTCTCAAATTTGGTTAATGTTTGCCTCAGCACATTTTACGTAGCCACCCAAAGGTATTTTACATTGTTTGAAGTTCCAAGACACAAGTTTGAGAGAAATAAGTGTGACTGTAATGGCATGTGTACTGTATGTGAAATCAAAGCCATCAATGAACAAAGAAATGCATGATACTTTTATGGACTCTTTTCACTTTTTCATGTGTCTTTCATTTCATATCATGTTACTTCATTTTCCAGCAGGAAAGGCTTATTTGTGTTTAACCAAGGTTGCCATGGTGAAGGTCTCCCTTTGTCTACAGGGCTTTCCTTGTGCCTTCACAAAACATGCCTGTGGATGGATTGGCTACACTAAATTGCCCCTACTGTATGTGTAATGTACTGTATTTGCCCTGCTATGGTGTATTTAATACTCATGGCCAGTAAATAAAACAATATGCTGCGGAACTAATACAACCCTTAGGAAATCAACATGACTACTGAAGCTGAATGGGTTATATGTCTTATAGTCTTTTGTCTATTGATTTAATGGTTCATCTGCCCCTGGCTGCTCACTGCTTAAACTTGCAACACTGAACTATACCGGATACTGGAGATATGGAACAGCACTTCAGAAATAATAAATAACCCATGTGGGTTACATGACTGGTTTATGTAATATGAGATATTCTTATAAAGGTCACCTCCTCCGAGAGAGCTTGAACACTGATAGAGGAACATTTTCCGCACACTTCCTCTGAGAGTGTGTTATTCTTCGCTTTTGAGGTAATTGTTAAGTATTTTCCTGATTCTTAAGATGTAATACAATACACTTTTACAATAGGCTAGTACAAAAAACTGGGTGGGATGTTTAGCAGCTGCCACTGTTGCTCCAGGTTCTCTAACGCAATACTGGTCGTTTTCCGGTAGTGTGTGACATTGCATGTTCTTTCAGTGTATGCATGTGTTTCCTTTTCCACATTTCTTCGCACCTGTGACAAACATCTACATAGGTGTGACTAAGTGAATTAGTGTATTCCCTTGTTTGACCTATTTTCTTCTCAGGCAGGTTGTTGGGAAACTGTAAGTCTTACAAGTTACAGAAGGTTAAAGAATGAATGAATGAATTAATAAATAAATGAATGGTTTTTTTTTTTTTTTACCTAGCTCTATCCATCAGTATACATGGATCAGCCACAACATTACACCCATTAAGGCAGCCTGGAGCCTTTCCCAGGAGACTTAGGGGCACTGGGACGTTGGCAGCAGATTTACAGGTTGCGGGGTGGGTCCTCTATGGATCAGACTTGTATGTCCGGCCCATTCCATGGGTGCTTGATCAGATTGGGATCTGGTGAGTTTGAGGGCCAGGTCAGTGCCTTTGGACTCTTTGCCTGCTGGGCCCCATCTGCAGTGGGCTATGCTTTACTGGGTGTTCTGGTAATTTCTATTATGATCAGCATTTAATTTTTGGCTAGATGTGCTGCATTACCTTTTCTGTAGGCTTGGACTGGCCTTTTGGTCCCTGCGGGAATGGATGAACCAAAGGCTCACTTCCCTTGGGTGCCAATGAACCTGTCACTAGTTTACTGGTGTATAGTTGATCACTATTAATGTTATGGCTGATCAGTGTATGTAAATACGGAAGTAACAAAGACGGAGAGAGAGAGACATAAAATAATCCTAGTATACTTGTTGGAGTATGACCATGTGACTATGCATCTACTGTGCAACAGTTTAAGTTCAGTAAACAGGCTTTCATATAACTATTGAGTCAGTCAGCCAATTTTAGGCTTGGATTGAATCCCTTCTCACTTGTTTATCCTTTTAGACAAAATATGTCTGCTTAATATACTGTAGATATGAAAATATGCAAAATTTGTAATGATTTTCAAGCTTCTTTAGTAAAGTCTGTGATGCTGGTGGAGGGCAGCAAAGTGCACTTTCACATCCTGCTCATGGTTAGAGCAAAAGCTTTAATTTGGTTGATATGCACTTTAACTAATCAGATTATAAGCATTTAGTCTTCCTCAGAAAATGCCTTATGTAGCACAGACTTAAGTAAAGATACTGTATGAGATACATTTGTGTTCTAAATGTTATGGATATGCAAAAGAAAAAGAGGAAAATTTGTGTATGTGTGTGTGTGTGTGTGTGTGTGTGTGTGTCAGTTGAAGCTTTTAATCTCTTGTGCTATTAAAATCTGCTTCATGTAACCTCTTCTCCTAAGGAAAAGTTCAAAAGGTTTGATTCAGACACAGAAGTGACAAAGAGAGAAAAAGGAGACAGATGGAGAAAGACAGACAGGCAGATGGAAGAGATTGCTTGTTTTTTGGACTGAAGCCTTTTAGGTTATTTCTCCAAATTTGTCCCACTCTCCTTCTGTTGTGTGCGTGTGTATGTGCCCTTCTGCCATTTTATAAGATTTCAGCTCATTTTACTGTTGATGAGTTGAGAACCCACTTGGGGGCACCAACGCGCACACACACACACACACACACACACACACACACACACTCATGTACGCGTGCGCGCACACAGGCGCATACACACACACAGAGCTTGTTGCAAATGTTTGCTGCATTTGCTTTTGCTCAAATATAGATTTGTAAAAGTGTGTCCTCAGCCTAACAGTAAGTTAATATTATATGCATAATTGTGCGCCGAGTTAGTATACTGTATAAGGAAAAAAGCTGTGACCATAGAACAACTGTTAGGTTTGTGTACATAGGGAAACATTATCATTCACTGTACAAACTAATAGAATGTTTACAGACAACATCTTACTGACTACAAACCTTCTTTTACTTGCACTTTCTTTAACAACTTACACATAAGACACATCGTCGTCTGATCATCTACAGTGGAACCTTGGATTACGAGCACAATTTGTTGCGGAATTTGTAATGATTTTCAAGCTTCTTTAGTAAAGTCTGTGATGCTGGTGGAGGGCAGCAAAGTGCACTTTCACATCCTGCTCATGGTTAGAGCAAAAGCTTTAATTTGGTTGATATGCACTTTAACTAATCAGATTATAAGCATTTAGTCTTCCTCAGAAAATGCCTTATGTAGCACAGACTTAAGTAAAGATACTGTATGAGATACATTTGTGTTCTAAATGTTATGGATATGCAAAAGAAAAAGAGGAAAATTTGTGTATGTGTGTCAGTTGAAGCTTTTAATCTCTTGTGCTATTAAAATCTGCTTCATGTAACCTCTTCTCCTAAGGAAAAGTT
>JAOVVA010000024.1:11000915-11015910 GCA_028565275.1 Leiocassis micropogon
TCCAGTGTCGGGGTGGAATTGGACACCGCTAAATTAGGGGAGAAAATCGGAAAAATTCGGAAACAGGGGGATAAATTATATTTTTAAAAAATAAATCCCAACCGATAAGTGTTTGTTTGTGTGTGCAGGCGCTGTGTATGTGTGTGTAAAGCTAAAGTAAGAGGAGAGGAAATTTCACACCCTTCCCTTGATCCTCTCTTATTTTAGTTTTACACACACACATTAACGGAAAAACTGTTTTATTGTGAAAATTAACAAGGAACATCACTAATAATACTCGAGAGAGCGCACGCTAACAAAATCACTGCTGTAAAGTTAAAAAAATAAATAAATAACCTGCACTTTACCTTTGAAAAGAATCGCAACAGAGCAGTGTTTCTGTGTGTGTGTGTGTGTGTGTGTGGGAGAAGGCAAGGGGAGGAGGGGTGTGTGTGTAAAGGCGCACGGTGTCCAATGACGCAAGCACACACAACGACAGGCTGATACAGAGAGAGAGAAAATGGATCATTAACCTCTCTAATGAGACTTTCTTTTGCTTTACACGCGTGCACATGTGTGTTATAATAAACAGTACACGAGTGTGGTACACACCATACAAACACAAAATAAAAAATGTTTTACACACGTGGTCACAGTGTTATAGTAAAAAGTACACGCGTGCACAGATGTTGATTATACCAGTAAGAGACGCGCACTAAGACCCAGCAGGGGAGACAATTACCCACAATTCCGCAGTGCAAAAGAGAGAAAAAAAAGCTGCCTCAGTTGTGATCACGTGACGCACGGCGTCAAAACAAGAAGCGCATGCGTGATACATGATACTCTGTATTTATAAACCAAGACTTGCTAATTTTTCAAGTAAAAAATTTATTAAAAATCTTTGCTCGTCTTGCAGAACGTTCACAAACCGCGTTACTCACAATCCGAGGTTCCACTGTAATTTACTACTACTAATAATAATAACAATTTTCTTCACACATTTATAAAACCAACATACCGCCATAAAAATTTATTTTAATTAGAGCACTACACTGCTACAATATTAAATGCTATAGTAAGGTTGTTATTATTATTTGTCTTTATTTGCACATGTTCATCAGCTCTAGTGGCCTTAAGATCAGTTTCTCTCACCGTCTGATTGTGAGTGTAGCAGACTCTCAGACAGTCCTGCTGCCTCCAGCAGGGGCCAGGCGAAGAGCGGCATCATTCGTTTTGAGCGCTGAAGAGGCTCTGGAAAACACAAATGAAAAATAAGACATTATTACTGATAAGAAGTTTTAAACTATGGCACAGTACATTTTCAATTAATTATTATAATATCACAATATTATAGAACTAGTCATTGTTGAGTATCATGCAAAACTGAACCTACTGAAACTTTGGCAGTATGTTGAGTAGTAGGGACATTATGAGCAGTTATGTGGCACTGCACAGCAACTTACGGTATCATGGCTTACTTTGAAAATGGTGCGTACATTATGAAAACTGAACCTTGCGCCATAAATTCAATCAAAAGTGGAGGTTATGTTATGAGCAGTTTTGTGCCACATTATGTCACAGCATCAAACACTTTTTTTTTTTTACTCATTTAGTGCTTTTCCCCCTTGATGTGGGTGTGGCTATACTGTACGCATCACTCAACAGTCCAATAAACATGATAGTTTATCATGTATACACAGAGCATGCGGAAGACACAGAAATGACTGTAATGCACCTACAAGCCGGCACAATCTATATAAATTTTAAAAAAGGTTTTGTCTGTATATTGGTCAGAACTTGCTCTTTTTATGATATCTTTATGTTTCATACATTGGAGGACCTTGAACCAGTCTCAGACAAACAGGCAGACATGTACAGTACGTGGGCTTCAACCTGAAGTTATAATGATGTGGATTACATTAAAGCTCATCAGCTTATTTTTTAGCTTTACCTTTTAACTATTTCTACAAACTCTTTACCTATCAACGACGGGCACTTAGACTTGTAAGTAATAATACCAAAAAAAAAACTGTTTGATAAATAACAAAAATACATACAAGATTAAAATCATTGTGACATTATGCACAGAGAAGTTATAGAGTCTGATGCCAGTGGGCAGAAATATCATTCCCTTATACACTATTGCATAGGACAATGATATGAAAACAAATGAATATATAATATATGTCATAACATTTGTCATGAATAGTAAAAAAAAGGGTGGTATACATGCATAACATTGATGTAGGTTATTATTGTAATTACGTTCAATAGCAATATCATCAGCCATAAACTGACAGCTGGTGACGGTGTATGATGCCATGATATGTTTATGGCAAGCCTGTGCCTTTTTTTTTGTCTTACTTTTTGACTCCAGGATTTCTTTTCTTTTCTTTTCTTCATACTTTTTTTCCTCTTCCTCTTCCTCGTCTTCCTGATCCTTCTTCTCCTCTTCTTCCTTCTCCTGATCCTTCTTCACCTTCTTCTTCTCCTCTTCCTCCTCCTTTTCTTCCTCTTCTTCAGAAGAGTTCTGTGTCGTGGTGGCTGATGAAAATGGGGTAGTGTTGGGTTTGGGCATGTAAGGAAGCCTGTGTGGTAGTGTTTGTAGCGTGCGAAGCTCGGTTTTGTGCTTGTATGTAACCGGGACTCTCCATACACCATCAGGACTTTGATCGAGCGTGACTGAGGATTTTTGGGTGACTGTGGGCTTTGAAAGAAGAGTATGCGTTGTGTGTGGTGATTTTCGTTGTAATGTGCTTGGTCTGGAAGGTAATGTGTGCGTGGTGATTCTGTGTGATGCTTGGTGTGTTACTGGTACATTTGTTGTTTTCAGGGATATTGTTGAGGTTGCTTGTGATGGGGTGGCTATGGGTTGCTGAGAGGTCATGTGTGTGAGGGTTGTTGTGTGCTCAGCGATGCTATCATGTATTTCTGCACTCATCTGTAGATCGTCTTCATCACTGTATTCATCTTCGTCCTGACTCTCTGTATCTGTCGCCTCCTCGTCTTCTGAGAGATGCAGTGTTGTGATGTGTGTATACGTGTTAGCTGGTGTGTGTATCTCAATCAATTTGCCCTGCTCTTCAGTGAGTGTTGTTGGAGTGGTGACCTGCGATGTTTCTGCTATCTGTTCTTCCTTGCTGCTTGTCTTTTCTCCGCTTTCATCTCTATTATGCTCAGGAGACAGCTGTGTTGGAGTGTGTGCATCCTCAGTGTTTTGTACGGTTGGCAGGGTTATGAGAGGAAACAGGATTTGATTAAGTGAAGTGGATGCCAGAGGGATCTGATTGCCTTGAGACATTTTAGCTTCTTCCTCATTTTTCTCAGCATGTGATGATCTCTCCACACTGTCCCTATCTTCATCCTTCTCTCTCGTCTCTTTCGACTCATCCTGGCTCTCAAACTGTTTGCTCTCCGTCCCTGAAGTGTTCAAGTACAAATATGCTGTAGTGTTGTCATCAAGGTTACCCGATGTGTGTGGGGCTGAAGGGTAAAAAGTCATTGCTGTAGTTTGGAGAAGCATGTTGTTCCTATCCTGGAGCACCTCCTCCTCTTCACCTTCATCTTTCTCCACGTCTCTTGGTAAATCATTAGTCCAGGTGTGTGACAGTGCAGGTGTAACTGCAGTGATGGAGTCTAGGGGATGTGTGCGCGCATTTTCTGTCTCTGACTGAGGTGTGTATGTTAATGTTTCAGGATTCTTCTTGTCTGTTAATCACAATACCAAGGAAACACATTGAATGTTAGGCAAATCTAAAACAGGATTCTACTCATTCTTACTAATTACATTCATGAGATTATAATGATAGAATTACTTAAGTCACATGATTACAGTTGGCCTAGCACTGTGGTGATATTACCTAGGTGACCTTCTTTTTTGGGGGCAAATATGTGGCGACTAGCGTAACAAAAAAGAAGCAAAGGAAGAACCTTGTGCTTCTTCACAGCTTGCATTTTCTCTGCTTTTTACTACTTTTTATGGAAAGATCACTGACACTAAGGTTTATGAATATGTGAATATGCATGTAATAGTTTGGCTAGATGACTCTAGACATTACTCTAAGCTAAATCCTTTCAGTTTTTGAATTATTTTTAACCAGTTTTTTTGATGCGATTGAATTTCACAAGCATACATTAGCATAACATTTCAATAAACTTTGACACACACATTTGCATCTTTGACAGTTGCACAACTCCATGTCATTTTAGCATTTTCTGTCATTCAGAATAAAATAAATACTGTGCATACTATCACAATAAAAGATGACACTGGAGAAAAAAAGGAGCATGTGATCAGCTAGCGCTAACATATCATATTACATACATAAATTATATTTAGTTTTTCATCAAAACTTGATTTGATTGCTTATATGAAATGTTATTTGAATATGTTTCTAATTACTAGTTTGAATCATCGCGTGATTATGATCAAATAAAGCTTATTAAAGTGTTTGTGGTACGATCGCACAGTGAGATGCTTTACTGGTTTTACAGTGATTTACAATGATTTAGGATTAGTCTTGAGTTCCAGTGATGATGCAGGGTTTGATTATTTTCAGACTTTTAAAAATACATTATCAAATCATGTTGGATGTAGGGGGAAAAATGTGCTGAACTCAATTCATTAACGTGGAGCTGCTGTGCACAGTTGAGTTCGATTAGATTTCACTGCATGTCTTGTTTCTGTTGTTGAGTGTGTATTTTGTTCATATAAATTTTAATTACCATTCACTGGTAAACCTGTAGCATTGTGGGGAGTTGTGGCCAAATAGGCTTTCTTTACTTCTTCCTCTTCAGTTTCATTTCTGAAAGGTGTAACTATTACAGAAACAGGATATATGTCACAAAGCTTTTTCTTTTTTATCATTAGACTATAAATTAAATGCATACAATATATTTTCTTTAAAAAGACTTCAAAATGTTCCTATTTACTTATAGTTATTTATTTTAGAAAGCCTTTATCAAAAGTACCTAAAATAAAAATTGTATCAGCTTGAAATTAAACATGTTCAAAGTGCAACTAAAACAATATACATTTATGAGAAATATACAGAAACGAGTGGAAAAAAGAAGGAAAGCAGTATTGATTATAAAGCCTTTGTTATCAGTGCTAAGCCGACCAGCAGGACAGATAAAATTTGGCCTGACTGAGACATCATTTAGCTCCAGGAGAATTTTTATCAGACAAAATGCAATCTTTTTTCTCAAAAGTCAGACTTGAAGCTGTAATGTACACTTAAACTGTATTACATACAGTAAATGTGGGGATAATATCACTGTTAGCAAAAAGACATGAATGTACCAAAATGAAAAATCATGGATGAACAGCAAAGTCAAACAGCTACTTAGGACACAGGTGTCAAATCTTGTCCAATAAGGGCTGGTGTGTGCAGGGTTTCATTCCAATTGAGAAGCAGCCATGCCAACCTGTTTAATAGGTTGTTATTGTTTCAATTCAACCTGTTTAATAAGTTGATCTTGGCTTCAATGGACTATCAGGTGTGGCTTCTGCTTTGTTGGAATAAAAGCCTGGATTCATACTGGCTTTTTCTGGAGAAGATTCTGGCTCAAAGCAAAGAAAGGTACATTCGTATGATTAGGATATCGCTCAGCCCAGTTTGCAGAAGGAAAAATAACATACAGCAAACACCAGCCAATAACACTGGCCAACTTCTGAGGAGCTCACCAACGTACTTGCACGGTTTGAGAAAGACAATGCCAACTGCAGTCAGTTTCAATCTTCTGCTAAGATTTGTCTTTCTGCAATTTCCCTTGGGATTATAAAAAATATATATATTATATGCTAAATACCATCAGCTTGGTCAAGGACTAGTACTAGTAATTCCACATGCAGCTGGATACTGGATTTCCACAAAAACTGCCCCGGACTGTCAGACTGGGCAAGCACACATTCTACACCCTCACCATGAGAGCAAGTTCCCCAAGGCTAGTTGCTAAGCATTATGCACAGTGTGCAGATGATACGAGGGTCATTGGGCTCATATCAGACAACAACAGAGGTGGAAACTGTACAAGGAGGGTTTTCAGAAACTAATAGCATGGGACTCCAACAATAACATGGTCTTAAGTGCCAAAAAGACCACTGAGATAAGTGTAGACATCAGCTTCAGGCTCCCTATCACAGCAGACCGCTCCTGGGCTGACAGAACCTCATCATTGGTGAGTATTGCACAACAACATCTTTATTTTATTTTCCAACCTCCCCCTAAAGCTGTAGGTCAACTTCCCCATTTGCACCACAGAGAGCATCCTAACAAACAGTTTGACAGCCTGGTAGAGCAGCTGCACCAAAGCCCTCCAGCAAGTTGTAAAAACATCACAGGACATTTCTGGCATAAAGCTGACGTTACTGAAACATCTTCACAGCATTTGTTGTGTGAGGAGGACTAAGCATATCACAAAAGGCGAGTGTGGGGTGTAAAGGCGAGAGTGTGTGTGTGAAGGGGCACGGTGTCAAATTATGTGCACCACACACATAACAGGCTGAAACAGAGAGGGAAAGAGAAAATGGATCTTTAACCTCTCTAAATAGACTTTCTTTTGATTTACATACGCGCTTATAAACACAAAATAAAATATGTTTTACGCGCACACACGTGGCCACAGTGTTATAGTAACCAGTACACGCGTGCATGGATGTTGATTATACCAGTGGGAGACGCGCATTAAGACAGAGCAGTGGAGATGATTATCCACAATTATGCAGCGCGAAAGAGAGAAAAAACGTTGCGTGATACATGAAACTCGGTACTCGCAAACCAAGACTTGCTCGTTTTTCAAGTCAAAATTTATTAAAAATCTTTGCTCGTCTTGCGGAACACTCGCAAACCACGTTACTCGCAATCCAAGGTTCCACTGTATTAAAAAAGTAAGAAAGAAAGAAAGAAAGAAATCCTCTGTGTATAAAGACTTTTTTGGATTGTATAGTTAAAAGTCCACACTTTTAAAAAACATTTTTAGTTACAATCCTGTTAGCTTTCTTACCATTAAGCATTTCATCCATATCCAAAATCTGAGGTGGTTCTTCTATCCATTCTAAAAGAGGAAGAAAATTTTATAAAATATAGGTGCCAATAATTCTTAGCATCCTTGTGGAAATTATTTAAAAATGCACATGCAGTGATATTTTGAGCTCAAACAATTAAGGACATTGTATGGTCGTATGTAAAAAATGTTTTTTTTTTTTTATGTTTCAGAATTATCTGAACTCTCGTGATTTGTGTGACCCCTGCTCTTGAAACAATAACAGCATTTAAATGTTTTTCTGTAAAGTCCAACAAGGTTGGAGACAGAATTAGAGCCGTTTCTCTACGAACTTGATTTAAATGTCAGACACTAATGTGATTTTAGGATCTGCGTTGATTTGGAAGTATCTATGGGCTAATGATGGGAAGTTTAAATTATTTTAGTGACTCGGTTCTTTGAATCTCATTCAACAAAATGAACGAATCTTTTTTTGAGTCATTTAGTTCATTTCGTTTTTTTTAACAGAAATAAAATAAAATGTTACATTTTCAATACACAGACTCGTCTTCATACACAAATTTTGGCTATAGTTCCAGTAATAAAAATATTACAATGCAGCTAAGAATTGAGCGGTTCTTCTAACCAGGCAATCTAAGTATCCTAATACATTGCAGAATTAATAATGCAGTTAATCTCCCCTGAACCACCAACCATAGAAGCTTTGTTACTCATGTAAGCCATGAACAAAGCAGTGAGGTGAGTCATGAACCTTGCAGCGTGCTGGTAGAAGCTTGCACTCATTGTAACTAGCAGTAATGAAAGATCGAAAAACAACATGGAACATGGTTTAGAGGCAATTTGGAATGGTTTGCTTTTGCCAGGGAGCTGCTCTCCCTTCTTTCCAGAACCGTGTGCCACCACTGAATCATGGGTGTCCTCAATAAAGAAACATGCTTTTTATTTTTCATTCAAAGTAAATAAAGAAAATAATAAAGAAAGGAAAAAAGCATTTTTTTGTTAGAATTAATCTCCTTTTAGTTTCATGGGATTACTAGGTAGAGGCCAGTATTGCTTTAAAGTTATGATATGAGGAATTGCTTATTAAGTTGTATTTTCATGGTGTGTTAGCTGCCTCCTGGGGATGTTTATTGAGCTTTCTAAAAATAAAGGTTTCTTTATCTGACCTAAAAATGTCCCTCATATGTAAAGGTCATTGTTTTCATTTCCTTGGGCTGATGTGTGTGTGTATGTGTGTGTGTGCTCAACCTGTTCTGTTCTCCTCACGGAGCATGGTGCTGTTGTAAGAAAAACCTGTCAAAGAAAATAAGTAATGTAAGGACAAGAAATGCAAATTGAAAAAAGAAAAAAACAGTGAAAGAATGGAAAGTTTATTGTGCAAAATGTCCCCATGCCCTTTTCCTGTCCAAAGTTTGAGAGCGCTTTTTTTACTGAATAAAATACCATTTTATTCGTGACTTCAGCCACATGCATAAGGTTTACCTAGTCTATTTTTGTGGAACAATAATATGCATACTTTATAACACACAAAGAATGACAGTGAAGCCATACATTCATCAAAAAGTATTGCAATAACCACCATACCTATAACTACTGCTCAGTTTCTGATCCTTTATATTAAATAATGTTTCTTTATATGACATGTGCCACAGAGATGTTTTGAGCTTTCCAGTGGTTTGTGGATGTGATTTGGAAACATCCTTCTATCATTCCAACAGTTTCCGCCGAGAGCAGCAGGTTTGGGTAAAAGGTCAGTGGCAGTTCCATTACACTTAGCACTGCCTTCTTCCATGCCGGGGATTTCTGGCACAGCTTTACTCAGTTTTTAAGTTATTGAAAACATTTCAAGAGGTAATGTACAGTAGTATGCCAATGTCTTGATCTATCCCTTGTTTCTTCATTTATTCATTCATCTTCGCTTATCCTGTACAGGGTCACGGGGGCCTGCAGGCTATCCCAGGAGACTTTGGGCACACCCTGGATAGGCAGCCAATCTATTACACAACACGAAATTTGGGATCTCTAATTACCCTAATCTGCATGTCTTTGGACTGTGGAAGAAGACCTGAGGAGGGAATCACACTCTGGAGGTGCAAGGTCACAGTGCAAACACCTACGCTACTGTGCCACACTCTTGGTTCTCCGAATTGAATTGAATTATGTAGAATTAATTAAAGATATGGAATTAAATTATTTACTGCAACAAGCTGGAAAATGCCTAAAGGCACAGTTTAAATATTGATTGTTTATGTAACAACCACAGCATCAACCTCATTTCCCCTCTTGTCTGTTCCAACCACTCAGCATTCAGAATCACCAGTATATAATCACTGTCATCATATGCACCTGTTTCTCACTTATTCTAGCCTTAAGTACATGTAAGATGGGTTTTATGCTTGAATGATTCACAAAGTAGGTTTAACAAACAAAAAAACATTCCTCTGAAACTGACCCAGGAAGCCTGAATAACTATTTCTCAAGACTATATTAAATATGAGAAAGTATTTAGCTCTTTGGAAGCAAAATGGGAAGAAATGAGGGGTGGTTCACGACTTTTATACAGTTCTGTATCTCTAAAAGTATTGGCAGCAGGAAAACACTATATGCCCTGACCAACAAACCCACACCCAGGTTAACTTCATTTTGTCCCACTTCTTCATCTTCTTTATTTGTAACCACTTGAATTCATTTTATTTTCAGGAAATGTTAATTAATATTTTAGAACTTTTTTTTTATTTTTACCCATAACAGCTTTGATCTGTTTGTGGTGATAAGATGTGCTTGAGCAAGGAAAATATTTGTCATGTGCAGTACTGATAACCAGACTCTTTTACCTGTAAGTCCTTGGCTGTATAAGTCCTTTGTCTCATGCTGATTTGGAAGGACAAGTTGTGAGTCGTTGCCAATGCAGGCTATGGCTTCTTGATCACACAGACAGAACCCTTGTTCACACACATCAAGTGAATCTAGAGAATAAAAACAAAATTATCATTTTACAATATCACTAATTCTAACCTAATTTTAACGAATATGTGAATGTGAACCAAATATAGAAAAATATAGAAAAAGTTTGTGTGTGTGTGTGTGTGTGTGTGTGTACCACAGCTGTTGTTAGTGAGATGAGAACATGTATAATTGGTGTATGTCTGTGGAGTCTTTCTGCAGTTTATTGCTTCTAGTTCACGATAGCATCTTTGATGGTCAAAACAGCACCTACAATCACACACACACACACACACACACACACACACACACACACACACACACACACACACACACACAATTGTGAGTTTAATTGATTCATTAATCCACAACATTAATTCACTGAATTCATCATATTGTTCTAATTCATCCCCGAACCCTGACTCACCAGTCAAGTGTATCGCTGGGTGTGTCAGTGTGTGTTGTGTTGTGTTGGATGCTTATGTAGCTGCAGTAACGTCTCTGGCCTTGAAGATCAGCTGGACATACACCAGTCTCACAATGCATCCTTACAGCAAACTCCACCAAAGACGGCAAATTATCAAACACCGAATAAAGCCAGTTAAACTGCTCTCCCAGACAATCTTCACACACACACACACACACACACACACACACACACGTATATACAAACACACAGCAGAATGATTGTCATTCTTCATCCATTTTATTAAAGGTGAGTTTACAGAAGAAACCACTTTTAAATGCACATATTTATATACGGCCTAGTGTATATAAATGAACATAGTAATGAACTTACTTATCAGGAGATGGTCTGTGTTGAGGTCATTTGTATCTGGGCAGAACATGTAACTACTTTGCACTGCAAACAAGTGGATAAATAAAATATTAATTTATATTTACGGCAAATATATTCAATTTTAAATAAAAAATATATTTTTTTGCATTCTCACCATTTTGGAATGTGGCTAGCAGGAACACTGATATCACCAGCATGGTTAACCTATAATACATCATACAATATATAAAGAGTTTATGTAGTTAACATGCTTACTTAAGGAACATCAAAATGTACTACAGTATATGGCTAAAAGTTTGTGGACATAAATATATGAATATGTTGGTTAGAATCACAAAATTGTCTAGAAAGTCTTTGTCTGCTATAGGATTAAAGTTCCCCCCATATAAAGAGTCCCACATGTTCTATCATAACATACTGTACAGTATGTGCATATGCACAAATAGAACACTGTGAAGAACTGGTTTGCCAACCCTGGAGTGGAAAACCAAAATGTGACACGCACATAACAGTCCACATACTTTTGGCAATATAGTATGCATATACTGTAAACAGCTGTTTCTTATAAAGCATTGCTCTCAATTTAGTGTTATCCAATTCTCTCCATCCCATTGTGGGCTTCCAGTAATAACCTAAATTATTTTGCAGATGTTATTAAACAGCTGTCCATCCTTGGTTATTTGAGTAATTTCCTCACTGTTAATAAATAATTATTTGTTATCCTACCCATACCAGACTTTTTTTTATTGCTGCTGTTTGTTATTGCTGTTTTTGTTACTGTTATCAGGTTTTCAGCAGATCATTCACAGCGGGCGCACACTGGCGCTAACGTGAACCCTGAGGATTATGTGTTTTTTGGACTGCAAGCCAAGGTGTTTTAGAAAAACAAGAAATGTATCAATGGCCCAGTTGTTTTTAAGGATAAAAATACATCTAAGCAAAAGACCATTTAATATATTCCTTAGACAGGGACTGAGTGCTCAAGCATAAAGAACCACATTATGCAAACTAGTCTCTTAATTATTTATATTTAAGTATCGGCAGACAGCTGTTAATAAAAAGTTATGCTGAGCTTCCCACTGGAAAAAGGAAATAACAATGGGTACAAAGGTATCTAAATATTTAAAGGGACAGTGTCATGTTTACGTTCAATCATTGGCTGACCATGGGCTGTCTGAGACTGACAGAGCTACAGTACTTAGAATACAATAACTGAGAAGCATCAATGTCCTGACAAAAGAACTGCAGTTTTTCTTTCCTGACAAAGAATTGCAGTGAGTCTAAGCTTGAGCTTTATTTTGTCCACAATAAAATTGGACACAGTACTGGATTCCTTCTGCAAACTCATAAACAATAAAAATTACTCACAAATACATTGCTCTTCATGGACTACATATTTATGTAGGGAAACTAGAAATATTTGGCCAACAATTTGACATGCTCACACCTCACTTCCCACCATTTATCTACTATTGATTACCAATATCCAATAAAGTTAAAGCATGGGTATGTTTTAATGAGATAAGCCGGTGCCTTAGGAATAGTTCATAGAATATTGACGATCTAACAGCTAAATTCAGATTACGCTAAATTAGCACTTTATCAGAAGCACCTGTATGCCTACTCATTCATGCATTAGTTACCTAATCGGACAATCATGTAGCGGCAAAATAAACCTGTAGATCTAAGTAATGTTAACATCTACCATTAGAATGGGAGGAAAAGTGATTTTTCACTGTGGTGTGATTGTTGGTGCCAGACAAGCTGATTTAACTATTTCTAAAACTACTGATTTTCTTAGAATTTTCCACATGCAGTAGTCTCTAGTTTTTACCCAGAATACCCAGAATAAAGAAAAGTATGTATTGAATGGCAATTTTGTGGATGGTAATGGCTTGTTGATTCATAGGTCAACAGAGAATGGCCAGACTGGTTCAAATAGACAGAAAGGCAGAAAGCAGAAGACCATGTCAGGTTCCACTTCTGTCAGCCCAGAAAAAGCTGAGGCTACATTAGACACAGGCATTTAAAAACAATGTTAAATACATAGCCTGGCCTGATCAGAATTTGGCATCAACAGCATGAATCCATGGACCTAATCTGCCACATGTCAACAGTCTAGGCAGGTGGAGGTGATGTGATGGTGTGGGGAATATTTTCTTGGCACACTTTGGGCCAATAAACACCAATCAATCATCATGTAATGTCATAGCCTAGAGTTTTGTTGCTCACAATGTGTACCCCTTCATGGCCAATTTACCATTTTCTGATGGTTTCCAGCATGATAACGCACAATGTGACAAAGCAAAAGTCATCAAACTGGTTCAATAAGTTCAGTGACCTTCAGCAGTCACTGAATCTGAATCTCGAAATAAACTTTTGGGATGTGGTAGAACAGGATATTTGCAGCATGAACATGCACCTGAAAAATCTGTGTGATGCAATAATGACAACACGGGCCAGAATATCAAAGAAATGTTTCCAACATCTTATGGAACCCCTGACATAGAGATTTAAGGCTGTTTTGTGAGCAAGTACAGTACAGGTCATCCCCAATATTAGTACAGTTTTCCTCAGTAAAATATATAAATGTATATAAAGACTAAATGAAGACATTCAGTATGCGAGGTGAAGGTATTTTGAAATAGGTGTTTGGTGATTACTGCTTTAAATGTCCCAAAGAACTGGAAACATTAATACTTTAAAAAGTCTTTAAAAAGGCTGCACACTGGGTGGCATGCCAGTCTATAACATGGCACCATGTTACATACCTTGGAAGATGGGTATAATACGGAGAACCCAGACAATGTGTGCCACCATTCCATAAAGATACAGCATGATGGTCTTAAAATCTATCTGTATTTCTAAGCATACCTTTTTAACTTAGGTGATCTTCAGTGGTATTTGTTGAAATGTAACCAACAGAACAATTTTTTTTTTACAGAATTACAGAATTTTTGGTGTTTGAATGCTTAGTTTGATCAGTCTGATTTGCTATTGCTTATATATTGTTGTTAATACATATATACAGACATGTCTACAAGTGTACTTATTATTTTACCATCAGTTGGTGTACCGTCCAGTACATTCATGCATACCTCCCTCACATAGGATTAAGTATACTAAAATAATAATATTATTATTACATTTTTTTTTTTTTACTCCTCTATATGATCACATAACATGTTACAGCTGTGGTGGTCACCTTTCAGTGTGCGTATCTTATTGGAAAAAAACATAACTGAATAATAGAAATGCTTTTTTCTTTCTTTAAAAATATATACAGTCTTATGCAAAAGTTTGGGCACCCCTTGATAACACAGATTTTGGTGATTTTTTTAATTGAAAAGACGTTAACACAGTCTTTCTTGAAAATGGAAAAAATGCACAATATTTTCAGCAAACATTGATGCATTGTTACTTTTTATGTCATAAATTGAGCAAAAATAAAATACATTATTATGGCACTGTGCAAAAGTTTGGGCACCCTAAGAGCTCCAAAATCTCAGATTCTTTTTACAAGGTTTCAGACCTTAATCAGCTTGTTAGATCTGATGCATGGCAACAGCTGTCATTAATAAATGGCAATTTCAAAGCTTTACAAATACTTTGACTCTTTGCACACACTGTGCACACACTTGTGGACACTCAAGAACCATGGGTTCCTCTAAGCAGCTGTGAAGGTCTCTGAAAATTAAAGTTATTGATGCCCACAATGCAGGAGAAGGCTATAAGAAGATAGCAAAGTGTTGCCAGCTTCCACAGCAGTTTCCACAGTGAGAAATGTAATTAAGAGATGGCAGTTCAGGGGGACTGTGGCGGTCAAGATGGAATCTGGAAGACCAAGAAAACTCTCAGAGAGAACTCCTTGTTTGCTGGTCAAAAAGACAAATCAAAACCTCCATTTGACTGCAAAAAACCTGCAGAAAGATTTAGCAGACTCAGGAGTGGTGGTGCACCTTTCCACAAGACCTTCATAGAAGAATCAGCAGAAGAAAACCTTACTGTACCTGCGCCCCCAGCATAAAATCCAACGTCAGAAGTATGCAACAGAACATTTACAGAAGCCTGATGCGTTTTCAAAACAAGTGCTGTGGTTGAAGTTAAAATAGAATTCTTTGGCCACAATCAGCAAAGGCATGTTTGGAGGAAAAAAGGAGCAGCATTTCATAGAAAGAACACCTTGCCAACTATTAGGGTGAATAGTGGTAAAGTGGGACAGTTAAGCTTAATAATTTATATCTTTGCATGGATATGTTTTTATTACTA
>JAOVVA010000024.1:11035261-11049382 GCA_028565275.1 Leiocassis micropogon
TATACACACATTTTGCTCTGTTTTTTAAATGTTTTTAAAAGTGTAATTTGCTGTTTTTCTTCCTATTGAGCGCATGCTTTTCTAAAGACCTGTGTGCTCCTTACAGTCAGTCTCCGCCTCGTGAGAAAAGAAAGACCAAGGTGAAAAAGTACTGGGACATTCCTCCTCTTGGGTTCGAACACATCACACCCATGCAGTATAAAGCCATGCAAGGTGGGGTGTGCTCCAGTAATAAAGTCACATGTTTTAAAAAATGTTGTGTTATATTTTTGATATGTGTACATCAGTACTCTCATACTGTTAAGTAAAAGTACCGGCTCATGTGTTCAGAATCATATGAACACGTAATATGAAGTGTGTAAACCTAATCGGTTTTGTTGTTTGCATGATTGCCTGTGAATTCTTTGCCCAGCTGCTGGCCAGATTCCTTCCACTGCCCTGCTTCCTACAATGACCCCTGAGGGTCTTGCTGTGACTCCGACTCCTGTGCCCGTCGTGGGCAGCCAGATGACACGTCAGGCTCGGCGACTCTATGTCGGCAATATCCCTTTTGGAATCACAGAGGCAAGTAACATCGACTTTGATGGGAACAACCTGAACTGTTTGCATGATGAAGCGGTTTAATAGATCTGCAGTTCACTTGAATCCCTTTGACTCTTTTACAGGAATCCATGATGGATTTCTTTAATGCCCAGATGCGCTTGGGTGGCCTGACTCAGGCTTCAGGAAACCCTATTCTGGCTGTGCAGATTAACCAGGACAAAAACTTTGCCTTCCTAGAGGTAGTAATTCATCTCACTAAAACACACTATAATTACAGCACAAATATACATACACACACACACACACACACACACACAAGGGTGAGTCAAAAATTATCCTCTCTGGCTGTAGAATTTATTTGAATTAACTTTTGCAAAGAATAAATTTACTATTTTTCAACATAATATTCTTGCTTTTCAGTACACTTCGTGAATGTACCGCTGTCTTCACTTCTTTATCAGAAGTGAATATTTGTCAGTCCTCGTAGGGCTGCTTTCAGGCGACCAAACAGGTGACAGTCTGATGGAGCGAGACCAGGACTATAGGGAGGATGCTTCAATCACTCACTGTAACAAACACTGCTGATTGTTCAACCATAATGTTCCAATAATGGCCCTTGAAGGAACTGCAAGCATCAATTTTGACGCTGATGGTTGACTTTTGAACTTTTCCTTGGTCGGCGATTAAGGATGTTTCTATTCCATACTCTGCTGTTTACTCTCAGGCTCATAGTGATGAATCCATGTCTCGTCACCAGTAATGATTCTCTTTATGAAATTTCACCGTATCTGTTTGCAGATATCCAAACACTTCTGTTTATGCTCTTCCTTGAGTTCACCTTCAGACCACAAAAAACAAACAAACAAAGAATTACTGCACGCTACTCTTCTTTCATGCGAATCACAAGTGGGCTTCACACCTGTACAGCAGTGACTTGGGAGACCGCAGCCTTGAGTGGAAAATGCTGTAAAGACTTAAGTGCAGCTAAAAGAAGTTTTAATATAACCAAAGTGCGGATAATTTTTGACTCGCTCTCCTGTTTATATATGTATATATACATGCTCTAAAGATTGGCTTGATCTGTTTAAGTTTCGCTCAGTGGATGAGACTACACAGGCTATGGCGTTTGATGGGATCATCTTCCAAGGACAGAGTCTGAAGATCAGGCGACCACACGACTATCAGCCACTGCCGGGCATGAGCGAGAACCCAAGTGTTTATGTACCAGGTAGCGTTTATCTTATAATCCACGCAGCTGATCAGGGAAGTACATGGGTGTTTAAGCACTTTGTTGATGGTTTCACAAGCCAATATTCAAATCTAAAATTTGGCTATGCATTGTGTCATAAATTTACATGAAGATATGAAAAGAAAAGCTGCATCTGGTGATATTGTGATGGTGAGCTGAACTGGTGTGATGTGTATCGTGATTGGAAATCGTCTAGAATTTAAATCAGGTACCTCATTTTTACATATGAGGCGTAATTAATACATCGAGTGCTGCTTTAGTATTAATCTTCACCCTCCCTGTTTGGTCGCGGTTGCCATGATGGCAGAGCGCTCTAACAGAGAGATTGGTGGGACTTGCCCCTCCCCTTCCTCTTTTTCAACCACAATATCCCTGGATGAATCTAAGTATTAAAATTAGGTACCATAGTCTAATACAGTCCTCTCTTTGTCTCCATGCTAGGTGTCGTTTCCACTGTGGTGCCCGACTCGGCTCATAAGCTCTTCGTCGGTGGGCTTCCTAATTACCTCAACGACGATCAGGTTTGTGTGTTACCACAGCAATGCCTTGGCAACAACAATGGCACTGTTGCTAAATATATGGACACATCTTTCTGTACTCTGAGCTTTTATTCAATTAAGATCTTTTGTAATTAAAATAATTTTTAGCTCCTGCAGTGTTTTGTAAGAGGTTGTTTTTACTGGATAGACACGATTACTTGTGATGACTGGCTACATTTACTCTTGCATAATGTCTTAGGTAAAGGAGTTGTTGATTTCGTTTGGCCCTCTCAAAGCTTTTAATCTGGTGAAGGACAGCGCCACGGGTCTCTCGAAAGGCTACGCCTTCTGCGAATACGTTGACGTCAACATCAGCGATCAGGTGATTATAAAGCAGGTTGTGCGTAGATGGAGAAATCATGCATACCTGGTTACATACCTCTGCTGAGCTACATTCAGGCATCAAATTTTGAAATGACCTTGGTATTAAAGTGCCCCTATTATGCTTTTTCAAATATGATCTTTCATGCAGTGTGTCATGTAGCTGTATGTGAACATAAACTATCTGCAAAGTTGTGACGCTGACAGTGCACGATAAATGAAGTTTTTGTCTCTTAAAAAAAAGAGTCGTTAGCAATTCTAATATTTCTCTGTTACGGATCCACGTCACTACGTAACATATTTGCATAATGTCCGCCCACGTTCTACGTCGCGAACAACTTGCCCGCCCACAAACAACACAATTTCCATGTGGATTAATGTTACATCATCTCAAGAAGACGCTGTATCCTGCGCTTACCACTGAGAAACGTCCTGCTCCATTTGTGCTTGCGAAACAGTTTCTTGTTGATGTGCCACTTCAACCATTTCATCATCAACACTCTGGCTCGAATGAGACAGGGGTAGCTGCAGATCGGAGTAATGGGCGTGTCGAAAGGTAGGGGCGTGTTGAAAGGTTGGGGCGTGCCGAAAGGTCTTTATAATTGACTGCGCAAGTTTCACACAAAGGCTAATATTAAACGTTATTGTTCTTTGTAAAATTCCATTCTTTTCCTATAAAATATCAATATTACAAATTTTCCTTTCTTAACATTCTACTGCGTTGCCACGGGTTACTGACGTCATCCTCGCGCGTTTGAGTTATGGTCGTGGCTAGAAGGGATATATAGCTTCAACCGGAAACTAACAATGAAATGAATTGTTATACCTATTGGATCGTTTTTCACCTCTAAACCTAATCCTTTCTGTAATACAAAAAGTTTTATTATTGTACAGTGAGAGAAAAATAACATTAGATTGATGTGCGCATGCCCAATAGCTAGAGCTGTATTCCTTCTAGCCTTAACCGTATTAAACCCATAATCAAAATCAAATTACAATTATTTAAAAGAATATAGTACCACAAGCTGTTCATAAATGTTTTTTATGTAATTTTAATATTTTTGGAGGTAACCTTTGAAGTGGCACTAATTTAGTAAACAGACATAATTTTAGCCAATAAAACATTTATTTAGTTCCAAATGTGGAGGCAGAGCTGCTCTCTTTAAGAGCTTGTCTTCACAAGTAAAAAAAATTAACGAACAATTAAATGATGAAAATAACAATTAAATGATGAAAATAAAGAAAAAAATGATTTATATTGACTAACCACACCAAGCCTTACCGCCGCCATGTTCTTCCACGCTAAACTAAAGGTACTTACATATAAATAGGATTACCGCTGATTGGCCAACGCAGAAGCTCCTTTCACCAATGAGAAACCTTTCGGCACGCCCCGACCTTTCGGCACGCCTATTGCTCCAGCCTGCAGTTATCCCTACTTGGCTCGAATTGATATGGTAAAACCGAGGCCATCTTTTCTATGTATTGACGGGTCTCCAGAGCTGTCATTTAGTTATGGTAATGGGCGTTTCGTTTTCCGACACACGCTGTAGCGGTTAACCAATCATAAAGGACCACGCTATCTGACCAATCACAGCAGTGAGGGCTCACGGAAAGGAGGGGTTTAGACAGACTGAATCTAGAATCTAGAAATGGGGTAAAATTAAATCTATTTTTGGAGAAAACTAAAGGGGTTTTTGACCTTGCATACATGTAAACCTGTTTTAAGAGACCCATTAAGCAATATTAGCAACCTTTAAAATGGCATAATAGGGGGCACCTTAAATTACTTTGACAATGTCTAAATTGTAATTGCTAGACAACTTGGTCAGAATAACTCCAGAACTGCAGGTCATGCGGGATTTTAGTGGGCTGCAGTGGTCAGGATCTACCAAAAATGTTCCAAGGAAGAAAAAGACAGCAACAGGGTCATGATTGGCCAAGGAATATTGATGATTGTGGGGGTGAAGACTGGCCCAGGAAATCCAATCCAATAGAAGAGCTACTGTAACTCAAGTTGATGAAAAAGCTAATGCTACTTCCAGTAGAATGGTGTCAGAACAGGTGGCCAGGTCTGATGAATCATGCTTTCTTTTACATTATGTGGATGACCCTACCTGTGGAAGAGCCTGCAAAGGCAGTTTGACGTTCTGGGCAATGTTCTGCTAGGAAACCTTGGGTCCTGCCATTGATGTTGATGTTATGTAGACACCACCTACAGTACCTAAACATTGCTGCTGATAAAGTACACCACTTCATGGAAATGGTATTCTCTGATGGCAATGGCCTAATACAGAAGGATAGTGCTCCCTGCCACACTGTGAAAATGGGTCAAGAATGGCTTAAGGAACTGTGGGATATGCTGGAAAAACAAGTCTAATCCACAATAGCCCCTCCTCGCAATTTACAGGACTTAAAGGATCTGCTGCTGACAGCTTGGTGCCAGATACCACATTTTATGAGAGTTGTATTTTGAATGCATTTAAAAAAATAATAACTTCAACCAAAGACCTAATTGGATACATTTTTATTAATAACTGGTGCAATGTAACATAAATTAATAAAAGACATCTGCATAAAAAATTAATAAAGACATCTGCACATTGTTTCTGTAGGTCAATCTATTAAACTGGTCAAGACCAAGGTATAAATAAAAAGTTTATTAGTTAAAAACCTGGAATGAATAGCTCAGAAGGCCACTAGTGTGAACTCATCTAATTTGCAAGTTAAAAAGAAAAGGAACAAATTGTAATTGGCTGGGGCCTAGTAAAACAAAAAATACAATTTGTAGAGCATTTGGGTGACTGGCTTATTCAAAAACAAAATATGTGGCTATAAGGAACCTGTACTCCAAAATGGCAAGGCACAAATAATGAATAGCAGTCATTAGTCAGTGATGGCAGGCTGTTTGTGAGTTTACAGTACATAAGTCAATGGTCAATGTCTGAGTTATCAAAATCCATTCAAGCAAACATACATATACACAAGCAAACATGCATGAAAGAGTGTTAACATGTTATCAGCTTATGTGTACATAACAGAAACATAAATAACTATATAGATTCAGGAGTCATTTTTGATTTTCTTTTCATACTTACACAGTATGACACAGTTGTTTAATTTAATTCTGCGAATAGCAGAAACAGAATCATTGCAGTTTTTTTTGTGTGTTTGTGTATTTTAGTGCACATTTTCAGTGTTGGGCATTAATGACTTAGCAGTCCAAAAATCTTTCTATGCAAACTTCATCAAAGTTCAACAATCAAAGTTGAAATATATAAAACATGGCTCTACACGCCCAAGTTGGACTCTCCTAGCTTGGTGTATTCAGCCCTGTTAAAGATCTGAACGCCAAACTGATATTTGGTCACATAGGTTTCATAATTATGTCAAAATGATGATATACTGTAGTTTTATTACATAAATAAAGAGCATGTTGACTTTTTTTCTTATATTTGCAGCAAGTGTTACATGTTTTTGGACAAAGAGAAAAACACCTGATGTTTAGATGGCTGGAGTTTGTTGTTAACCTGATTTAGATAATTTGGTTGGATAATAATAATAATAATAATAATAATAATAATCATAAGCCATGGGTCAAAAACATTCAGATGAAAACTTCATTAAAAAAATCACATGGGGCTACAACAACTTATTCTTATTTGCATCCCATTACATATTATGAAAGTCCATGTGACATGCTAAGTTTTTAATAATGAGCTAATGGTACTGAAAGTACTATCTTTCTGAGTTGGGAAGCTGAGTATTATGCACTTGTACATAAAAATGTCTTTTTACAAATCATTTTAAGTAATTTTACAGGAAGACTTCTTCATGCCACAAACGATTGAAAGGAGCCACTTGAGGTGGTCAGACAGCCGCTGATTGGCACCCACTAGAGCTGGCAAAGTAACTGGCTAAAAGTGACCACACTCAGTGTCCATAACCTGAAATTATTCTTGGAGGATAAGTATGCTAACTGTGGATTTCAGAACTAACATTCTTTGAGCTGGCAGTTATGAAAGCTATGAAAGTCATTTGACCACAGTACAGATTTCAAAGTGAGTGGCTGGACAAAAGTAATGTGAAAAAAAGCAGCATTGGAGAGACTCTGGTCTAGTCACCCCAATTCAGAATACAAGTACTCGAGACATCCAAGGAAGTGCACTTGGTAATGATGATGATGATGATGTGACATAGTTACACATTTTCTTCAACAGCCAATTAATTTATAACAAATAATCTGCATTTCAAAAGAAACATAAAATTAGTGCAAAACAATAGGAAAATATAATGACCATTAACTGCTCTAAAGGTGAGTGCCATGCAGTCCATGCATATGATGAAAAACAGATGATTGTAAATATAAAAATAAGTGTACAAAAATGGCATAGCATTTGATTTTCTTCCTTTCTTTCATTCATTCTTTCCTTTTTTTTCCAGAATTTTCAATTTAATGTAAGTCCTTCTTGGTCTGCACTTGTGCAATGTCTACCACTAAAGACAAACAATAAAACGCATGCATTCCATGCAGTGCTCCTAGCTTTGCAGCGGTAAAGCATGTTGATATATATTTGTATATATTCCATTAATAACAATATTGTGTTGCGTGTGTGCTGTACAGAGTCTGCAATTAAAAAAACAGTCTATATACTGTTACATTTGCATTTGTGTATATGTGATTACATATGAATTTGTGTGTGAGTATGTGTGTAAGAAAGAGAGAGAGATCAAGGTGGGGTGATCCACAAATCCTCTGTCGAGAACACATCTCCAGTAGAGGACAGTGGAGCCTGTCCACTTGGAGTAAAAGGTTCAGTGTCTGTATCTGTCTCACCCTCTGCTAAATATTGGCACTCATGACCCCAGCTTAGTCTTGCCATGACTCCTGATCCATTGCCTGTGATCTCCTCTCTCTCGGCAGAGATGCTGAAGCCACTGGGTGATCGCTCTAGCTCCTCATGTGTGACAGACAGCAGTGACAGTGGTGTGCCTGCCCTTTGGTCCAAATACAGCCGTTCAGATAGTTCAAAATGGGAGTTAGGTGAGTGACTTGGCAGTGGGCTGATGGGGAGGACAGTGGGGCGGGGTGGATTTGTTTGTGACAGTGTGTGCGAGTGTATGTAGTACTGACTGTAGGGAACAGGTGGGGCATAGGTGCAGTACACTCGATCTCCACTGATACTGACAGTGACATCACTGCGCTCCATGGTAATGGGGGCAGGGGGTGTAAGGTCGTACTGCATGTGCATGTCCACCAAGAAGTCAAGTTTCTTCTCCATGTCTGTGACCTGCAGCAATGCCAGAAAACTGTCATTATTTTCTTTGAAAAACATCCCTAACAACTTAAAGGAAAACCAAAGTATCTGATCTCAAATAGGAAACAAATGAGTACGAAAAGGATTTGTGATCAGAAAGTTACCTGTCTTTCTACACGCACAAATCTGCCCATCAAACTTTGGTCCTCAGTATCTGGCAGGACAGCTTTAGGCAGATAAGCCTCATGTCTGAAGAGAGAGAGAGAAAGAGAGAGAGAGAGAGAGAGAAAGAGAGATAAAGTGGAGCTTTTGATTCCACTTTCTGCTACTAATAATAAGAGTAATTTATTATGATTATTTAATAATACTTCTTTTTCTCCTTCTTCCTCATATTATTATTATTATTATTATTATTATCAACATGTACAGTATGACATGATGTGTGACATCTTGTATGTTTCTAACTGGAACTGAATTGGTTGCTAGCCATGACCCTAAATTTAAGCAACACATTAGCATTAGCATTTTAACATTTGTTATCATCATTATTTCTGTATTAGACTTCTCAACATGACACTGAATATCCCTGGAAAATAGTGGAAAAAAGCATCGCTTTGTTTTTAGAAGCTAACAGGAAAACCTGATCCTCCGTTATGTCTGAGAGCAAAATCTTCTCCTATTAAACGTCATTTTAACACGCTAGCAGTGGCACAGAACTACTCACTACACGCAAATTAGCATCCAAATCACCAAACAGATTGCAAATAGTTCAATATAATAAATAATAAAAAAATGTTTTTCAGGGTGAACTATTCCTTTATGAGTTCTATTTTCAAGCAGACACAAATATGTGAGGGTTAACACCAGGGAATCTTGTGTTCTGCAGTGAAAGAGGCCGCTCAGGCGTGCATAGAGCAGATAAACAAGGGCTGCTGACCCTGAAAACCTGCCAGCAGAATGCTATTTTCGAATCCATTTTGGCCTCAAATCCCACCTGTATTAATGCAAAGCAACAGCAAAACAACATTTTCCTGACTTCGAGCAGTTCACTTTTTTATGCCACCCTACTTCAAAATACAGAACCTACTTTACCAAAAAGATTATCCATAACAAATGAGAAATGTGTATTAGACAGCTGTGTCGTAATACACAATAAAAAAAAAATTGCTTTCACTCTAATCCACTACATTTTATTCAGTTTCTGTAAACAATCAATGTGAACATCATGGTAATACTGGGCTTGCAATTTTTAATATTGGTCTTTTAACTGGGAAAGAATGATGTAGCATAATTTTTTAATTATTTAAGTTTTTCTGAGAACAACACAGGGTCACAATTATACATACAATGTCAAAAATGTCAGTACAGTTTCACCTTTAACACTCTTGGTAATCATCAGCAAACTTCTGGTTGGATATTTGACATTCGTCTTGACAGAATTGGTAGTGTTCAATTTAATTTGGTACAGACCCAACTTAATAGCACGGTCCAAAATTTTTCAATAGGATTGGGGCCCTTATCCATTCCATGGCCAACTCTGATATGCATCTGGGCTCACTGTCCTGTTGGAACACTCAATTTTATCCATGTTTCATCCATCCAAATGATGATTTAAAGTTATACTAAAGAATTCTGAGGTAGTCATTACTCCATTTTCTTTGTATAATGCACGAGTTCCAATGACTGCAAATCAGCCCCAACACATCAGACTAACACCACCATGCTTAACAACTGATACAGGTTTGTTTTTGACCATTCAAACTAATTTTCAGCAATCAAGCAATCTGCAGTTGTTTCCTGACTGTGTAAATCTATGATCCTCTTTCCCGGATCTGCAAGGAGCTCCTTGGAATTTACCATGGTACTGTGTGTTGGAAAATCTAATGACTGCTGTCAAACAAATCCTTTTTATGGTGGCACAGGTAACTTCCAGCTAGACTCAATTATCATCAATAACAGAAAGTTAACCAAATAAATGGCATTTCAGAAATTTCACCACCACTAAAATAAATAATCTATGTGCACATATGTATAATTTTGACCCTGTGTTAATATGAGAAAATCCAACATTGTGCTATTACACAATTGAACCATGTGCTATTAAATTTGTGGGATTATTGCATTAAAGGCTTCAGATTTATATTGCACTTGTGGGCTTTTATTGTGTTTTCATTATGTGGGTTTTAGATATGAATCCATTATCTCGTAAACATTTTATGTTCATAAACACTGATAAATTTCAGTGTTGCCATGGATGTTGGAAATCTTGTTTGTATCACTAGACGAATGCATCCTGTGTAGCTGTAGTGAGATGCTGTTAGTCATAGAGAAATTAGGAATGTGTACTAATACACATTCAGTGCTAATTAGAAGTGCTAAATTTGTTCTGGTCAGATACAACATCTTAATTTATACATTTATTCACAAATAACATTTAGTTGGTGATGTAAAATGGGAAAAATATTAGTGTAGCATAGCAAAATGTTACCTGTTTCCTTATACACAAAAGCTTGTTATTGAAAAAAGTTACTTTACTTTAAAAATGTTACTTTAAAAGTAGTGTAAAAAAAATCTGCATGAAAATTTTAAACATTCAATATGCAGTGCACGTTAGCTACATTGTATGTTTATGATTTTGTTATGTAATTTATGAATTTTTTTTTACCTGGGAGACTGTTGAGATGGATAGGGGAAAGGTGTTTTCTGGGGCTTTTTATGTTTTGGAGTGAGAGGTGGACCAGGAGAAAAGATCAAATCTACTCTGTGGAGAAAGAAAAACACAGGAAATATTTAGTGTGAGCTCACTAGATTACAGGTCTCTGTCCACCCCACAGAGAGGGATAAGTGTGTTAGTTACCTTGACTGGAGGTATTTGATCCTGCATAGCATGTCCAAGTGTCCTGCAGAGTACTGCTCTATCACATCCTTTACATCATATGGCCTCAGGGTCTCCTTAAAACGCTTTTTATTCAACAGGAATATCAGAATCCTGATACACACAAACAAGGGAATCAAAGATCTTATTCAGGTCATGCTATATGTTTATGTTTTTTCCCCACAAAACTGCAGCTTTTATTTAAAAGGAATACAAGCATAAACTATTTCTTCTGTTCTCTTGGCTGGTATTTAACAGTTAATGACATCAGCCATTTAACGGAAGCATATTTGCCACAAGAGATGATAGAGAGGTTTTATAAGGGGATATTTTCAGCAGACGACACTTTCTTTCTTGTCATTAATCATTGGGAGTATTTGAGGAGTTCAGATATTTTTAACGTGCATCCAAATGTGAGCGCATATCCATTAGGGCAGACTGAAGTTTTATGTCGCTGTGGCGATGTGTAATGCTTGAGATGTGGGGGCGAGATATTCATGGAGCAGTTTTATCCCAGCTGAAAGAACACACTTTATCATCTACACTGTCTCAGCTGTACTCAACTGCAAAGGGCAATGCCGGGTTAATACAAACTAAGAAAACATGTCCATGTGTCTAGATTCTCTTATTATAAATTTTGTTATAATGTTAGTCCATGTTTATACATGCTTTCTTTTTATGTCAATTTCTGTAATGGGATTTGCTTACCGGAGTGCTCTGATGACTAATTTAAGAGTAGGAATCATCTCCTCCATCAGGATGTCAGGAGGGAAGCCCTTCTCTTCAGGGGTGGGGTCTGGCAACCCAGCCGCATCTACAGGAAGATGTAACAGCTATTACATATACTGTAGAATTCTATAAGAATACTTCAGAATCTACATTTATGTGTAAAAATTACATTACAGCTAATATACTGTGTGTAACCATGTGTTTATGGTTAATTCTTATGCTATACAGTATACAGTATGGTTTATGGAATAATTCTTAAAGTAAATGCTGGCTTGAGTGGAATTGGTAGGAAAACAGTTTATTTGACCCCTCGGCTGTTTAAATAATATAAATGTAAGTTGCTCTGGAGAAGAGCATCTGCCAAATGTTTTGAACATTGATTATTCTAACTACATACTGTACTGTGCGAAAGTTTTAGGCAAATGCTGTAAAGTAAGAATGCTTTCAAAAGTAGAAGTGTTAATAGTTTATTTTTATCAATTTACAAAATGGAACGATAAACGAACAGAACAGCAATCCAAATCAAATCACTACTTGGTGTGACCACCCATTGCCTGAAAAACAGCATCAGTTCTTCTAGGTACATTTGCGCACAATTTTTGAAGGACCTCGGAAGGTAGGTTTTTCCAAACATTTATGAGAACTAATCACAGATCTTCTGTGGATGTAGGCTGCTTCAAATCCTTCTGGCTCTTCGTGTAATCCCAGACAGACATGATGATGTTGAGATCAGGGTTCTGTGGTGGCCAGACCATCACTTCCAGGACTCGTTGTTCTTCTCTATGCTGAAGACAGTTCTTAATGACATTAGCTGTATGTTTGTTGTCCTAAATTGAATAAATTTGGGGCTTATCAGACTTCTCCCTTATGGTACTGCATGATGGAAAAGTATCTGTCTGTATTTCTCAGAATTGACTCATTAACTCTGACCGAATCTCCAACTCCATTTGCAGAAATGCAGCCCCAAACCTGAAAGAAACCTTCTACCACTTGCCTTCAGACACTCATTATAGTACCACTCTACAGCTAAATATTTCAAATTTTGTCTCATCAATCCAGAGTACCTACTGCCATTCTTCTGCACCCCAGTTTCTATGTTTTCATGCATAGTCAAGTTGCTTTAACATTGCTCTTTCTTTTCTTTTTCTTCTTCAAAAAAACTTGAACAGCACATCTTAAAACCCAAGCCTGCTTTAAAATCTTTGCCTGGGAGAGACATTGCTGATGCAGTATAACTACCTTGTATCTTGTTGCTGTGCTCAGTCTTGCCATGGTATAAGACTTTTGACATGAAACTGTCGTCCACAGCCTCACCTTAGTAGCAGAGTTTGACTGCTCCATACCCAGTTTTAAGCCTCCTACACAGTGGTTTCCGTTTCAATTGATTGACATTTTTTAAATCTACATATGAAATTGATGATCATTAGCACCTACTTGGTCTAATTGGTTAATCATACACCTGACTCTGATCCTACGAAATACCTGACTTTTTGCAAGAATTGATGCTGATTTGAAGCCCCAAATATTGATTCGATTTAGATTTTTTTTTGTCTGATTGCTCCCTTTGTAAATTGATAAAAAAGAAACAATTAAAATACAGTATATATTTTTGAAAGCATTCTAAACTAACTTTAAAGCATTTCTTCCCTCCTGCCTAAAACCTTTTAAACAGTACTGTATTTATTTATTATTTATTTAATTTTATGTGTTTAAGTCCCCTTAACTGTATTAAAAATCATACAAAAAATTATCAATTTATTTTCAATAAAATGTCTTAGTTTTTCAACAGCAAATTAAAATAAAAATCACAATTATTTCAAACTGTTATAAACAGCTTTTGAGATTTTTATAATAACTTATTATTATATAATTTTCTGATTACCAGTTTCTGAAAATACATACAGGTTGTGCCACAGGGCAGTCTGCATGCTCCAGAAATTTTATGAGCGTGTGTGTGCGTGTACCCTCTGAACTTTGTCTCAGAGAGTAGGCTTTCATTCTGAATGCAGTCCTGAATCTCTCTCTGTTGCTGAAGCCAGCAGGTTTTGCCTCTTTAGACGGGCTCTCTTCAGCCACCTCTGCTGGTCCACCGTTCCCTGCTCCACTCCCAGGATTCCCAGAAGGCATCATAAGCCAACCTCTCACTGAAGATGGCCTTGGCGTGGGCAGCCGAACACGATCCAGCAGAGTCAGCTTCTGACTGAGACACACAGGGATACAGCACTGTTTAATTGCCTACCGCAGGGCTTGGTAGTGTTTCATGTCCTCCAGTATACTCATGAAAAGGGGTTCAAACTGAAAAAATACATTTGGAACGAATGACCAATGATACGAAATAAGAGCTAAGAAAGAAACAAGGATACTGTGGTAGAAGCAATGGGTACATGCAATCATAATATAGTGTTTCTTACTCTTAATTGTGAACAGTATGTAACAAAATGTTGAGTGATTTTCATCCTTAAAAGGGAGCAGAGCAATACTTTGAGAGATTGCGACTGTCACAGTGTGGATGAAATCTAAATATACCATATAAAGCATGGTTCAAACTGTAGTTCTTGAAATAACATTAATGATAGGCATTTATAGTTAATTAACAAGGAAAAATAT
>JAOVVA010000024.1:11049482-11060231 GCA_028565275.1 Leiocassis micropogon
TAAAGCATGGTTCAAACTGTAGTTCTTGAAATAACATTAATGATAGGCATTTATAGTTAATTAACAAGGAAAAATATATAATAATTGATATGTTGAGGTTTTCCGTTAGTAGACCTTTTTATACACATACATGGAAAGATTCTAAAGTCCTGGCACCGTGTAGGTTTAGCAGTCGGTTTAGCATTGGAGAGAAGTTTACACTTTCCAGGTTTTTTTTTTCTTTTGAATTTCATATAAACTTGATTTGGGAACAATTGTTTACAGCTGCTATAAAGTAAGTGACAACAGGGACTAAACTGTTTCACAAAATGTACAAAACATTAAACGTTTAAAACATGGGACATTTGAGTCATTAATAAATAAATAATTAAAATCTTTGGTTATATTGTTGTGTTAACTAAAATAACATTACTAAAACTTTGAAATTACTTTTATCAATGCTGTAGGAAAACCCTAGAGTGGACTTAATTTTTTTTTATAGCACAACTTATGTGTAATTCTTAAAGCTTGTTAAAGCTCATAATAATATTAACGTATAACTTGACTGCTGTAATTGATTGGGAAAACTTGGGCTATCTTTGATACTCTCTGTTATTACACTAGGGGGCAATATAGAGCAAATCCTCAGGTTTATGAACTTATCGACTGACAACATGACAGTAAGGGAGTAAAACCAAAGGTAATGTGTCAAAGTGCAAGGCTGCCAAGGCCACTCACGTCACTCATGTTGACAAGTATTAGCAAAGAACAAACATGTTGTGGTTTTTACAGTGGTATATACAACAATCAGCCATAACATTAAAATCACTGAAAGGTGAAGTGAATAACATTGATTTTATGCTTATATTGACACCTGTCAAGGAATGAGATGTATTAAGCAGCGGGTGAACACTCTCTAAGGCTCTCTAAAAGGCAAGGTCTTCTGGGGTTTTCCTGGTAAGCAGTGGTTAGTACCTCACAAAAGTAGGTAAAAAAAAAAAGGGCCACTGGTGAACTGGTGACATAGTCATGAGGGTCCAATACTCATTAATCACTTACAATATTAGGCAGCTAATTTTATTGATATGGCTGATCTGTATAGAGTGATTGCAGTTGATGTCACCAGTTGTGCTTGATCTACTTCCAGGACTCTGCTGCCTTTTAGCAATGTCTAGAAAACCTAGTTTTCTAGACATTGCACAATATACTTTGTCAATATATTATTGAATAGTATATATATATATATATATAGTACTACACATTGCTCCATCTGCTTTGTGCGCTTTTAATGGGTTCCTCTCTTATATTTTACTCCTCTAAACATTTATTGCAGCAGAACGTTTCCAGACCTGTTCCTAAATTGTAAATAAAGACATATAAAATATCACTGTTTCTCTAGTATCAGTTTAATCCGCCGGCCTGCTGTTTGTCAGTTCTGCATCCACACTCTTATTGGTTTACAGCTAAACATGGGGTCATTCGTCTCATTTGTTAAACCACATTACAAAACAGGTACTGTTTATCTGATTGGTCAAGAACAAACATCACATTTGCCCAGATTCTGTGTGAAATGAAATTTACTCCATATTAATTTCTTGTTTATACCACTGTCACTTAAAAGCTATATTGCATTTGTACAGTAATTATGCAGCTATAGTGAATATACTGAATATCATCATTGGTAATCAGCTCATATTCAGTATAACCACTTTTGCTGTGAATGAATACAATGAATATTGTTGCTTTTTACTGGTATTTCATTTCATTTTTCATTTTGCTGTTGTACATTTCTGTATAAAACTAAAATATATGAAAAATTTGAATAATTAGTTTACAATGTACCCCTAATAAAAGTATTTAAGTATTTTATACTAATTTCCCTAAGCTGCTTTGCAATAATGACCATTAGTTTGACCATTGTTAGGCGATAGCTGGTCACATTGATCAATGACTTCACACCAGCACTCTGTCTTTGGCTGTTGGTAACAGAGAGGAGCCTTGAAATCTTGTCCACATGGTAATATTGTCTAGCCAACTAGTTCCTTTGCTTCTGGCTCCTCCTGTTATTATTCCTATTATTATAACCCTGTCATTGTGGCTTCTTTAATAGAACCAGTCGGGCTTTCGCAGGATATGGCCATATATCAGTATCAGTAAGTAACCCAGATTGAAAAATTCAGAATTTATATAAGCTTTTGTTATTGTCTTTCTTCCTCTTTGTGCAGAAAATAAATATTTATATTGCTGTGTCACCATGTACAATATTTGATTATGGATTACTTTTTAATGAAGAACCATTTTCAAGACTTCTAGTCTTTTATTGTAATAAACATTTCTGTGGTTTACGTGTGGTTTTCAGGCTTATACTGGCAATCTTGCTCAGCATTTTATATATGGCATTGCTTGGGGTGCAAGTTGAGGACTTTCTTCAACTGACTGTCTGTAGATTCTAATACTCGATCTGGCTTGACTTCTAACATTAAAACGTACATTAGTAAAATACAGCCTTGGGATTCTCCTTCGGGGGTTGTGGGTGTGACTTTAAAGAGAAATCACTTAAGGGAAATACCATATTTCTATGAATTATTCAAGAATGCTTTCACCTTGGCTCATACTGATACTGTACAGACGCTACTGCTACTGTACTCACGTTACACCAGAGATACAGAGACAGAGAGAGAGAGAGAGAGAGGGAGAGAGAGAGAACTGCAAATGACATTTTTGATCTTTTTTTAATGTCAAAATGGTCATATGGTCTACAGCAGGGTATTAGCTAGTGTAGTTTGCCTTGATCATTTCACAGACCTTTAAACCTTGGTTAATCCTTCACACAACTTTCTCACACAAGCACATTTTTACACACAGCATGCAAAAGAAACCAGACACTCTTTTCAGGGAAAATGCCCTAAAACCACTCAGAGTATTCTGTATTGGCCAGTCCCTTAGGATAGTCCCTCAGAAACACACTGATCTCTCCTGAGTGCTGTGAAAAGCAGGGGATTGCACTGGTGAGAGAAGGTTTAAGAAGACACAGACTGTCTTCTGAGACAGATCAGACAGAATTACAACTGATTACCATGCAGTTTGAGAAGACATTTTCCCACACACACTCACACACGCACGCACGCACGCACGCACGCACGCACGCACGCACGCACGCACGCACGCACGCACGCACACACACACACACACACACACACACACACACACACACACACACACACACACACAAAATCACTTCTCACGGAGCTTGAATCATCTATAGACAAATGCGAGACTTTGATGTGTGTGTATGTGGGGTGTATAAGCAAACAATGACTGTAAGAAAGATGTTCAATAAAAGAAACCACACAAGGCAGTCACCAGTACCATCGGAGTGAGAAAAAAAATGCAGGAATGAAAGAATGAATGATGAAAATAATAGACTAATACATAAATAATGATAATTAAGAGTAGTGTGTGTGTGTGTGTGTGTGTGTATACATGCTGCTCTAGTTCTGAAATTAATGGACTGTCTAATGATAATGTCAGCTACAAGTTCCCAGACTTCCCAGGTTCTGAGAAAGTGTGTGTGTGAGAGAAAGAGAGTCTATTTTGTGGGTGAGAGAGACAAGTAACTTGATCATTAAGAGAACATGGATTACAACACAAGGGTTGGGAGGCAATTCCCAGACCATGCAGAACATTCCTCTCAGGTCTCTTGTTTCTCTCTCTCTCTCTCTCTCTCTCTCTCTCTTTTTCACACATTTTACACAATTTACTGCACTTAATATATAGTGGTAGGTCAGTGTCTGTGTCAAGGACATCTACCACACACACACTCACACCCTTATACTGATGCTTTACCTCTCAAACCATCTATCATCCACTTTATATCACTCCTGACATCTCTCATCAACCCAGGACTAAGACAGACACACCCTCTGTCTCCATCTTTTTTTTTCAGCGACCCCACAAATCTATCTTTCCTAATGACTTCAGAAACACGTCATACATCGCAATGGTCTGAACCCCCTAATGACTGTACTCATTACGCAGAAGAATGGGATGTTCAGTAGTACACTCACACATAACCCGGGATATTATGGCTGCTGTGCCAAAATAATGGCAGCAGTTATTGGGAGTTATTTAAAGAAACACATTATACGGGAACATTAATCGCACGCTTTATACCAGCTATAATAAGATAGAGAAATGAGAAGATGAAAGAGAAATGAAACCTACCTTGCAATCGCTTCCAGATTTTCTTTTCTTTAGATAAAAGAAAACATACTTAAAGTTAGCAAGCAAATCACTTTCTGCTTACACGTCAACACACACACAATTTAGGAATAATCATAACCAGAAAAGTGCTTGATCCTATTGGATAGCTGGCACACATGTAATACCCTTATTCCTTTAAATGCATGCATGCAGCTATGATTTCACTACATTCTCTCTTTTATATGTCTGATTTAAAAAAAAGGCCTTGCACTCTTGCTGAAGTGGAACCTTAACTACTGTTAGAAACAACATCTTGCTTTAGCAGGTTTCATAAGGTTAAGGGTGGAGCACAGAGATAGAAATTGTAAGGATGAACTTAAATGAATGCAGAATTTATCAAAATATTTTTTTATTTGTTTTATGAGGTTTGTTCAAGTCAAAGGTGGACTTGTGCTGAAATTTCTTATGAATTAAGCTGCTAAATTTCTTAATATTTACAATGAAAAATGTTTTAAAGAAGTCGGTATGTCCGTGAATCCCAGCCAAAGTGCCCTTGAACAATCACAGACAGAAATGCCTGATCTTTAAATAGGGATGGATAACTTGTCAATTTCAAAATTTTAGGACCATGAAAGGAGTTCTTTGGAAACCAGCATTTCAGACGTGAAGCAGGTAATCTGATCATGGCTACAATGTACTGAGAAAACTTTCTACCTTGATGGTATCCAAGCACTAGTGATACTGTAGTTAAGTGCATTGGTGTAGCAGGGGATTATATAAAGAAATGACGGCAGTTTTTACTTTGAAAGTTTTTACTTTCATAACTGTATTCTGTTATTATTCAGGATTAAAAATCCCAGTTGAACACCCCTCGTATACAGTATTACAGTAAGAACAATATCATAGTGAATTTGGTTACCATAAAACGAATTGAAGATAAAGAAATAGAAAATAGTGCAGCACAGAGGCTTAGTTCGATTACCGGCCAGGTTCGATTCCTGCCCCTGTGTGCATGGAGTTTGCATGTTCACCCCGTGCTAGGTGGGTTTTCTCCCACAGTTCAAAGACATGTAAATTAGGCTAATCGCATTTGACAGACACCCTTATCTCATTTATCTCATCGCAGCTGACAAGGCCCAATTTGGTGGTGATGGGATTTGAACTTACACCCTTTTGAACAGATGTCAAACATCATATCCACTGAGCTACAACCAACCTCTGCAAGCATTTATATTTTTTCATCAAAATGTTTTAAAAACACATATACATAAGGAAAATATTCACCCTCAAATAGAACACGACACTAAATTGCAAATACTAAATATAACTTCATATACCGTAGTCAGCGTCTATTCACACACTAAGTACCTCACCGTAAACTCCAGGGAGAGTTGCAGATGGAACTTCAAATGCAAAATAACTATAAAACAAATAAGCAAATTCAACATAAATCACAAAATGACAATGAAAATAATGACAAAAAAAACATAACATAACATAAAAGGTGCCACAAGAAATAATTCCATATGGGCATGAAACTAAACATGACTGATCCAAAGAAAGCACAAAGCGAGAGTGAGAAAGAGAGAGAGAGAGAGAGAGAGAGAGAGAGAGTTAGTTCAGAGTTGTATACACCTGAAGCAGGGCAGAGAGATCACTGTTTCATAGAATCTCCATGTTGCTGTAAGATCTTCTCTGACTGGATTAGTAGCATAGTATCGCCAGGCTGACTGGAATCAAAAACAAAGATGGAACATTGTAATAAAAGTCCAATCACAAATTTACTTCAAGAATACATTCTGAATGATCATGGTAAGTAAAACTAACCGCTCCTATAATTAAGTATTTATACTAAATTTATATTAAACAAACATAATCAACCTCCTTTTCAAACCCACCTCCCCCAAAAACTAAACCAAGCTTTAGATTCACTAATAGACTACTGAAGTATATCACAGTTGTTCAGTAAAGGATACATAACTCAGCGTCACATAGTTATGTACTATGTTTAATGTATTTTGTATAATTAGGTGAATGAGTTCCTGTGTGGTGGATAGCTGGTTCCAAACTTTACACTGTGGGGTTTGTAATACAGCATGTGCTGTATAAACGTGCAGTGCATGACTGTCTGAAACAGTTACTGTGTGCTGTGTAAGTTGCTAGATGCGAACGTACTTGTATCAGACCAGCCGCAGGGTGTCTGCGTTTCTCAAAATGTTTCTGCCTGTGCTGCTCCTGCACTTTAAGAGCCAAACCAGAACCCAAAATACCCTATAGAGAAAACAAATGAAACGTTGCAATCAGAAATCTCTCAACATTAAATGCTGAGAACAGGGATGCTGTGAGAGATCTTGGGCTCCTTTAAAACATAATATACAGTACTGGGCCCCCAACCTTGATGGAGTTAACACTTTTCAACTGCCTGTGCATTTTAAGGGCCCCTGGAATTGTTCTTGCTCAGTTCTCCTTTACGGCACCCCTGTTTGACACAATTAGTCAAAGAAAGAAATCGACTAAAAACTTGACATGAAACGTCTAATCAAAGTTATGTACAGTATGGCTACCTGTCAGGTAGAGACAAAGCCAAATCACTGGGTGCACTAAATACCAAGCTTTTTAGTTTTTAGAAATCTTTCATTTGAACTAATATTTTTAGGAATGCACATTCATTATAATAATGTCAATATTAGCTTCTATTTTTCAAAATGCAGAAATGAGTCTTTGCTACCCTAAATATAGTGATGGATAATAACATGAAAAACGCTGCTGAAACTGCTTAGCTTGTTAATACCAAATTACTATAGACAGACATAACTATAGATTCACAAATTCTTAAGAAACTTGCATGCCAGTTAAGCCAGTATATTAAATGTTAAGTTTGTTAAAACGTGAATCAGAGCTTATAGTTAATATGATTTCCCTTGCGTGTTATCGGCTAGAACAGTATTGTCTATAGTCTATAAGAAATGGCTTATATCAAGGACTAATTTTTATATATATTTATATGTATTGTAGTAAAATTTTGACCTATGCCAGTTGAAAGTGAGCTGTACGTTTATCAGGTGAAGACTTACCCTTAAACCCGGACAGATTAAACAAATGAAACAAACAGTCTGCCTAATCATTACAATTTCAAGACCTCAACCGACACACAATTAAATGATGCCACAAACAATTCAATAAATAATTAATGGCCTCTCAAGATGCAGATGCAACATTTTTCACCTCTGCATAAGCTGCATGCTTTGTTCTACTACTGATCCAAAGATTTGATACTGTAATCTCTTCATTTTTATATCAACATACATTTATTATTTTAATTTGTTGTTTTGTTTTTCCTTAGATCGTCCCTTGCTTTTATGTTAATTAATAAATTTAATTGCAGTTGAGGGCAAAAATGACTCTGGGCAAGGAAGTTTAACCATACACATTGCCTTTTTTTGTTGTTGTACAATTATATTATAATGACGGGAGTACTTTATTGTAATGGGAAGTCATAGCCTGGGTTTTATCCAGTGCATTAACCAAAAAGAGTGTAGGTTGCATTACTAATGACATTACACAAGTGTGTTCCAAGATCATATCTAAAGTGATATGTAATGGAACCGACTACAATGATTGTTTGAAACCATAAATTATCTTATTATATCCTGTCTACTACCTGGAGTCTCATTTATCAAAGCATGCATAGAACAAGTTCTATGATTAATTGTATTTATTTTCTATGATTATTTTGTATTTAATTGTATTAATTGTAAAATAATTATTGTATAACAAGCAGGGTAAACACAAGAACATAGGTATTTATCACGTTGTATCACAGCTATATGCAATGAAAAAATCGATGTGCTTGTGTATGGACAGACTTCCCATTTCTTAAATAAACATGTCAGAAGACATATCCTGTGGTCATGACAAAGATATTACTCTGCTTCAGATTTTCTGGAAGAATAGCAATGAACCAGCATCTGTGAGGAGATCACTTATCACTTATCAAATTATTTAAAAAAACAACAGTAGAACAGATATGCTTAATAGTGAAGGTAAGAGCATGTCCACATGAACAATGTAAAGGGAACTCAAGTGATTGGGACTAAACAGCTATGTAGCCTTAAGAAAACCACTTATCAGTAATGTAAAAAAAAATGCTTTACTGTAATTTTCTAGAGAGCATAAACAATGGACTGCGGAGCATTTGAAAAAGGTCATGTGGTCTGAAGAGTCCAGATTTACTCTGTTCAGAGTGATGGGTGCATCAGGGTAAGAAGAGTGGTGGATGATGTGATGCAACCATCCTGACTAGTGCTTAATATACAAGCCTGTGGGGGCAGCGTTATAATCTGGAGTTTCTGTTGGACAGGCAACATTATGTGCCTAAGAAATGAGGTCAGCTGACTATAAAATGAATATACTGAATGACTAGGTTTTTCCATCAGTGGATTTATTTTCTCCCCTGATGGCACAGGAATATTCCAAGATTACACTGCCAAGATTTATTGGGGTCAGATTGTGAAATACTGGCACAGGGAGCATGAGACAGCATTTCCACACATGGATTGGCCACTACAGAATCCAGACCTTAACCTCATTGGGAATCTTTGGGATGTGCTGGAGAAGATTTTACGCAATAGACCGACTCACCCAGCACCAATTCAAAATCTTGGAGAGAATTTGGGCTAAAACAAATGTTTTGACATTGTGAAAGCTTATTAAAATGACGCCACAGCGGTAATAAAAGCAAAATGCGGTAAGCAATGAAGTCACTAATTACTCTCTGAATTTTGTTATATCATTCGCAATAGGTGAGATGAAAGTTATAACCAGTATACCAGCTATTATACTTTTCTACCACTAGGGACGCTCTTGCATACATGGGGACAGAAGTGTGCTGAAACACGCAGAAGAAAGCAAAAGCACAACTTAATGAATTACATTCTAGCCATATAAATGTGTGTATACATGGTTTGGGGTCAAACTATGTCCGTGCGCGGTTGAGAAACGAGATCCCTAGTCAATGAGAAAGTAAAGGAGAAGTAACAATTGAACTACTCAAGTTTCATGAGTCATTTGCACCCCCCAAATGTCGAGTTGGCAAAGAGAATTAATACTCACTGCTGGCAAAGCAAAAAATGAAACACCAATCAAAGTGAAGGTCCCGGCAAGTAGACGTCCTGGCCATGTCTTTGGTGTCTTATCACCATATCCAATGGTTGTCAAAGTTATCTGAGACAGAAATAAATTATTACTGAGCCATGTGTAACATGTACTTCTCCTATTCTCACTATTTCTCCCCACATAAACCATCACCTTCCTACAGTATTCTGTAATGGCACATTTCCAGAGTAAGATACAACTGACAAATGCTTTCATAATAAAAATTAGGCTAGTAGAAACATTTAAAATAGTTAAGTTCAAATATTTGGTGCATGTTGTAGTTAATATGAATGAACTAATTGCAGGTCTGTAAATAGTAAAGTGGATGCTCTAATTTACTTGCCAGAAGAAATGTACTATAATATGAAATGTGTGATTGTGACTGGGATTGAATAGCTTTAGCCTATGTGTAGGTAACATTTTGGCTGCAGGTTTAACACATTTGTTACACTGTGAGCTGTAAATATTTTAGTCATATTAAAATTATTTAAAAAAGGACAATGATAAAACGGTGAACAACGAAATAAATAATTCTGTTCTAACTATTCGGGACAACTATTTAAAACTTCTGAGATGAAGTTGTGTCCTTACATTATTTAGGTATTGTGACTTTATTTTCCACTCTTACCAATCCCCACCACAGTGCATCAGCATACGTATCAAAGTCCTGGGCAGGCGTTGCTGTGGCATCTTCATCACTGGGTAGTGTCATCAAGACAACATCCTTCTCCACCAGGTAGACCAGGAAGGAGGACAGTATAAGAGACAGGAAGCCAATGTACCATGCGGTGATCAGTTCCTGATATACACAGACACACGTAGTCAGTCACGTTCGACAGTGGTGGCTCAAATGGCTTCAGGTTACTGATTGGAAGGTGGAGGTTCAAGCCCCAGCACTGCTAAACTGAAACTGAAGAGCACTTGAGGAAGGCCCTTAACCCTATCTGCTTCTGCTTATGAATCCTGGCTGACGCTGAGCTCTGACCCCTGCTTCCTAACTGGGATATGCAAAAAAAAAAAAATGATTTCACTGTGTTGTAAAGTACATGTGATAAATAATTAAGTCTCAATCAATGGTCCCTTTGTCAATAATTTTTAAGAATATTTATGTAAAGCAATGTACAGTATATGGCATTTCAAAAATGTAATTAAATTTGTTATTGTAACCTATAACCTTAAATTTGCACATTTAAATGTAATTAATTTAACTTAAATCTGTACATTTGCTTGTGTTTTTACAATGAGCCCAGTAGATGCTATAGTCAAAGGCCATGCCAGAGTCTAGTCTCTTCAACCAGCATTCATCACCTTTATCTTATAAATAATAATTTTTTCGGCCCTTGAGAGCCCCTACTGGCATGAGGCCCCCAAGCAATTACCTGCCTTGCCTGTTGACATTTAGTACCTCCGGCT
>JAOVVA010000024.1:11079171-11091507 GCA_028565275.1 Leiocassis micropogon
ATGTGGTTCGTCCTTCTTGGTGGTATGCTGACATTACCCTGGATACCGTGGCTCTTGATACATCACAAAGACTTGCTCTCTTGGTCACAGATGCACCAGCGAGACGCGCACCAACATTTGTTCTCTTTTGAACTCATACCCATAATGTCATGTGCACTGCAATATTTTAAGCAAAACTGTGCTATTATTCTGCTAACTAAACCTTCACACTCTGCTTTTACTGGAACATATAATCAATGACGACTGGCCACCAGGCTGGTCAAATTTAGCCATGAAAACTCCAACTCTAAATTGGCCAGTGTTACAGTTTCATTGTCCAACCCCTGTATTTATCCCACTGCATTAGCACTACAGTAAAGTGTTTTTCTTCAATTGTGGTAAACTACAGAGCCATAGCATAAGCCAAATTTATCTGAACCAAACAGATTAACCATGGTAGAATAATTCTTTGTGCTTCACTGTTTTCTACACAAAACCATTCTACATATAATTTCATGTTGAAAAACATTAAGTCATAAAAAATGACTTTAGCTGGATTTAGCGGGGTCAGAATTTGTCTCTGATGTCATTAGGGAGTTTTCTACAGAATCCCTAAATTGACTTAAGTAAAACTGGGTAAAAATGCTATATGATGAGTCAAAATACAGCATTACTGTATACAAAAAATAATCCTACATTAATAAAAATGTCACAAATTGTCAAGAAAGACAATATGAGAAAAGAAAAAAACATGTTAAATGTCAAAATCTATTTTCTATCTCTGTGAGTACTTTTCCTAATAAAAACGGAACACAGCCAAAGATTCTATAAGCTTGATTACAGGCTGGAACTCATCCTTTACTCTAATTTATGTTGTGGTAAGACACTAGTAAGACACCAGCAACCAATGTAAGGTACAAGAATTTTAAAACAACAAAATAATTGTCATAAGCTCCCAGAACAGACTTTATATAAAAAATAAATGTGTTTTTTGTAGTTTTTTTTCTTTGTATGAGTTCATCTACAGGTCAGAGGCTTGACGCCTGATCATCTGTACAGGTTTAGCACTATTAACTACAGTCTTCTTGGAAGTACAGCCCCCACATGTATTGACCAGGTGTGTGTGTTAATGTCTTTCTGTCAGAGCAACAGAAAGATAGAGAGAAAGAGGGAGAGAGAGATTCAATACACCTTGAACTCTGACCTGTCACTGTAAAAGTGATCTACACACTGACGCACACACACACACACACACACACACACACACAGAAATACACATTGAAGTGTTCAGGCGTAAGGAAGGCAATAATGCTTTAACAACCACCAAACCTGCAACCCATTAAACTAATCAAAAAAGTGTGAGAGAGGGGAGAGTGTGAGAGAAAAAGCAAACAGAATGATAGAGGAGGGGCAGAATAAGTTTGTGTACCAAGCAGGTTGTAATAATCATCAATTTCTTATGTAGGTTGAAATACAGTCATTAATTGAAAGAGAAACAGCTGTGTAGGAGGCTTAAAACTGGGAGTGGAACAGCCAAACTCTGCTATTAAGGTGAGGTTGTAGAAGCCAGTTTCGTGTCACAGGTCACACAACATGTCAAGACTGAGCACAGCAACAAGATACAAGTTACTGCATCAGCCAGGTCTTTCCCAGGCAACGTTCTTTCAAAGCAAACTGGGGATTCGAGATGTGCTGTTCAAGCTATTTGAAAGAAAGACAAAGAAACGGGTAATTTTGAGGACCCGTTTCAACGCGCAGTGGTCAATTCCTTTGACTTCATGCCTGGTTTGTGCTCTGACATGAACTGTCAACTGTGAGACCTTATATAGACAGGTGTGTGCCTTTCCAAATCATGTCCAATCAACTGAATTTACCACAGGTGGACTCCAATTAAGCTGCAGAAACATATCAAGGATGATCAGGGAAACAGGATGCGTCTGAGCTCAATTTTGAGCTTCATGGCAAAGGCTGTGAATACTTATGTACATGTGCTTTCTTAATTTTTTTATTTTTAATAAATTTGCGAAAATCTCAAGTAAACTTTTTTCATGTTGTCATTATGGGGTGTTGTGTGTAGAATTCTGAGGGAAAAAAATTAATTTAATCCATTTTAGAATAAGGCTGTGACATAACAAAATGTGGAAAAAGTGATGCACTGGGAATACTTTCCGGATGCACTGTATATTATATAGATCTGTTACACTCAGACTTGATATATTTCACGTGTTTATTTCCTTAAATTTTGATGATTATGACTTACAGCTAATGAAAACCCAAAATTCAGTGTCTCAGTATCTTAATGTGGGACGACTGAAAAGTATGAATATGTACAGAACTCAATACTTGGTCGGGGCTCCCTTTGCATGAATTACTGCATTTGCAGAGAGAGAGAGAGAGAGAGAGAGGAGAGGCACAGAATCCAGGCTGCTCGAGGTCCGGTGTAAAGTTTACTCAGTCATTGGTGGTTTGAGAAGCTCCTGTCATCTGCTGGTGTTGGTCCACTGTGTTTCATTAGGTTCAAGGTATTGATGTGAAGTTTGAATCATTTTAGTGACTCGGTTCCTTGAATCTTGTTCATTAAAATGAATGAATCTTTTTTTGAATCATTTAGTTCATTTCGTTCTTTTGATCAGAAATAAAATAAAATGTTGCATTTTCAATAAAAAGACACACAATACGTCTACATACACAAATTTTGGCTATAGTTCCAGTAAACAAAATATTACAATGCAGCTAAGGACATATTATAATAAACAGAATGAGTAGCTCACCTCTCATATCTTCCAGTCTGAGTCATTCGTTCTTGTGAATCTATTTAACCGCATAGCGTCTATGGGAGTCACGTGACAAAGGAACGAACGACTCGGCATTTGTAGACTCATTGAGGAGAACCGTTCAATTCTGTTTCCTGTGTACTGCATTGCATAGCGTCTATGGGAGTCACGTGACAAACGAATGAGCGACTCGGCACTTGTAGACTCATTGAGGAGAACCGTTTAATTCTGTTTCCTGTGTACTGCACTGCATAGCGTCTACAGGAGTCACGTGACAAAAGAACGAACGACTCAGAGTAGATGACTCATTAAGAAAGAATCGCTCAATTGTGTTTCCTGTACATAACCTACAGAGGTTTTTCGATGATTTGCGCATGCGCGCCCAGTAGAAAATGAACGAATCACTCTCCGAGACTACTCGTTCTTCTGAGTCACGTTAAAGATTCGTTCAAAAAGAACGAATCATACATGAACGACCCATCACTAGTCCAAGGTCAGGACAGCCATCTACCAGAAAGTTATAGAGCACACTTCATGCTTCCCTCTGCTGACCAGCTTTATGGAGATGCTGATTTCATTTTCCGGCAGGATTTCGCACCTGCTCACACTGCCAAAAGTACGAATACCTGGTTTAAGTACCATGGCATCCCTGTGCTTCATTGGTCAGAAAACTCGCTCGACCTAAACCCCATAGAATTTATTGGGGTAATATGAAGAGGAGGATGCTAGACACCAGACCCAACAACACAGAAGAGCTAAAGGCCACTATCAGAGCAACCTAGACTTCCATAACTCCTCAGCAGTGCCACAGACTGATCGCCTCCATGCTACACCTCGTTGCTGCATCGGAGACAATTAGCCACAATCCCACATAAGAACCATTGGTTCAGTTGAAGTAACATGATGCTCGGCAGACAAAGCATATGTGTTCTAGAGCATATATCAAAACCTCGCTTGTTTAACAAGTTAAAATTTATTTTAAAATTTAGCTTGTCTTGCAAAACACTCACGGACCAAGTTACTCAAAATCCAAGGTCACACTGTATATATTGTGACAGAGAACCGTACACCTGCTCCGCTCTCTGTCCAACCCAGTGCACCTCCCGGCAAGGCAGCACTAAAATCAGCGGATCAATCGTCTCCCATTTTCATTCACCGTCCTGGAGTGCTCCGGCAGCTATAAAAGGAGAGCAAAACTCCAGTTCGGTGGGTAGAAAATATGAGAATAGAGACTTCCCTACTAACGTCCCTTTTTTTTTTTCTCTCTCTCTCTCTCTACAGGACTACGCGCCACTGCCCGGCCATCCTCCCCGCTAGCTCGCACGTCGGTTTCACTCCGGCGCCCTGCTACTGCCCCCCACGGGAATACGGCGACTCTTGCGTGAATCCAAAACCATGCGGACCTCTACCGGTCACATGCTTGCATGGAGACCGGTGGGAGGTGCCGGCGGCAAGCATCATGGTGGAGGACCGATGATGAATACACACCATTGTCGCTGATATTGTTCCTAACCTGCCTGTCCCCCTGCTATTAGGTTGAGATTGGCCCGGCCTTTGGGAGAAAATGCCTGTGAAAAAACAAAAAAAGAGGAAGGGGATCCCGGCCGAGGGCCAACAAAGGAAAAAGGGGACCGCCCACCGGCCATGCGTGGATGGCCCAGAAACAGGAGGAGGGCGCAGACGCAGAAGGTGAGCCCCTCCCGAATACTAATGAACCTCTCTCTTTGTCCCAGCAGGTGGCACGCAAAGACAACTTTGCGCGCATGCAAAAAGAAGACATGCGACTAAAACACTGCTGGGGACAGGTGCGCGAGATAGAGGGCAAGTTCGAGGAGGACGGCAGGCACAAAACCCCCATACTTCCTGATTCGGAACGGCCTACAGGGGAAAATAGACACAGTAATGCACCTAGCTCACTCCCATCCCCTCGGCGGCCATACTATCGAAAAGATTCGGGACCGTTTTCACTGGCCCGGGATGGAGGCCGAAGTGAAAAACTTCTGTCAAAGGTGTCCAGAGTGTCAGAAAACCTCCCAAAAGAAACCGGCCCCCACCCCCCTCATCCCCCTGCCGATCGCAGGACCTCTTCCCAAGGACACGAGTACATCATTGTCATTCTGGATTACGCGACCCGATACCCAAAAGCACTCCCGCTGCGTAAAGCCACATTGAAGAACATAGGACGTGAATTAGTGCTCCTCTTTAGCCGAATGGGGAAACTGAAGGACATCCTGACAGACCAAGGTATGCCCTTTATCTCAAAATTAATAAAAGACATGTGTCAACTCTTACAGGTGAAACGCCTCCACACCTCAGTCTATCACCCACAGACCGACGGGCTAGTAGAACGCTTTAACCAGACCCTAAAAAGGATGCTGCGCAACGTGGCAGACAAGAACAGCACGGAACTGGGACGAATTGCTACCCTACGTGCTCTTCGCCGTGCATGAGACTCCCCAAGCTTCCACAGGATTCACTCCGTTTGAACTTTTATTCGGAAGGAGGCTACGGGGACACTGAATGTCGCAAAAGAAGCATGGGAAGAACAGCCCTCTCCGTATCGGTCAGTGATAAAGTATGTAAAAGAAGTGAATCCAAAAATCCAAAACGTCCTAATCCCCAGCGACCGAGTGCTTCTATTTATACCCAGTGCAAACTGCAAATTTCTAGCTCTCTGGCAAGGGCCCTTCACTGTGATAGAATGCGTGGGGGAAGTGGACAAAATGCTACGAACCGGCATTATCGAAAAGTCAGTAAGCCCCTGGTCTAGCCCGATCGTGGCGGTGGCCCGACGCTAGCTCATGGTGGCCCGACGGTAGCTTATGGCTTTGTAATGACTTACGCCGTCTTAACCAGGTGTCAGAGTTCGATGTATACCCGCTGCCACGGGTGGATGAACTTATCGAGCGGCTGGGAAAAGCTTGCTTTGTGTCCACATTAGATCTGACAAAGGGATATTGGCAGGTGGCCCTCACTCCGGAAGCAAGAGAGAAAACAGCCTTCAGCACCGACAGAGGCCACTGGCAGTATCGGGTCCTGCCATTCGGTCTACATGGGGCTCAGGAAGCACCGCGCATACGCCGCCGCCTATCTGGATAACGTTATCATCCACTCGAGCAGCTGGGATGACCACGTCTTCCATCTCCGACAGGTACTGGCGGGGCTCAGAGAAGCTGGATTAACCGCCAACCCAAAAAAATGTCATCTTGGGCTGACAGAGGCACAGTATCTGGGATACAGTATCGGGAGGGGGCTGCTGAAACCACAGGAAAAAAAGGTACAGGTAATTCACACATATCCACAGCCAAGATAAAAAAAACAGGTGCGGGCGTTTCTCGGTTTAGCAGGCTACTATCGCCGCTTTGTACCTAACTTTTCCTCCATTTCAGCTCCTCTCTCTAACCTTTTGCGAAAGGGACAACCTGAGAAGATAAACTGGACGGAGGAAACCGAGCACGCCTTCAAACAGCTGAAAGCTCTCCTGTCCAGCTCCCCAATTCTCCGAAACCCAGACTTTGAAAAGCAGTTCATCGTCCACACAGATGCTTCTAAGACGGGGCTTGGGGCGATCCTGTCACAGGTTTTTAACAGAGAGGAGCACCCGGTGGTATATGTGAGTAGAAAACTCAAAAATACGCAGCGGTAGAGTGCAAGGCTCTAGCCATAAAATGGGCAGTAAATGAACTCAGGTATTACTTAACAGGGAGACAATTTTTGCTCGTGACTGATCATGCACCCCATCAGTGGATGGCGAGGGCGAAAGACACTAACCCCCGCATCACACGGTGGTTCCTATCTCTACAGGATTATTCCTTCACAATACAACACTCCCAAATCTCATCACTGTGAACACCGCAACCCCCGTGTCTGTGCCTGTGTCACTTCGCCGCTGCCGTTAAGACTTTACAATATAAAGTAAATATGAGCTTTTGAGAATTTTGTGGAAATGTGACATTGACAACACAATGTCCCATTTCTGCAAAATCCTCAAATGAAGGCAAAAGCATGAGGCATTAGAGAGGTTCCTTGTTAAAGTAGCACAAAAAGAAAAAGATCCTGTGATCCAGTAAGTGTGTGTGTGTGTGTGTGTGTGTGTGTGTGTGTGTGTGTGTGTGTGTGCGTGTGTGTGTGTGTGTTTGTGTGTGAGAAAGTTGTCCTACACAATTAACCCCCCTCCTCCTTTAGTCTCTATCATCTCCTTCACACCAGCTACAATTCACTTTAAAATTAAACATATTTTTTTTCTTTCTTCTTTTCAATTTCTCATCGGCAATTCACTCTCCAATTACCGAACAGCACATACATTTGGCTGGTGACAAAAGAACTGTGTCTTAGCGGAAACAAGGTATAAGACTCTCAACCTAATTTATTTTTATTAATGTTAGGCAGAAATGTACAGTAAGACAGGCAGACATTTACATGGGCTTCAACCTGAAATAATAATATCACTGATAATATTAAAGCTGATCAGCTTATTTTTAACTTAAATCTCTTAACTATTTCTACAAACTCTTTTACCGTCAATGACGCGTAATCATGCTACTATATAAGATATGTGTGTGTTTGTTTCTTCAAGTGTGGCAATATCTCACCTTTCCTTTGACAGTCACCCTCACGTATGTAGGCTGAACATTGACATCCAGCAAGGAGGTGTCCAAATGCCTGCAACCACACAATACAGACATAATATAAAACATACCTTCCCCTAATGTGTATAATATTGTAAGAACTGGTCTATGTGTGTGTGTGTGTGTGTGTGTTTATGTGTGTACCTGTATACATGCAGATCCAGAAGCACACAGCCGTTATTTTCATCTTCACGTAGAGTAAAGTCCAACCTGAAGGGGCAACAATGATGTGTACAATGTGTAGGTGCTGGAATGTATACAATGGGTGTAGGTGTGTGCTAGCAGACATACTTTGGCTCATTGACATTCATCACTCTTCCATCCGATGTGATAAGAGTCCTGGAGGGCTTATCCTTCTTCTTTGGCTCTCTATAACAAGATACCAATTGACATTGGTCAATTTAATTATCAGTCAGTTATCCAAGCATTCAATCAAATACTGTAGCAGTAGCACAATGCTTTAAAAAATGCGGATGCAGATCAATAACTTGGGAAAAATGGGATCTTTGTTACAGAAACTGCTGATCTCCTGGGATTTTTCACTCACAACAATATACTCATATACTCATACACTCATTCATGACTTTGAATTGTTGTACTGTAAGTGAAAAAATGCAAAAAGAGTTCGCATAGAATTTTACACTAACTGATTCATCTTGATGTAAAAGATCAGAAGATGACCTGATTGGTTTGAGCTGACAGGAGGTCTATAGTAATTCAAATAAGCACTATTTTATGCAGTGAATAGAAAACCATCTCAGAAAACAACAAATGAAACTTTAAGGTGGGCTACAACAACAGAAGAACACAACAGTCCCTGCTTGCACTCTACCCAGAATATATAATGACCTTATCCCTTACATGACTTTGAGCTTACCTAATTCTCTCTCTCTCTCTCACTCTCTCTCTCCTTCTTTGCGCCCCCTCCACCTTGTCTTTGTTGAGCTACTACACATGGGACTCCTGAGATTCTGGTTAGGCATCACCTCAGGTAGTCTTTCCTTATCACTGTCACCTCTGGCTTGCTCATTAGAGACAAACTGGTAAATTAATAGAGCTATATATTTTTATTTTAGTTTAATTTTTATTTCTGTAAAGCTGCTTTGTGACATGCTCCATGGTTAAAAGCTTTTATTCAAATAATATAAAACTCAATTGAATTGAATTGAATTGAAATACCTGACTCTCTCCTTTGCTCTCCTCTTCTCCTCTAGATGACGATGTGCCTCCAGTCTTGACTCTGGAGTAAAGGCACATGGCTTTCCCCAAAAACTGCTCTCTTCATCCTCTGAGTTTGAATTCTGATTTGGATGACACTCAAGATCTGAGTCTTGGTTCCTGTTCTCCTTTATCTGAGAGCTAAAAATATATATACAAGACATTATGCCACAAATACACACCACTGTTACAGGCATAGACTTTCCCACCTCTTTTATACATATATTCAAACCCTGAATTTATTCCTATTGGCACATTTCTACCTATCTAACTTCTATCTTATCTTATCATGTTACAAATGATTTTGTCAGCAACAGTTTGAATCTTAGTATTTGGGCATGTTCCACTTTTGCTTTAATGATAGTGACAGTCTATATCACAAATTTGCCAATGTGGTCTCAGACTTGTGGACTCCATGTACTGTACATACTAGCTGTTCAGTCATTAATCTATAAATTAATAAATGTTTTGACAATTAATAAATTTGTTTCTGATTTGCTCCAGACATTCCAAATTCACCAAATCCCCAATTAGGATAAACGGTAAATGATATATGAAGTATGAATGCATTCCACTCTCATGCAGAAGTTCTTGTTTAGTGATTTCTGTGGTTGTAATGCAGAAATATTAATGGTCAAATTTTTTGTCCCTGCAGCCACTGATGTATAAAGTCCTTATTATTGGGTTAGTGCCATTAAAATGATAATGACAAAGCAATGAAAGGTGCTGGCACAAATATATCAGTAACAGTAGCATTACCATGCTTTGCCATAGGCCTCAAAGTCATGCTGTTTATCCTATACAGGAACCTATCCCAGGAGACTTTGAGCACAAAGTGGGGTACACCCTGGCCTGGGTGCCAATCCGTCGCAGGGTGCACACACACAAACACACACATACAATGTATTAACCCTGCAGCGTAGTTACAGTGCCTTTGCAATTGCATTTCAGTTAGTTTGGGTTGCTGCTGTTCAAAAGCAGTTACTTGGGGGTGGAAAACTCCAAAGATTCACTGCTGAGGATTGACAAAATATATAATGAAAAACACACAATGTGAAACACACATATGCATACGCACACACAGCCTGGGGTTTTCAACTTTATATTGTGTGTAATACATCATACTCACTCCTTCCTCGAGAGATGGTTGTGCTCTAAATTCTCTGGGTTGCAGTTTGTGGTTACTTTCATCCCCTCCTCTTTCTGTTTTGTTCTCTTTTTCACATACTCAGCCTCTTGATCTAAGACACACTTCTTCAAGTCATCAAAGTTTTGCAGAGCCTGTATCCGCTCGGCTCGCCGTATTGCTGTGCCATCTAACCACTGTACGGGATAAAGGATCACATAATGATTTGTGTTGAATCATCTTTTAACACTCACCTGTGTTAAAATGCTGTTCTGTACTACCCAATATTCTTATTATACTTCATTATTATTTTGTCTGCTAGCAAAATAACTAAAATGGTTCTGTGTATAGCTGACAGAAACCTACATGAGCTTGATCAGTAACCTAGAGCCTTACCATATTGCTTTTAAATTAAATATATTAATTATACCAATATGCTTTTAAAGGTGGATAGTTGTTATTGAAAGCCAACAGGGACTTAATGTAGTAAAAGAGAGAACTGTGACTCTACTACCAGATATTACTAAACCAGCTAATCTGACGGCATCTCTGTTCAGCCGATCAGACATGATAGATTGATCTTGGGACTAAACATTGGTGGAAGAGAATATTAGAATGAAACCCTGTTTTCTCTGTCTGACTGTGCAGCTTGCAGTACCTGAAGTTGAGGCAGGCAGGCCAGCACATACTGCCTGTAACCTTTGAACTCAGTGCAGGGATTGCCTACAAGAAAGAGCTCCCGGAGGTGCACATTCTCTTTCAGTGACCCCACACTGCTTAACTGACCAATAAAATTTACAGTCAGGTCAAGCTTCTGCAGGTCTTCACAACCTACACATATATCACACAAATGTACTGTATATTCACATAGTAAACAACAAAAAGCAGTTCAATCTGAGTCATTCCATCAATCAGAGTCTGTTGTATAAAAAAAGGTAAAAAAATACAAGTGAAAATGCTGCTTTTACCTTCCAAATTTTCAATCACTTCAATGTTATTGAGTGCCAGATTTAGATACTCCAGCTTTTTCAGTCGACCAACATTCTCTACAAAACAGATATACATTAATTCTTTATAACAATGATACAACAAATTGCACTCAGTTATGACAATATGCATATGATAACACCATAGACAAATAAACCTATACTGTGCCTCTGTACCTATCTTTGAAATTAGGTTGTTTTGCAAATAGAGGATTTTCAGGTCTCTGCACCACCTGTCGATATGCTCTATCCGTTCAATGTCCTGTTGATGCAGTGAAATCTCCTCCAGAGAAAAGATCTCACAGTTGTTGTGCTCAGCACGACGGCGAATGAGATCTTCGCTGACTGAAAAAAAAATGCGATACAATTAATGCATTGGTAATTCTCACCTGGAATAGTGTACTACTTGTATTGTATATCTCACTCATTTATCGTCTATACTGCTTTATCTTGTATACAGATCATGGGGGGCCTGGAGCCTATCCCTGGAGACTTAGGGCACAAGGCAAGGTACACCCCTATATGGGGTGCCAATCAATCACTGTTCACACACACTATGGGCAAGTTGGGAATTCCAATTAGCCTAATCTGCACGTTTTGGACTGTAGGAGGTAGCTTCCTTCCTTTTACCTGAAGATCTAATTAGCTAGTTGGCCTTCAGGTAACGCTGTAACGTTAACTTAAAATAACTTTTTGAGGACCCAAAGGCATTTGGGTAAGTGTTATTGTATATCATCACATGTTTATGTAAAAATAAATATGATAACCATATGTGTTTATTATGAGTGGAACATTAATAAGAACGAAGAACACTTACTGCGGACCATGCTTGAGTTTGGGAAGCGTTACTATGGAAACAGGTTTTCCGGAAGTAGGTGTTTCCCTGGAATCCTCAAAATATTTTTAAAAACGAGAGGAAGTAGGATGTTTGTATGTTGTGTTAGCACAACGAGTTTCTGCCTTCACCTATAAATTAGAATTATAGAACTATATATAATTCACCTATGAACAAAACAATTCATAAAAATTTCGAGTAAGCCGGGCCAGTAAAGACAGAGAGAAAGATCCAAGTCGGTCGCACACTCCAGCCCGGGCGGTGGCGGTAATGCGCCGAACTCCTGAATCGGCATTAAACATAAAAGAAGAAGAGGGCTCTTGTAGTGGCTAATATACTTTTCGAGTTCTCTTTTAGCTCAGTGATTGAAGCGAGGAAAATATTGTGGAAGCAAATTAGTTGTAAATAGGGTTTATAATCACCCTTGATTGCTTTTCATCAATTTAAATCAATTGTCTTCTGTTCATCTATTATTATTACTTATTTATTTTTCTTGAACGTATGTGACTTTGGAATACAGCAAGACACTATTAAACGGTGTTACTGTTGAAAAACAAATTGTAAAAATTTTAAAGTTGCGTAGTAGAAGAAGCGAGTTGCTCGGTCTGTCCGCTGTGCTTCGGTAAGCTTTTCTGCCGCCAGGAGAGACTCAGTCAAACACACACGTTATCTGTCAAAGGTCTCTGTTTATTAACAGCAAAAGATGGGTTTTTTATGTTTGACCAAACGCCTGTGCCATCGACATATGTTACTACAAAGAACATGAACCATTGTAAATGTCCTGGTGAGA
>JAOVVA010000024.1:11096157-11112781 GCA_028565275.1 Leiocassis micropogon
AAAAATTACATGTGTGAAGCAAAAAATGGGAAAGAAAGACAAACGTGCAAAACGAATGGCGTTATGACTATTTAAGACTAACAAGATATTTTGTGATTAGACACAAGTTTTCTTTTTTCTTACACTCTAAAAACTGCTGAGTTAAAAAACAACCCAACCATAACCCAGCCGCTGGGTCACTATTCACCCTAAAAAATACTGGGTTAAAAACAACCCAGCAAAAACAACAAAACAGAATTTTTAGTAAATTACTAGCTAGTGAAAAACGGGAGTCTCCGGGGAAAATCGGGAGGGTTAGCAGGTATGCATATTTGTGAGAAAATCAGTGTTTTCTAACACCCCAGCAATGTATTGTCTTAAGCAATGAGATTAATAAAGTTCTAACGTTAACGTGGTTGCTAACGCTAGCAATCTAACTGAATGCTAGCGTCATGCTAGCACTACAGTTAACAGTTTAGAGTTCATTCATCACTTCACCATCTTCGTACACCCCGCAAGCATTATACGAAGAAAGATAAAAAGCTCAGACATCTTAGCCGTTTCCTTCATACACAGGTGGGGTTCTTTGGCTAACTAGCAGCAATTGTCAGCTAAATTATCATACCTCAGACCAGCCTGAAAGTTTGAGTGTAAACAAGAGGCAACCCTGCGTTTGGATAGAAAAACATCCCACCGACGTAAGCAGTAATAATTAAATAGACAATTCAATTCCATCCCTCTTGCAGCAAATTGAGGTCTAGTGTTTTAAATAATTTATTATATTTTCATAAGGCTTATATTATCTATCAAGCGTATTTTCCCATATCCACAAGATGGCGCATTTTACCTAAACATGTATAAGGTTTCCGTGAACATAAATGGTCACCTAAGTCGTTAATGGGAAAGAGCTTGTAGAAATAGTTAAAAGGTTAAAGCTAAAATAAGCTGATCGGCTTTTTATCAGTGATATTATTTTTTCAGGATAAAGCCCACCTACATGTCTGCTTGCAACAAAGATGAACCCCTTAATTTTTTATACTCACAAAATTTTGTTTGGTGTGACGATATTATATGGTATTGGTTTCCAATGAATCAGTGGCTTAATATAAGTAAATTGTACATCTATGATGTTCACTATAAATAGGCTGTACTGCCGCTCGTCTTTCGCTTACGGCTATACCACCCTGAGAACGCCCGATCTCGTCTGATCTCGAAAGCTAAGCAGGGTCAGGCCTGGTTAGTACAGTACTTGGATGGGAGACCGCCTGGGAATACCAGGTGCTTTAAGCTTTTTCACCTACAAAGTCTCTGCTGCAGCTTCTTAAGTGCACACAAAATGTGCATCTTTTTATCAAAAAATTGTTCATACACACACACTGATGAGATCAGACAAAATAAAATTTAAAAAATCAAACAAAAATTGCAGAGGACTTGTGTCTAATCATAAAATAGTAATCACCTTATTCATTTTGTTTATGTCTTACTTTCTCATTTTTTTCTTCACACATTTATTTTTATATGTTTTAATTTATATTGTAGTATGTATCAATTCATCATACTACATCAGTACAATCTTCATGCCAAGATAACATGGGTTTCTTATTGCAATTATGCTAGTCACAATAACCTACATTTTTCTGACAAGTGACATTACATTCTAAACCTTATTACTTTATAAACCAATTTGTTATTGATTTGATTGTGCATTTGTTCAACCTATTTGTTTACCTATATATTATTTGCTTGTTTTTAGTATTTATTTATTGTTTTTTTCCCTTAACTTTATTCTGTCATTAATTTCTTCTTTATTGAAAACATTAATAAATGATTAAAAAAAAAATATTTACTTAAATCAATAATTTTATTAAATATAAGTTCACTAATGGCTCAACCTGACCATGATAGATCCAAGTCTGTTGACAGAAGAAAAAAATAAAGCAAACAAATTAACAAAATACTCTTTTCTAATGACAAAATAGTCTAATACTGAAACTCGTATTTAAATACTTCCTTTTTTTTATTAAACGCTATCGATATTTCTCATTATTCACAACTTTGGAATTGCCGACAAATTATCAGAACTGTTTCACGTGCTTAGGAAATGAAGTAGTGACATAAACCAAGGCCTCATTCTGATAGGTCATATGATTTGTTTCCAAAAACAATACAAGCTCAGTTTTAACATTGTAATAAGCTTATAAAATAACCTTTAAGCATGAAAACAAAATAATCACAAACTGGATTAAAGAAATGAATAATTAACAGTAATTAATCAGGAGAAAGTTGAAGAAGCCAAATGAATACACCCCTCTGTTCAGCACGACACCTATAATTCATTGACACAGATTGCCAAATCAACAGACACTAACATATCATAGCTAGCACAAAAACAAATCATCCCGACACAGAGTAAAAAACAGAGTAAAAAAAAAAAAATCTTACAGTCCTGCCTTAATAACTGCTCATTACCGCTTCTTCTTAATACCAGCTTGGAGTCTCAATGTATTGTTGCATTTCCAGTTCATGGCACCCCACTATGTAGAAAGTTTACATAATGATTTGTAATCGATATGCAGTGCCATATGCACAAAGTAAAATGCAACTTGTTATTCAGCCAGCAGGTCTGCAAAAACACAGTCCAAGTTGGGATAAAGTTTTGAAACTTTATTAACTTAACTAAAAAAATGCTATGATTCATTAAATATTTACTTATATTGCTGTTTCCTTAAGCCAGCATACCAATTCAAAACCACAATACTTGCAACTTTCCTGCTCTAACTTTACAACAACAGCATCTTGGTAAACTAGAATGTAAGCTGAATGTCTGTGGTTAATTAATTTAACACGGCCTGGCATACACTCTTTCACTCAATCATCGTCTATACCGTTTAATCTTGTATTCAGGGTCGCGGGGACCTGGATCCTATCCCAGGAGGCTTAGGGCACGAGACGGGGTACACCCTGGACAGGTTGTCAATCCATCACAGGGCACACACACATACACACTCATTCACACACTATGCCAATTAGTGTGGGGTAGGCTCTAGGCCCCCCATGACCCATGATACAGGATAAAGTGCTATAGACAGTGAGTGAGTGTACCAAGTAGCACCAAAAGCAGAAACTCAAAGTTTATTCCATAAGACTCACATAAGTGTAAATATTTTAACACTTGCTTTCTTCACAGGCTACTCAGGTGCTTGTTCAGTCCATTGTTATTTCATGACTGGACTACTGCAACTCACTCCTGGCAGGTCTGCTCTGTCCACCATTCGCCCTCTGCATCTGATCCAGAATGCAGCCGCACGTCTTTTTTCAACCCACCGAAGTTCTCCCACACCACACCACTTTTCCACTCCCTTCACTGGCTTCCTGTAGCTGCCTGCATCAGTTTCAAAACCCTGATGCTCGCCTACAAACTAAAAATGGCCCAGCACACACTTACATCTCAGCTGTAATCACACCACGCACTGCCCTACGTTCCCTCCGATCCTCCAGCACTGCTCACCTTGTCCCACAATCTTTCAGGGATTGAGGAATACATTCATCCAGACTCTTTTCTGTTATGGCACCTAGGTGGTGGAATGAATTTCCTCTAGATATCCGTTGGAGTATGGAGTCTTGACAACCTTTAACGACCAGGGGACTCAAGACGCATCTGTTTCTTCAATACTTGGACCCAGTGTAAGTATCTATTTAATGACTGAAACTTCAAAGCACTTTTTGTAAGTTGTCTGCGACATGCCTAAATGTAAATGTATATAGTGTTATAGTGTTATTAAATTTACATGTATGAATAAGTTAGCAATTATAAAGATTACATTTATTATAAAATATTTATCCTCCTCCTTTTTGTAGTCAAAAACATGACAAAAGAAGGTTTTCTTTTTGGTTTTTGGTTAGTTGGTTTGGTGATTGTTTTTTTCTTTCAAAAAGAACACCTTCAAAAGAAAAACAAAATTCATGAAAAACAAAAAACTTTAAATAAAAAATCCTGACTTGTTTTTCCTTCTAAGAAATATCATTGACAAAATCATTGCAGTATGATATCACATGAGGCACAGTGACATTAAGTTTAAAAAAACAAAACTTTGCTTTGACACTTTTATTGTTGTAATGATCAACTGAAAACATGCAACTACTCCTGCATTAAACACGTTGGAGAATTTCTTTGCAGATACAGGAATGGAATAAGCATTGAGGAATTTAGTATATAAATGACTGTCGGGTTGAAGTAGTTGACCAACTAAGATGATATTATTGTTAAACCAATTTTTTAAAAAGTTTTGTTTTTGTAAATAATGCTCCTGTTGTGCTAGGTATAGTATGTGTGCTTAAAATGAGAGACAAGGAGAGTAACATCATTATGTGGAAGTTAAAGGTTTGTCAGGGATCTTGGAGATGTCATAACAAATAAAAAATATAACCCACCAATTTTATTTTTAAAAAAAACTTTGGAGGGGATAGTATTCCAGATAGTGTTTGGATTGCTTAAGTATTGCATCAGACAATTTATTTTAAATGGATAATACAGAGTTGTAAAGTCAAGAAAAGTCATTCCACCACATTCCTGTGTATTCATACAGATTCTTTGATGTATTGAACCTTGTTCCTCCACAGAAAATCCAATAACATTGTCATTTATTTTAAGTAGAGTCATCAACATATACTGAGAGCGCTGCGTATGTGAGTCTGCAGTAAGCTTCTGCCTCAGACAGGAAAATGTGTGTTTAAAGCCACCCTGTGTGTGTAGTAGGAACCAGGGTACCTTTTCTTCCGGAGAAATTAGTGAGACTGCGGAGTCACTTGTGAGCTTCCTGGGACACGCCTCAGACTCAGGGAGGCCGGACAGGGACGTGGCTCTAAATTCAGAGGGCGTTTCAGAACTTTGCGTTTCCGGTTGAAATCACTGCACAGCGACTATGCGTGAGCTATGTAAAGAGGACAACCGGTTTAGCTCTGTTATGAAATGCGAAGGGAGGGCCTTGGTTAGTGTGTGTTGAAACGAAAGAAAAAAATGGAGAGCAAGTTCTTGTCCTACTGACAAACCAGGAAGCCTTCGGACCTTGCAGCCATGGTAGAACTTTTTCGGACAGAAAGACATCAGCGTCAGCAGTGAGGCTGAGAGGCCTAAGTCTTTTCTCCGCTCAGATCTTTGGAGTGTACTCGACACGAAAACTATTTCCGCGTAGCTTAGAAGTGGATTCACGCTTCCGACATTACGTACCGAGATCAGAAGGTAACCGCCTGGCTGTTTTTTTTTTTTTTTTTTTTAACTGTTTCTCAGTTGCCGGTGAAAATGCCGATGCAATATTGTAATTAGTTTGGGGTTGACATCTTGTTGATTTACATCTGGTGGACTTTTTTTTTTGTTGCCACAACATTGTTTGTTAGTGAGGAGGATTGCTCAAATACGACAGCTAGTCTTGTGAAATAACACAGTTCCTTCTTGTTACCGTTGGCTGAGAAATTATCTACTGTTCCACTCTTTATGTAAGACTGCTTCTAGTGTATTTTTTTTTTATTCATGTTCTCCAAGCCTGCCAATTCGGTGGCTGTCACATTTTTCATGGTATAAAATTAGGTAAATATTTCAGCGCTATGCCTATCAGGATTTTCAGTGTTTAGTCAAATCACAGACCATCTCGGCCTTAAATATTATAGTAAAGATTAAACCTTTATCAAGTGTTACGTTACTGTGGTGTTTACTAATGATAAACTTTTCTGTGCCGCTGGGCTTCTATATGCAAACGTCTTTTAAAGCTTTTGTCTGAGGAAGGCTATGTATTTCAGTAGTACAAACACGATTTCAATGATTGCAGGAAGGAATAATGTGTGGAACAGAAAGTGTCAACACTGAGCTATTCATATAGGCCTTACACCAGAGGTTGAATAGGATGTTTTTACCCTTTAATGTCCTCTTTCATGTAGATTCTTGTGATAGTGTGATTTAATGTATCTTTGTTCTGATTTGTATTCAAATACAGTTTTATCCACTGTACCTTTCTTTGTCCCTAGGTGAAAACTATAAATTATAAACTATAAACTATAAAACTATATATTTGATACCTTAGGCACACACGGTCATACAGTAGCTGTCTAGCACACTATAACAGTACAGGCTTTTTTTGCTTTAACCAAAATGTACATAATTGCATCCCAATCCGAATGCTGTATGGAGTACAATGTTGTGTACTACTTGCGGTGTGCATCCTTTTTAAGGGACCAAAATTAGTATTACAGTTGGGTGCAATAGTGTTGCATGACCAGGTGTGTGTGGTTCCCTTGAAGTTTCACTTATGAATAATTAAGTAATTCCAAATCAAGATGTGAATTCAAGTATGATGTTTGTATTTGATTGGTTATCCGTTGGTGTTAACTTTTTAATATGAAGTCAACAGAGCTGCAAACAAAGCTCTGCAAAGCAAACTTAAAAAAAAAAAAAAAAAAAAAATCAAAAGAAACATTTCAGGGAGATAGTGTTGAGAAGAAGATTAATGTGTACATTAAGTTTGCCCAAATCAACAATCTGGCCTTTAAGAACACCGTCCAGGGAGTAAGTGTATCTGTGTCAACAATCAAGAGAAGACCACAGCAGGATAAATATAAAGCGCTTGCCACAAGATGTAAAACACTAGCACGCTTTAAAAAACAGAAATCCCAAATTAGAGTTGGCCGGTTTTGGACCAACACCCTATGGACAGATGAGACAAATATCAACTTGTACCAGAATGATTGCAAGAGAAGACTATAGGAAAGTGAAGCACCTGTTTAATCCAAGGGTTTGACCTCATCTTATGGTTTCATCATTTATAGTTGATGGGACTGGTTCCCTTGTATTTACTGATGATGTGACTACTGACGAAAGGTGCGGGTGTATTCTGAAGTGTATGGGTCTTTATTACCTGCTCAATTTATCTAAATAATTAAAAACTAATTGAACAGCAGTTCATAGTGCAGATGGACAGTGACCCAAACAATAATTTAAAACACCCCAGGACATTTTAAGGTGAAGAAGTGGAATATTTTGTATTAGCCATTTTATTACCCTGACTTGAACAATAACAATGATACTTTTCATGTCCAAGCACAGTGTTGGGCAAGTAAGACCATAATTGCCCACCTCACCCTACAGAGCATCATTATGGAAGGTGATCTCTTTGGGTTACAGACTTTAGGCAATGCATTTGCAACCAATAAAAAAAAAGGAATCCACTTCCATATATTTAATTTGTCCAATTGTCTCTTGAATAAGAGAGGAGGCGCTTAAAAAAGCTATAACTGATACACTGTTCAGCTGATTTGTATGTAAATACCCTCAAATGAAATAAAAATATGCTTTTTGAGGTCATCCTCATTTATTTATGTATTATAATTATTTATTCAAAAATATAAAATTTTTAATGTTTAATGTTTAGATATAAAATTAAGCTGCAATTCTCTGAGGTATATTGATGAATAAAAAGTGAAGAATTTGTCAATGTCCAAAAATTTATGGACTATTATTTAATTTACTTTTAGGACTACTTATTTATTATTTATCTTATTAAAGCTTTACTGTTAAGGTACAGCTCATGAGGTAACAGATTTTACTAGTGGTACAAAACATGTAGCCTTGCTGGTACCAGACCAGATACTAAGAAAGGTACCATTTTATCTCTGACAAATTTGAGACATTGATAAGTTCATCTTTAAACTGCATTGAAACATTTGTTGTAACTTCTTGTGGATTTGTATAGCAAATCAGTTAAAAATACTCTGCATGGCCAAAAGGTCACCATTTTCAAAGGGTCTAATAAAAGGCCTCCATCAAGCAAAGAAAACAAGGAGATTGAAGACTGGAATTAGGTTTCTTTATTGAAATCATGAATGGTATCACTTAAATATTTGGTGATGTTGCCATATTAGGAATCAACAGTGGAAATCACAGCTGTATTGCATAATTAAAACTGAAGGTGCTCATAAGAACTCCTAGTGTATAACCAGTTTAATCAGCTCTATAATAGTCAACTTGCTAATTCCAGCAACAGCTAATTATTATTATTATTATTATTATTATTATTTTTATATTGAGAGGTGGCATGTCCACCTTTCATGTCCAGCCATAATGTTGGGATAGGTGTGAATGCATCACAACTGATGTTCACATTCATGTTTCAATTGGTATAATTATAAAATAAGCTTTTTTTTTTTTTGGGACAATCCAACAGTATATAAGAATATATATATAGAATTATATATAGTCGTCAATCCAGTTGTTACCCTCATGTGAACTGTTATTAAAACATACCTTGCAAGTCAATAAAAATCCAATATTCAGTATTAAATAATAGTGTGGGAGACAACCGTTAATATAATTTACATAATATACCCTAAAAAAAGTTAGTTTAATAAGAACCTAAGCTGTAACCCCATTATGCATTTCATGCAATTCTCCAATTTTGTGGCATCAGCACAGTGCAGAAAATCAGACACACACAGGTCCAGTGTTTGAGTAAATTCGATTCAATGAACTTTTGTTTTTTAAACCCCTTTTAAAAAGAATTTTCAGAAAAGCAAAACATTTATTTAGAATAAGCCTCAATAAGCAGTGTTGATGGTGGCAAGGAAAGACTCCCCAAGACAACATGAGGAAGAACCCATGTAAGGAACAAGATGCAAAATGGATCTCATCCTCTTTTGGGTGATACTGGAGAGTACAACTATGAGTCACTACTTTTCCACAACTGTATACTCTATTGAGTCAAGCAACGCTTGCACTACCTCCATGTGATTGATCAACTAAGGGGCCAGTGAGTGTAGATGACTGAAATGAGCTGTGTTTTCTGTAAGTCAAATATATCATCTTCACAATGCAAAGTAAATGAAACCAGCAGTCTACTAGGTCAAAGATAGGCATATGCCATCTGCCAGTGTTTCAAAATATATTTTGTTAAATTATATTCAGCCTAATTTTTTTCTTGGCTCACACTATGGCATTTGCCCTGCCAAACAAGCTAAATGATCTTTGGAAACCACCAAATAATTGAAAGCTCTTTCATCTAAGTTGTATTTGTTAGACTATATGAAAGGAAGTGTTTCTTTTTTGCCATTGAGTTACCCATGGAAAAAATGTCGACATAATACCCTTACACTCACCGGGAAAAAGGATCACTAGCCAAGCCAAGGTCACTTAATAACAGTACTATTCATATAGAAGATGAGGTCACACCGTCTGTTACACAAAAGTTATTATTAGCACAGTGGTCATAAGGAGGGGAATTTATTATTTTCTACATTTTAATTATTCTTTTAAGAACTGCTTACATGTTTAAATTTAAGTCACTATCAAATCTCTTTGGTGGATAATTAACTTTCTATCCCAAAAGAGGGATAAAAATAAACCACACTTTACCCCAACAGCCCTTCAAACACTGTATGCTTACATCACCTTCATGGCAGGGATCCAGATTTTGTACACAGGCTTGACTGGGCTTGTGGTTCCACGATGCGTCATTTTTTTTTCCCCAGTCTTGTGTTTCTTCTCATGCAATTATCCTTTGTGATCTGATTGTGCTGGAGTTAGTGTGATGTATAACTCTCTTGTCTCTTCCGTGCTGTAATGTCTTTTGCCAATTTATGTTAATTTAAATTCCTGTTTGTTGGTTGATGGATCTTCAGAAGTAAAAGGATTGTTCAATGACTAAGACCTCAGTCCAAGACCAATCCAGAAGTGCTCTGTCAGGTGCATAACTTTACAATAAGAAGGTACAATAAACAAGGAAACTATAGCCAAAAGAAATTCATCAAACAGCACATACAAACATCATCTAGAATACTCCAGCCCCCTCTTGACTTGGGTTTGTTTGTGAGTATGTCATGATGTTGTGACAGTCTGTTGAATTGTGTTAGTCAGATTACAACTGGACTTTTAAAATAAATGTAAACATGTCATACTAAAATAGTAGTAAAACAAACTTCTTAAAGTTGGACTAACGCATCCAGATAATGCGGTTCCGAGTTGATTTTTCGAAGTCAAACAAGATGTGTAACAGCAGAAAAAGCCACTAACCATACAGCAGCATTGTCTGCTTTCCGATAACATGACCACAAAGGATAGCATGCATCTCATTTGTTTAAAAAGTAAAGCATACAGCACACATACAGAACTGTAAAGTTGTCCATGTTTTCCCCACTTGACCTACTACCAGTTTGCCGCTAATTATCTTTTTTTTTTTTTTTTGGTTGTTTTGGTCTGTGTGGTAGGTAAACCAGGAATATAAAACTAAAATTTGTCAAGACAAATGCCAATGTTGTTTTTTCAACAACAATAACGTGCCTTATTGTTGTTGAAAAAAAGTTTGTCCTAAGGCCTCCGAGACAGATAAACTTCAAATTCAAGATAAAATCTTATTATATAACAGAGGGTGAAGAAAGTCCTGTCCACATTAACCACTCTTCCTCCCAAGCATTAAGTGCTAAAGCAAAGAGACAAGTCTCTTTCCACTTTACTGTGCATTACCCTGCTACTCATGGGACCTCGCTGGGTAATAGTCCTAAAGGCTCTTAGGAGAAGGGAAAAATCAATTTTCCATTGCAGCTAAACTTTCCCCTCGTCAGTGGCAGCTCATGTTTTGGACAAATGTAGTGTAAGGATTTGTTGTTTATCATTTTTCTATTCAACACCAAAAGCTTTACTAAAATATATAATATATATATATTTTTTTTTTATATTTTACTGATGGTTATTATAGAGTACTTGCTGAAAGCATTTCTGAAGTGTTTTAAATGTCTCTTTTTCAGCTGTATGAACAGCTTTTATATAGACACACTTAAATGTAACTAGCAGTTAAATCTAATGACTAAGTTGTTCATTATAACGGATTACAGCTATTATGAAGCTTCACACTTAATATTCTGTTAAATGATTTCTATTGTTGCAGTAATATGATCATGTACTGTATGTGCTATCTATAATTAAATAATTGTGTTTTTTGAATTATTGACCCAGTTTTGACCAGTGTCCAGATAAAAAAATAAAATAAAAAAATAACGCACATATGTGTACATGTCACTTTCCATCTGCATTTCCAAGTGCTGAAAATAGTTTTAATGACTGGCTTCCTTTTCGGGATCAACTTTAACATGAACTTCAATCAGTATGGCAATGGCAACTTCAATGGCAATGTTATAAATATTTTAACACGCAATGACACTACTACTAAGAATAAGAATGTGACACAAGATGTGTTTAGTGATGCCTGGATAAATGAAATAGTTGAACTACTTACAAGCTAATTGATTAAAATGGTTATTTAATTGCTAGGTGTAAATAATATTTAACACTCACTGTTCAGCACAATTTGCAAAGTTTTACTGTACTGTCAGTGAATATTACCTTAGCATTATGTTTCTGGTGCTGTGCGTGGCAACTCTAACATATACTGTATAAGCACCAAAAGAGCGTCCTAGTTTTTATGTCTTCTTTTACTTTTTGAGAAGTATGTCTTTTCCCCTGCTTACGTGAGCTAAAAGTAATGTATGAGGATGTCCTTATTGGCCAGTTCTTTGAATTCTAGGCTTGTGAACTGCAGTCTATCACAAAGTTTAACGAAGGTTGTGAAATATGGCTTGTGTGCAAATGTTAATTGTTAGTTTTGTTGTTTTAGTGGTCCCAGAGGGAAAAGAGGAACTTTAAGAAAGCACGGCCACTTGGCAATCTCACTTCACCACAGCTCAGTTGTATATGCTAGCATTTACATAAATTATTTTAGCCTCATATGAGTGTTTAAACAGTCAGACGCATGCTCTTGCAGGTATCTGAGCATCCCATTTTGACCTTTTGGGTTGGGCCCTTACCATCACCCCAACTAGTTGGGGAGGGGTTTCTCAAGGGTTCCAGTAAACATACATACTTCTTCATTTGGAACGAGTATGGTGGTTTCTGTACGATTCTACATTTGACAGAGCTGAACTGCTTCCTAAAAGTCCTCTCCTATTTATTGTATATTCAGTATTAGTGGTTGCATGGTGTTTACAGAATAACCGCTTCGTAACAAGCAATGATCGTGTTTCATCAAAGATTGCACATTATGCTATTTTTGTTTATATAGATAGAGAGAGTGAGTGGGATCAGTGGCCTCTTGTACTTGGGCAGCTGCATCTAACACTAGATCTGACTGTGGTGTCTGTGATGTCATCAGTCAGGGAATACAAAGAAAGCTGAACGGCTTTTTATAAACGCACCCACACAAAAATGCCTGTACACAGTCGAAGCTAGGGTAGAGGTTAGAGGGTTGACCAGACCCATGAATAGAGCAGTTCTAATAGTCATGTGAGAGCACTGTGTTTATGTAAATAATAAAAAAAACCCTGCTAAAATATTTTTAAACTGAAGCAAACACGCTCAGTATTTAATGTGAGAGAAAACGTAAAACACTTTGCCAAAACAAGTACTCAACAACAGATATTTTGGCATGTGGGGCACAAAGCTCAATAAATCACGTGCCGGCGGGTGACGAACACTGGCGGTTGTGACACATTTTGTGCGACAAAAAATTAAACCCATTTTATTTTAATGTTACAAGATCACTATAATCTTCAAATTTAGAATTAAATACTCATTATTTATTTTTCCAAGCCATAGGAAGCTGCAGCAGATGGACGAAAGAGCCACATGTGTTCCTGGAGCTGCAGGTTGCCGACCCCTGATCTAGGACAGTGTTAAATAACTAGGGCAGCAGTGGCTCAAAAGGTTAAGGCTGTTGGTTACTAGGGTACTGAACGGAAGGTCGGGGATTCAAGCCCCCAGCATCGCCAAGTTGCCACAGTTGAGCCCTTGAGCTCAAGAACCCTTAACCTTATCTGTTTTGTGGTGCACCGCAGTTTCCTAATTCACTGTGTTTTAATGTACATATGACTAATTAGATTTTTTTTAATGTAATATATAAAAACATCCTGAAATTACTGAAATTCCTGATCCATTACTGAAAACCCTGTGAGTATGACTCTGATTGTAGGGACACTCCATTCCAGGTCTTTCTGAGGTTTGTTGTTAACATCTTTCAGCTGGCACTGAGATCACAAAGCATAAAAGGAATAGATAAATGTAAACATTTATCACAACAAAAGAAATAATGTATTTAGATTAATTGTGCACTATTGTGTGGCTATGCAAAAGGGGCACTCAAGTGAAACTGGGACTTGTGATTGAATTTCTTGTGTATGAAGTCATAAATCAGAAGACTTCATGCACAGCATCCAGGTGAGTCTCTTAGCCATTGTGAAACATTTGAATGGTGCAAACGTTTTAAGAAGGCTGTACGTCCATTAATGACAGTCCTGGCTGAGGTGGCTTTGAGCCCACTGCAGTCAGTCCAGTTAACCTTTAGCGAGTGGAATGCTCTCAGGAAAAAAACTGCCTGGGTTTATTGTTTTTGCAGGACAATGCACAACCTCATACAGCCCCCTGGACCACGTTACAGGAACTCGGCTGCGAGTTATTGCCACATCCCCATACAGTCCTAGTCCACATAGTTTTCCAGATGTTTGGGACATTAAAGGAGTTCCTACATTGCCGGTATTTGAGAGGTGAAGCAGGCAGTCTGATCATTGCTCGGTTACGATGTATGACAGTTCTTGTTGGGACAATACTAACAACAATAACCATTTCATTTACTAGAATAAACTGTCTAACAGTGGCACAGTGAGTAGCATTTTTGTCTCAGGGTCCCTGGTTTGATGCTGGGCGTGGTAAACTCTATGCAGTAAACTCTCAGCTCCTTGTGGGTTCCTCCTCCTCCAAAAAAAAAATAAATTGTTTTTAGGTGTAAATAAGGTGTCCATGTGTCCATTGGAGGACATGAACGAATGTTTCTAGGTGTGCATTGGAAGACATGAACCAATAATTTGGTTGTTCGCTGCATAGTGCCCAGTGATGAACTCCCATTCAGGAAAAACTTTAGATACACTGTGCCCATAATCCCTTTTAGATTATGATTTATGTTCACTTTAACTGTTTTGTTGTATTAAAGCAGACTTCTGATAAGAGTTTGTGAGAATGCATGGCTCAGGAAAAATTGAGAATTCTGTTTATACAAGTTGAGGCTTGTAAAAGAATTTAGCATGAACAGAGATGGAGAGGGTGTGCATGGCAGAAGCCTGTGATGAAAATCTGCATAAAGAGCGTGGAGGGATACAAGCGGTTTGCATTTTCAAAGTCAGTGCAAGAATGGGTGCCAGTTCTACTTCTTTTAGATTGTCGAATATCTATTAGCAATGGCACTGAATAGTATAAGCAAAAATTGGATACCAGAGTAAATAAGTAATATTCAGTCTGATTCTGAAACAGATCTACAATAAAATCTCATAAATAGAGCAACATGATGTATAAACAAATTCACATGATAATAGCCATCAAAGTAAACATAACCGACAATAGCTAGCTAATTAGAAAATACAATATATAATTATTAAATTTCCTGTTAATATCTGTATAATTGTGTAGACATCTATTCCCATTATTGCTGTTGGCATCAAGTTGTAATTAAGTTGACACTTTAAGGTGTCATTTTAAAAAAGCAACAACATAATTTCATACTTCAATTTGAATGGTGGGGCGATATAATAATTTGCACGGTCTAAAGGATGCCAGGACAAAAGGTTTTCCAGCAGACCATTCCCTAGAGCATCACACTGCTTTCAACTAGCTTGCCTTTTTCCCATAGTGCATCCTGGTGCAATCTCTTCCCTAGATAAGCAATGAACATGCACCAAGCCTTTTACATGTTATAAAAGAAACATGATACATCAGACCAAGTCACCGTCTTTCATCCAGTTCTGATGCTTACATGCCTATTGTAGGTGCTTTTGGCCGTACCTGTATATTATTTTATGCATGAGCCTCCTGAGTGGTCTGCAGCTATGTTTTGACACCTTACTAACATAGCCTGCAATATCCTTAGCAGAAAAGTAGCCTCCTGTGGAAATGAATCCGACAGGCATTCCTCATGCCATCAATGAGCGTTTTATCAGTTATATAGTAAGTATGTAGTCTTTAGGAATCTTTGGAAAATAATTTATGGTTAAGAATATGGACTAAACATATAATTGACTAGTCTGATTAAGAATTTTACAATTACTCGATGGCTCTTATTTAGCCATTAGCTTTTAGCTTAAGATTTAGCTTAGGGTTTTAGGCATGCTGGTCAGGGTTAATATTTTGGATAAAACCCCATCAACAGCTCTGCATTTATTACTGTAGCAACTGCACTATACTTACGCTGTAAGTTTTATATTAAAAGGCTGCATACTTCTTTCATTCTTCAGCACCTAACTGCAGCACCCACAATGCAGTTTGAGTTTGCATAAATATGAGTGTTAAATGTCGGAAATAACGAGATGTGAAACCAGATCGGTACAGTTTAGTGGAATGGCAAAGATGAAACTGTTATGAAAGTGTTTGCATTTGTGAATGCTGAAATGATGCATGGTGTTCAGGCTATTTACTCAAGTATTATTTGGAAAATAATTTCCTTATTTTATTTATTCATTCATTTATTTATTTATTATATTTAAGCCAAGCCAACACATTTTTCTGTGTTTAGTTATATGACTATGACTAATATACGGTGGAAGCTTGGATTACGAGCATGATTCGTTCTGGAAGCAGGCTTGTATTTCAAAACACTCGTAAATCAAAGCAAATTTTCCCGTAAGAAATAATGGAAACTCTAATTATTTGTTTCACAGCCAAAAAAAGAAAATACATAAAAATAATTAATACAAAATATAAAGTAAAAATAAAACAAATTAACCTGCATTTTACCTTTAAAAAAAAAAAAGGAAAAATAAATCCCGACAGATAAGTGTTCATGTATGCGCGCAGGTGCTGTGTGTGTGCGAGAGAGAGAGAGAGAGGGTGAGTGAAGGGGCACGGTGTCCAATGACGCGCGGCGTCAAAACAAGAAGCGCATGCGTGCTACATGATACTCGGTACCATACTCGTAAACCAAGACTTGCTCGTTTTCAAGTTCAAATTTATTAAAAATCTTTGCTCGTCTTGTGGAAAGCTCGCAAACCGCGTTACTGGAAATCCGAAGTTCTACTGTATATAACTTTTTCCTTAAGTAGCTGGTCAGTTTTTCTTGTTGATGCACATTGATGAACACAAGTTGATCCAAACAGATAAATATAAGATGATCAGAAAATGACAGCCCTCATGAGAAATGTTTTTTAAAGGTTGTCATTAGGGGTGCTTCGATTGATCGGCCGGTAAAGGAACATTTGCAGTTTTGAAAGTTTGCTTTCAAAGAAGCATAAAGAAATATCAGATAAAATAATAGAATTATGCCTAGATCATCCGTCGTTATCTATTGTGGAAGATGAAGAGTTGCGGTGTTGTGCTCTAAAATGCCCCCTGCCACGGATTGCCACCTCTACATTATCTCTTTCAAATATTATATTAGAACATAAATTCATACGTTTATGGTTTACAAATTACACGAAATGAATTTAATAATCAAAATAAGCAATATAAAAAAAAACATGTATAGGGGAAACAAAATATAAATAATATGTTAATTTCATATACATGTATATTTTTATATTGCTTATTTTATAATAAAAATCGTTTCGTGTAATTTTTCATCATAAACAATATTTATTT
>JAOVVA010000024.1:11121004-11144938 GCA_028565275.1 Leiocassis micropogon
CCTTAAAGTAAATTAGTTTTCCAAAGTAAGCACTCAGTTTTTCTGACTTGAAACAAAATTTTGACTATAGCCTTTTTTGTTACAGTTTTTAGCCTAAAGTTAAAGTACTCTAAAGCCAAAGTCAAAGACTCTGTTTGTTCTGTATGTTATTTTATTTAATTTCATACAATCTAGTTGTATTTGTCAAGCCCTAAGTTGTTCCCAATTACTAACCAAGCATAGGCTGCTATGTTTTAACTTGACGTGTTGCACATGTTGCTTGCCGATAAATACAAAGTGAATTTATGTCTATGTGGTGTGGTCCTTATTGTTTTGGTGTTCTAGTGATACCCATTTTGTATTTAGGGTCCCATGGTTTGGTTGTGGTGTGCTCTCTGCCATGCCTCCTGCCATGACGGATCAGCTGGATGTGTGGGCAGACCCGGTACTGGATGGAAACAGTCAGGTGGCTGTGGATTTCCTGTTGCCCACTGGAATCTACATTCAGATGGATGTTCCCAGAGAGAGCACCATTCAACAAATCAAGCAGGTGAGTAGTATTTTGAATAATTCTCTCACTTGGGTTACAATGCAGAATTATTTTATGTCTTTGCCCATTCACCTGTTTTATAGAAGAACTGTTTCTTCTATGCCTGTGTAAGTGTACATCTGTGATCATATCTTATGATCTTATCTTCTAATCTTATACTTCAGTGTAATATTTTCTGTAATATTATTAGTTGAATATGTTTTCTGTGGAAGATTTATTTTTTTGGACGGTGGGGGGACTGGTAAGCAATATACACTCATATGTCTACTTGCTCACGCAATTATATAATCAGTCAGTGGCAGCAGTTCATGCATGAAGTCATCATTAGATTTTCAGTTGTTTTCCTGGCTGCTCCAGTCAAGCAGACACCATAGTAGACCATCTGCATATAGCAGGTTTTATGCCGGATGTCCTTCCTGATTTAACCCTTCAATTTTACCCCTTGGGACCGGCGCTAAGGATGTCCTGTATCCACTGGCTGAGTTTAGGCATTGAGTGTTTCTCAAATCCAGAATGTGATGGCACTGATGTTGACCCTGGCATCCTTGTTGGTGTCTAAGTATTGCAGAAACTGCTGGTCTCATGGAATTTTATGAAAATTAACCCTTAGAATTTATACAGAATGGTTTGTGTGAAAAAAAAAAAATGTTGAATGGCTGTTCAGCCGGTGGGAACATCTTTTTAGTTGAAAGTGGTTATACCAGAATGGCCAAACTCGTTTGAGACAAGAAGGCAAGGGTAGCTCAAATATACAGTTAACATACAGTTGATGGGTTTGCCATCAAAAGAGTTTGCATGGACCCTGCTGCTGGGAAAGTATTCTTGGCACACTTTGTAAGTCAAGTAATGTTTGAAAGTCAACAACAATACTCAGAGAGAGTGACAATGTATAACAGTTTCTGCCCACAAGTGGGAAGTCACAAAAGCCCAGGACATCTCAAAATGGTTCCATAAGCAAATCAGTGAGCTCACTGTATGTTTGTGGCCTACCATTCACGACATCTGAATCTGGTAGAACAACTTTGAGGTGTGGCATAACAGAAGATTCACAGCATGAATGCTCACAAATCTGCTATTATGTGATGCAGTTATCTCAAAGAAATGTTTACAAAACCTCTGGGAATCCATACCATGAGAAAAACGGGTTCTACCCTGCTACCCAGCTATTTTTCATTTATTAGAGGAGTCAAAATATCATGAGCACTGATGCAATGCATTTATATTTTTTTCATAGTTCACAAATGAAGTGTTCAATTTGCAAAAAGTGAGCATCAACAAAAGAACACTTTGAGAAGATTATTCTTCTTATTCTTCTTATTCTTCTTATTATTATTTGAAGGACCCAAAATAATGTCATGTGAACATGTCATGTGGTGTAACGCTGTGTTTCCGTATGTATATACAAATGTATGAATTATAAATTGTATTTATATGCGAGTCCATGTATATGATGCATAATATACTATCAAAGATTTTGCGTATAAATTTAAATGAAAATGTAGTGCGTTATCTAAACTTCAAGTGGTCCAATTACCATCTATGATGGCTCTTTCACTGTGCAAGTACTTATGGACCTGGCTGTTCATGTAGTGTTGAAGTGATGTCTCAAAACAGACAGAGATTTTACAGATAGAGAAACAGGGTTTGGCATCCAAATGTTAGGGTGGGGGAAATGATGACTAAAGTTCTTTACACCTCTATCCTTGAAAAGAACCAAAAAAGAAAAAAAGTCTGAAAGAAACATTATTGTTAATGGTTCATGAATTGAGACTTCAGGCAAATAAATATAAATTATTCACTAATGTTTGTGTGTTTTTATACAAATGTTACTTGTAGTGCTAATTTGGGGAATGAATCATGATTGCACCTCATGATCAAATTGATCAATATTGTGGTAAATGCACATGATTGCATTGTTTTATGTAAGTATACAGTATGTGTTCACCACACATTCCATTTGTTTCAACAATTGCCAAATGTATGCTTGATCATGTTCGTTTTAAACTTTGCACATCTAAATGGTTATTTGTCAATGACCTCACAATATTATGTATGGAAACAGCACAACATAAATGTCGGGTTGGCTAACACCACTATCTCCAAGTCATTGTTTAACAAAGAATTAGTGCTGATACATTGAACCACATTATACAGCATATTTTGGATTTTTTATTTATTTATTTATTTTTTGTGAAGTGGTATTTTATGCAAAGTGAGCATGTAGGTTTTACATCATGATGCAGTGATTGTTGCAGAGACCTTAGAGACTGGTTACAAAAGATATAATGAATGTGTCATTTCCTGAAGAAGTGATGATCGAAGAGGAAACAGTGCATCCGGCCATGCTATCAAATTACAAAATCTTCTTGACCTTGCCCCTCTATGAACTATCAGTTTGTTTGTTTTGTTTTTTTGTTTGTTTTAAAGATTGCACTATAGTGTTAGCAACATTGTTTAGTATATTTTAGGTCAAGTTTGGAAAATTGTAAAAAGTCCCATTAATAATAAATTTAAATAGGATTCACATTTTTATGAAATTGCTAAAATACTGAATGAATCAAAGTGCAGAATTTGCCTCTTTCGGCATGCGTAAAACAGGCTTATGTTTGAATTTATGTTCAAATGTGAATGCATAAAATTGGGAGGCTGATGGCTGTCATTCATCTGCAGTTCTTATCATTCGGCACCATTCCACCAATTAGTATCATACTAGTTTTTAGAACACTACACAGCCTTTGTTGTTTCAGTTTAGGTCAGCTTTTTATATAATATTATTTTTATTATTATTATTATTATTTTGTAGATGCTATGGAAGCAGGCACAGGTGTATCCTCTTTTCTCCTTACTTGGGGAAATGGATGGTCACATATTCGAGTGTGTGAACCAAGCTGCAGTTCATGAGGAGCTGGAGGATGAAAGCAGACGTTTATGTGATGTTCGACCATTTTTGCCTGTACTCAGGCTCATTACTCGCAACTGTGGCCGTGCTGAACGCCTGCTTGACTCCAAGATTGGGGTGCTTATTGGAAAAGGTAAAAAAAACATTAAAGCGCACATGCCCACAAAAATTTTATATTGAAACAAATGTCCAAATTAATGCTTTAGTACTGACTCTGAAAAGCACATTATGCAAGCAGATTTCTGACATCAAAAAGTCATTTATTAGTTGAATGATATGTATATTGCTCTTCATTTATTAAACGCTAAATCATTGAGTTAAAGGTTGCAGGCAAAGACACAAACTTATCTATACTCCACCTTGTTTGTTAATTATAAACACTGAAAGCTCTAATAAAACCACTGTTGTCTCATAATGGTTTGTCATCAATTTTATTTCCTGTAATCTTGAAAATTAAGTCAACAATGTAAACTGCCTAATGGATAGGAAGAGGATTCATAATTTAATGGCTAAGAATAACTTGAACAGATAATAAGAAATAACTTTATGTAACTGATCTGAAAACTAATTTAATTAAGTCATTATATATATTTTTTAATATAATAACATAATAAACATAATGTCTATTAACATAATAAATCATAATCACAAATGTATGAAATATTTAATTATTTAACATTATGACTTTTTGTTAGAAGCAGGTATTGAGTCTCTTTCATCTCTTGCAGGGCTTCATGAACTGGATGCTTTGCAGGACCAGGAAGTAAAAGATTTTCGTAGCAAAATGCAGCGAATTAGTGAAGAGAAAATGCAGTCAGTGCACATGATGTCATGGGCAGAATGGCTTCAGAGCTGCTTCTCTCCCCAACTAGAGGTGGGGCCAGTTGATGCGTTATGTGATAGGAACGAGGGCTTTATCAAGATCACCATGCACTACAACCAATCACAGGTACACCAATAGATGTGCATGTATACATACTGTGAAATTCATAAAGATGTTCACTGGGGAATCCCTATTATTATTCCATAAAGTTGTTTAAATATTCTTTTATTCACATCCTTCCACTTCCTCTTGCCCTCACTAACCAGGACACAACAAGCCTAAAAGTGCCTTTGAGCTGTATTGTACCTGAATTAATGAACCAAGCACTCAGAAAATGGCTGACTACTCATGGTTTGGGAGAAGAAGAAGACTGTGTTGGTAACTATGTACTCAGGGTCAGTGACAAGCTGGAGTTTTTGTTTGGAGACCACCCACTTATATCTTACAGAGTAAGTGACTAAATAAACACTTCCCTTACCCTATCACCACACTTGCTGTATAGATTATAAGGTAATAAAATAGGATGGTTAGTTAAATGTAGGATGCCATGTGAATAATGCATGTATGATTTTAAGCCAGGTCAGTTAAGGGCAGTAAGCCTCAGGTCTTAAGGGCAGTTTGATCTTAAGTTATAAAAACTACAATGCTTTTGCAGCCAGTCACACAGTTAGGAGAGTTTGACTTGATCATGATGCTAGGGGCTTTCCCACGTTTCCAAACTATTTTCTATTAACTATTGCTCATTTGTTCCGAACTGTCCTTTTATTGAAATTCTTGCTGATTCTTGGTCGCCTGACTCTGTGACGTCACATGCCCTAATGACCTCAGAATAACCTACAAAATGTAAAGATGCACTTACCAATCACCTAGCACGCCTCTACAAACAGTTCTAAATTGTCATTCATTTTCTTTAAACTGTCACAATTTACCTACCAGTTGTTACAAAGTATCTACTACATGTCATGATTTTTTATGAAATGTCAAGAGCCCCCTTCAAATAGTTTTACTTGACCAAGAGCTTTAGGAAGAGTTTAGAGCTGACCCTGAAACTGCTTCATCCTCCATATTTAATTGTAATATACATTCCACTACCTTGCGTAGTCAAATTGAAATGCAACCACACAGTTAGCCAGTGCTGTATTGGTTGGGAATTGTTTCATCATTCGGCTTGTCATGCCACATGATTATCAGGGCAGAAGTGGTTTATAGCAGGACCAGAGTGGTTCTTAATAGAGCTATGGAAATTCCTGACCAATCCTGAGTTGAAATCATGACAGATTAATATTTGAATAGAAGTAGCATATTTTACCCTGATTGATTACCAAGAAGAAGATTCCAGCTATTAGATAGAACTTCCAAGATCCATCTACAAATAACGTGACAACTTTTAAAAATGTAAAGAATTGACAAAACCTTTTATGCCTGGGACTTCTCCTGCACATACCATGCCTTATCAATGTCGGAATGTCCTTGTTGTTGGAAACAACTTTTTTGTTGTTGTTGGTTGTTTGTCTCCCCCCCCCCTTGTAATTACTCTTGTAATTCTAGTATTGGAGGCCTAACATAAAAGTATAAATGTTTAAAAATGGTCTAGGAGTTTATGAATTGCGTAAGACCAAATAAAATTAAATTACCGAATCGCTGTTTAAAAATGTTTGCATAAATCAGTAAGGTGCCATAAAAGGCTAAATTTGTACTGGGAAAAAAAGAATAATGAAAAAGTACCGTCAACATACTGTAGCTATTATATACTGTTTTTACAACGTATAACTAGTACAAGTTTAACAAACAAATGGAGGTTTATTTTAAGGGTTTGTCTCAAAACTGCTTATGTTCTTAGATTATTTAATTCCAAATTTATATACAGGAATATATTCATAAGATTTTTTTTCCTACGGTATTTCATATTCATATTTATTGCACTAGATAACTTCTTGATTATTTATAATTTATTACTAAATAACCAACCTATATTCATATACATATCCATAACTAAATAACCAACCTGATAATGTGGCCCGTGTATTAAATACATTGTGCATTTTATCACTCCTCTTTTTTTTTCTTTGCAGTATATTAGATCATGCATACTGTCACAGGAAAATCCACATCTGACATTAGTGCATTGTGATATGGTGAAGACCATGTTTGAACATGAGATCAGCAGTATTGAAGCTGTACTCGCACGAAAGTCATCAAATCCCCCTTTACCCCTGCCCCCTAAAAGGAGAGGACCATCTGTAAGTAAATTTAAGTTTTTATCATTATCAGCTTTCTAACACACTTGGCAGTAAAAATTACCAACAAATATCACAGATGGCCACTGTTTCTTAGGCACATTAAAGATGATGTTTATTCCTTAAAGTGCTAATTTCAATATATCGAACTGAATTATGGCCTATGATAAGCAAACATGGTCACAAAATCCTTTAGATATTTCTAAACAACTCCTATGGGATGTTTAACAAAAGTGTTATCATCCATGGTCAGTTCCAAATAGTCAGTTATGCATCTGTATTTACGGTTGTTTTGCCTAATAATAATTTTTCTCCTAATTATCGTTGTCTCTTGGCAGACGTTGCATATGAGCATTTGGGACATCCAGTCTCTCTTTAAAATCACTTTAGTAAAGGGCATTAAGGTCAATGCAGAAGAGACGGCAAAGGTAAGGCTTACAACTTTGCATGTGAAAGAAAAAGATACCTACTGCGTTCTGTCCCAGATACATCCCGGTCATGCAGTGGCTTGATCCCTCCTTTTAGGTGCAAGTTCGTGCAGGCTTATTCCATGGTACAGAGCTCCTATGTAAGCCAGCTGTCAGTAATGAGAGCAGTGGTCGCTCTGAGCACATCTGGAACAAGACACTCGAGTTTGATATTTCTGCTTGTGACCTGCCACGCATGGCTCGCCTCTGTTTTGCCATCTATGCTGTCATGGATAAAGTAAAAAAGCAGAAATCAACCAAGAACATGCAAATGAACAAATATCAGACGATTCGAAAAGCAGGAAAAGTGGTAAGAGCAACACGTGCATTAACCAAGTAGCAAATCGGAAGCAAAATATGAAACAAATATTTGTTTTTAATTATTTTATGTCTTGCATGTCTTCAGCATTACCCAATAGCATGGGTGAACATGATGGTGTTTGACTACAGAGGACAGCTAAAGACTGGTGATATCATCTTGCATACCTGGTCCTCCTTTCCGGGTAAGAAAAGCCACATGCTCACATTTACATCATGTCTGTTAATGTATGGAATTTAAGAGGATATGTAAAAAGTTGATTAAATGTAGATACTAATTTAATATTTTCAACAGTAAGTCTGAATTTAGAATTATGATATCTGGGTAGAATTGCACTCTGTATTAGTAACGACTGTATAAAAATGAAAAAATATGGATCAGTCTGGTTTGTGTACATCACAGATGAGCTGGAGGAGATGTTAAACCCTATTGGTACGGTCCAGACAAATCCTTACACCGAGAATGCCACAGCATTACATATTCACCTTCCAGAATTCTCAGCACACCCCCCCTCATTTCCCCCATTTGACAAGGTATTTTCACAGATTATTGTATGTAATATAATGCATTATCTTGTTATCATTGGGTAAACTTGTTACTTTATGTTTTAGATCCTGGAGAAAGCTGCTGATATCGCTGGATCCAGTGACTCTATGTCAATGGTATGTGTACACACACAAACTCATTCACACACTCACTCAGTAACCACTTTAATAGGAACATCTTTATACCTGATCATTTTGCAGTTATTCAATTAATCAATCATGTTGGACAGAATTCTCCACGGACTATAATGTTTGCAGATGACATTGTGCTTTGTAGCGAGAGCAGGGAACAGGTGGAGGAAAATCTAGAGAGGTGGAAGTATGTTCTGGAAAGCTGAGGATGAAGGTTAGGTGCAGCAAGACAGAATACATGTGTGTGAATGAGAGGGACCCAAGTGGAACAGTGAGACTACTCGTCAGTAGAAGGTGCAGGACTTTAAGTGCTTAGTGTCAAGGTTGTTGCAGGCAGGTTGGAACGGGTGGAGAAAAGTATTAGCTGTGTTAGGCGATAAAAGAGTATCAGCGAAAATAAAAGGAAAGTTGTTTAAGACAGTAGTTAGACAAGCAGGGGGAGAAACAAACAAACAAAAAACTGAGTGAATGAGTGACACCTCTGTGGATTAATAAGAGAGGTCAGAGCAAATGGCCCAATTGGATGAGCTCTCAGGAAAGACCTAACTCAAATAATTACTCTTTACCCTTGCTGAACATAAAATCATCTCTGTATGCACCAAATATCAGACCTTGAGGTGGATGGGGTACGACAGCAGAAAACCACATCAAGGAGTCTGATGCCATCATGGGCACAGACCCAGAAACTGGGGCTTTTTTCCAGGCTTCTGCTATCCAGTATTGTTTTTTTCTCACAGCTTTCTCAATATTACTTCAATCAATTACTTGTCTATCCTGTTCAATGTGTAGTTGTTGGTTTCTTTAATTTACTGAACATTCTGAATTGTAGTATTGGCTAGGCTTTATGTTTTGGGGCAAAGGGTCTGATTAATTGATTCTCCTTTTTCCAGCTTAAGAAGGTCTTGCTTGTCTCCTATATATAACTCTCAGGACTTAATGTTAATGTATCCTTTTTAACAATTACTTTCCTAACAGCACTTCAGTCAAAATTCAGAGCAATTAATTGTTTAAACAGTCAATGCAAAAGCCACACCGAGGCAAACAGAAACACCGGTCAGTCACATCTTTTGATTGCAAAACCAAAAGTCTTCAGTGTGTAGCAAAATAAAAGAATTGGCCGTGCCTTTTTACCACTTTCTGAGGTGACTGTTGAATGTGAGATGATCAGGAATGCTAAAAGATAATTTGCTGAAATAAAGATATATTTAGTATAAGATTTTAGAATTTTATGTTTATGCTATTGCAAATGACATTACAATAAAGAAAAGCCATTTCCTTTAAAGGCATGTTGTGCAGTTAAGCTTGCTCTTCCACATCCACATGGATTAATCTCTTTCCTGTGAGTGCCTGAACTGCTAGTTGGACTCCGGGCTTAAATAGTAATGACACAAATGATGAAGTCACTTAGTATTTGTAATGGTATGATGTGATTTGAATGCTTCATTTGCATGTTACAGAAGCGAGATGAGAGAGACTTTATTGTGAGATTCAGTCTTATGGAGTTGCAGAGAAAAAAATAATTTTGCTATCCTTGGCATGCGACTTTAATTGCCTGATTAAGCCACAGTGTCTCTAAATCCATAACCTGCCCTTGTTTAAATGTGTACAATATTGTTTGCTATGGAAAATGGCTTACAGGTTGTACTACTGGTAAATCGCACACTTCCCTCTTTGCATTGTTCTTTTTTATGGCAAGGGCTTTGTAAGCTTTTGTTTTACTTTTAGTTCATGTTTTTTTTTGTCTCCACCCTCATCCTGTTACTGGTTTGTGTTTCGTATTCTAAACTGGCTTTACTTAATGCCAAAACTAAAGACTGATAAAGTCTGGTGCTCAAACAGGATACAAAGGAGAGCATATTGTGCTGGTCTCCTCACTAACTGTTTAAGAGTGGGTCAGTTATAAACTGGCCCAAGTGCCTGAAAAAGCACTCAAAAGTTGCCAGGTATCATCAATACCAGGGAATGTACTTGCTAGCAAATAGATTTATGTTGCTGCTGCTCTTCCACTCTCTGCTCTCATTCTTGGGACCCTAATTGGAAACAAGTCACTTGTTTTCTCAGATCAGATTAATAAATTTTCATAATTTTTTTAAATATAATACCTTTGCAGTTAGATAAGTGTAGTGTAACCAAACATGACCTAAACATTTTTCGTCAGTGTTGTATAAAAATGCACGTCAGCTACAACAGATTGGTCTTTGTGCAGGGACGAGGAGGGAAAAAGTTCTACACCGAGTTGAAAGAGATCATGGAAAGGGACCCGCTGTCACAACTATGTGAAAATGAAAAGGATCTGATTTGGACACTACGCTATGACTGCAGAGAGAATTTCCCACAGTCCCTCCCTAAACTGCTACTGTCTGTCAAATGGAACAAACATGAAGACATGGCACAGGTATATAAATAAATCAGTACAAACACAAATGACTTTCTCCATCTTTCTTAGTAATAACATTTTTTTTCTATTTCGCTTGCTCTGGGCTTTTCTGTAGTTGCAGGCATTGTTGCAGATTTGGCCTAAAATAAATCCTCGAGATGCTTTAGAACTGCTGGATTTTAACTATCCGGATCAGTATGTCCGAGAGTATGCAGTCAGGTGTCTGCAAGATATGAGGTAAGGGATCAACGCAAAGATGCAGTCCTCTGGCTTTATATGATGTGTCTTTCCCCTCCCTGGCTGGTCGTTGTATCATGATACCTAACTGGATCTGACGTATTTGTTTTCCTTTTTCTCTCTCTTGAATCAGTGATGAAGAGCTGCTGCAGTATTTGCTGCAGCTAGTGCAGGTGTTGCGCTATGAACCATATTATGACTGTGCCCTTACCCAGTTTTTACTGCAGCGTGCTCAGGGTAATCGTAAAATTGGACATTTCCTCTTCTGGCATCTCAGGTGTGTTCATGCGTAAACATTAATATTTTATAAACTTCCTTATTACTACTATAATTTAAACTATCATCACTACATTGTAGGTGTTGTGCAGCTCATTAGTACTATATTACTTTAGTGATGTAAGCCACAGTTTTAGGGTTTTGACTATAAAATGTAATATGTAGGTTGATATTTTAATATCTGTTTACACTTTGAGCTGCGCTTAAAATCTCTGAATCCATTTTCCAAGCTTAGGGACTTATGTCTTGTATGGTTTATTTGTGCATTCTCAGGTCAGAGATCCACATGCCAGCGGTATCTGTGCAGTTTGCCCTGATACTGGAGGCATACTGCAGAGGCAGTATCCCCCACATTGAAGTGCTTAAAAAACAGGTATAAAGGTTGAAATAGAATATAATGACCCAACATGTAAAACAATACATTTAATTTAATAGACTTGATAAGGCAATAGAACATTATTGTATCATTATTTTATGGACATGGTGGATATACAGTGGGTCTATATTTTTAAATTAATCTAATATTACTAGTTTAAAGGAAAACTTTATGATTATACAATCTCTGCTGGGTCTTAACACCATTATTAGACTGCAGTACTTAAATATTTAACATATTCAGAAGAATAAGAGTATGTCGAGAGACTATTTTGGTCAACCTGTTCTATGGCAATAATTAACAAACGCACATTTCAACTCCATGAATGTACAACACAGAAATTGGTCAGTGTGTGTTGCAGAATATTGAAGTATTGCAGAATGCTTTTTTTTTTGTTTGTTTTTTTTCTGTCGGGAATTGCCTTGCTATATTCCCACAAGAGCAGTTCCTGTGGCACAAGAACTGGGTTAAAGTTTGCCCTGATTGCTTTACTGCAATAAATGGAATAAAGTTCAGAAAGGCAGCATCTAATGTTAAAGGAAATTTAACATTGTAGGAAATTATATTTATGTAATTATATATATATATATATTATATTATTATATTATAATATATAATTATAAAAGATAAATCTATTAAGATATGGTTGACCAGTTAATATGACTTGTAAATTTTCAGTCAAAATAGTATTATACAGTATGGTATGAAACAATGTTATCGCGATACCAAAGTGCAGTTGATTTTGTACGCAACACAATTATATTATATTACACAATTATATTTTATATTATAGTTCCAATTTGATTACAATTTTAAGACCTTGAACCTTAAAAAAAAAAAAAAAAAGTTTCCCAACAGAATTGAGTAATTAAATGTAGCCCATTCATAGTTTATCACCCAATTTTTTTTATGTAAAAATGTGTGCATGGCTTCTATCACATACAAGTTTTGAGACTAATTTGTGCTCACTGTGTTTTAAGGTTGGTGTATGCATGTGTCAATGTCGTGTCATTTAACAGTGATGCAACACTCCAAAGCATGTGTAGAGTCAGTGTGGCAATGCATTAATGTCTGCTTAAAAAAAAGAAAAAAAAGAAGAGGAAATATCTTAATATACGACATATAACTGAATTGATTTGTTATGCCGTCTCTAATGTAGAGCCAGCTGTATTACTGGATAGACACCTGCCATCACTTCATTTAATAACAACAGATTATATGTCCTGCAACACTGAATCCTGCCTTTAGTTTTTCTTATTTACATTTGTTTTAATTAAATTTATTGAATATAAACTTTGAAATAGAAAGAAATCTAAGTAGACAAATGTTATAAGGATTTGTCTGTCTCTTTTTGAATGCAGGTCGAGGCTCTCAGTAAGCTAAAAACTGTGAATGAGTTGATCAAACTGGGCACAATTAAAGCAAAGAATAAAACGAAGGAGGCTCAGCTGAGGGACGCCATGATGAAGTGCCTTAGACAGACGGGCTTCATTGAGATTCTGTCAGACCTTCACTCACCACTGAACCCCCAGATTTTGCTTGCTGATGTCAAGTAAGATGGCTTTCCATTTACACTTCATTAGGAACTCTTGTATGCCTGCTCTATCATGCATCTATCTAATCAGACACTTGTTACGCAGCAATACAATGCATAAAATCATGCGGATCATACAGGCCAGCATGTAATCTTCAAGTCAACTATTTAAATGGGGACAGTGTGGTCTCTGTGATTTTGACTTGGGCATTACAGTATTTGTGGTGCCAGATAGGATAATTTTAGTATTTTTATAACTGCTGATCTTCTGGGATTTTAACACACAACCGTCTCCAGAATTTGCTTAAAATGTTGCAACAGAAAATTGATAAATCTGAAAACTGAGTAACAGTTCTGAGGCTGCAGTGGGCACATGCTTGTTAAAACACAATGACTGAAGACTGGAAAAACATAGTCTGGTCTCATGAACCTTGATTTCTCCTAAGACACAGATAGTATATTTAGAATTTGGCATTAACAGTCAATAGTCAAGGCTGTAATGGTGTTGCGAATGTTTTCTGTTTATTCTGTTTGGGTATTGTTGCTGACCATGTGCATCCCCTCATTTTACCCATGGCCTTCTAAATTTTTTTCAACAACTTGACCTGTATCTACATGATTTCTTGCGTTGCACAGCTGCAACATAATTGGCTGACTGGACGATTTTATGAATGAGCTGAGGTATAGGTGTTCGAATTAAAGTGGCCAGTGAGCATATCTTAAGAACCTGAAACAAATCTCTCATTTTCCTTATTATATTTAGTGTGGAGAAGTGCAGGTACATGGACTCTAAAATGAAGCCCCTGTGGATTGTTTACCATAACAAGCTGCTGGTAGGAGACACGCTGGGAATCATCTTCAAGAATGGAGATGGTGAGAGACCGTGAAGAGGGAAGGATATGGATAAAGAGGAAGAGAGGTGGAGATGAATGTTGATGAGAGGGGCAGAGGCATAAATAATTGTTGTCAAGTGCATCAAATGTCAGGTAATGGCAACTTAAGAAATGAATTGATTTTGACTTTCAGATCTCAGACAGGACATGCTGACTTTGCAGATCTTAAGGTTAATGGATATGCTGTGGAAGGAAGCAAACCTTGACCTCAGGTATTGTGTATACAACACATCATTTCTTAGAGGAAAATACAGAATCACTTAAAAAACTGAATACAACAAAATTGTTTTACAGATGCTATGTTGTATATTCCATGCAAGATGTAAATGTTGCTGCAATAACACAATTTTTACAATGGTTAGCTCCGTCCGAGTAATCTGATTGGATGAGAGACATTTCACAAATGGTGATAATAGAGCATAATAGCACTGGGACGTTTAACTATATATATCAATCTGCATCACAAGTGTTCTAACAATCATTAATTACACTGTCAGGCAGCAGCTTGGGAGAAAGTAGGTCGGTATAGTCCATAGTACTGGAAAGAGAAGAGAGCAGCTGCCTGCCAAAAGCAACATTCAAAATCGGTTATGGAAGCACTTTCAGCAAGATAACATTTACAACATTTTGTCTAGTAATTGTTTCTAAGTTGTTACAAGTTACCTCTGAACTGTCAGTGTTCTGTTTTTGGCTAACATGAGCTACACTGCTAACTAGCAAATCCTTCCCTAACCCCTGATCAAGGGCACTATGCATGATGGGTGCACTTCTCTTCTTACCCTGATGCACCCATCGCCCTGGAATAGGGTCAGTTGTTACTTATCAGACCATGTGATCTTTTTCCATTTCTACAAAGTCCAATCCTGTGAGTTCTAATCACAATTGCGTGCATATGGAAATGCTCTTACTTTCGCTATTAAACATATTTTATTATTGATTTTTTAATAATAAAAAAAAATTGACCATCCAACAGTCAACTTTTTTTTTTTCTTCTGCCAAGTTGACAGTTCAGCATATCAGGTTTTGACAATGTGTTGAAGGGGTACTTAACCCAGTGTCAGTTTTCTTTGCATGATGCAGCCCTCTGACAGGGTGACTTTTTTTTTTTGTTTTGGGCCAGGCAGTGCATAAGTGAGTACACTTATACTTATACACTGCCTGGCCCAAAACAAAACAAAAAAGTCACTTTTCTACTGAAAAATAAAATAATTTTCATGTTTTCTGATTCCTTTTCAAAGCAATGTGGCAAATGTCAGTGGCCATCATATTGGCCTCCATCAACTTTTTGATGTGCTCTTTTCAAAATCTTTTTTTTTTATTTTTTTTTTTTTTACTGTTACGTGTACTTTTTCTGTTTTACAATAAATTCAATCACACATAAAAATGCATTGAAATCTACAACATGGGTAATGCTATTTCCCCTTAGTATCTAATAAATAGGCCTAATTGGTAAAATTGAAATAAATGAAAATAAACATCTTTAAAACCCCGAAATAGGACTTACTGCAGGCAAACAGACACACCCAATCATTCTCCAAAATAAATATTCAAATAAAAAAAAGATTAAGAGTTTGTCAGATTTTAAGTTTTTGTTTTTGTTTCGTCCATTAATTAACCTAAACAAGTATTAACTTAGCATGGTCATTTTCTTGATTATATTCTATTTTATTTATTATAATTTATTTGAAAATAACATTCAGTCTTCGGTTTCACTTATAGAATTGTGCCTTATGGTTGCCTGGCAACAGGAGATCGCACAGGGCTGATCGAGGTTGTATCCTCGGCTGACACCATCGCCAACATCCAAAAAAATAGCAGCAACATGGCAGCAGCTGCAGCCTTCAACAAAGATGCTCTGCTCAGCTGGCTCAAGGACAAAAACCCCGGGTAAGACATCACTGACGAGCAAACCCATACCTGCGCAGTGTACTGGTAATTTAGTTCTTTTTGTTAAATGTAACATATACAGTAAGCAAGAATATAGAATATTTTGTATTACATGAGGTTTAATATAAACATTTTCCATTAATCAGGTTCACACTTCCTCCTCTGGAAATTAGGTTTCTCTTTAACTTAAATCAGGATATGCTGCAGAGGATTAAAAATGCACACGCTTTTCCTAAGCATGCTGTTTTTCACAACCAGTATGCCAGAATGCTGGCTGCTATTAATATCAAACAAGTGGAAAAAACTGTGGAAAAGTGCATAATCGGATTATTTTTACAACAAACTAGAAATGGGGGCCATGGTGAGCTTGTTTCCAGTAGCAGTAGATTTTGGCATAAATATTTTGGGCTAGTTTCAGAACATTTTGAGCAGCTTTTTGAGATGTAGCTACGGTTTAAATTTTGCTCAGTTGATTTTGTTACATTCTAAAGCACAGCTTTTGTTTTGGTCACACAAACACTATGTAACCTTCACACATTTGATACAGGTGATTACAAAAAATATACTCACATCAGCCATAACTTTAAAACCATCTGTCTATATTGTTCTTTTGCTGGTAAAACAGCTCTGATGCATCGAGGCAAGACCTCTGAAGTTGTGCTGTGGTATCTTATACCAAAACATTAGCAGCAGATCCCTTTAAGTTGAAGTGGGGCATTTGTGGATTAGACTTGTCCAGCCACCTTCTTCCATTGTTCTGTGCTTCTTTTTTTCCCCCCTTTTTCTTTTTTTAATGTTCATCACTCCTTTTTAGGTGAGCAGTATTCAGCATGGATAGTCTGACCAGTCTTTATAAGTTATGTCTGTTCAATTTGTGTGTCTACGTATTTCTTGTTTTTGTAGTGAGGCTCTGGAGAAAGCCATTGAGGAGTTCACACTGTCTTGTGCTGGTTATTGTGTCGCCACCTATGTTCTGGGCATCGGAGATCGTCATAGTGACAATATCATGGTCCGAAGCACAGGGCAGGTGAGTAGCAGAAAAGACTCTGGAGTATAAAAGATTTTTAGATGCTTATTAATCACAAAGGCATTTTTGTTTGTCTGTGTCAGCTCTTTCATATAGACTTTGGTCATATCTTGGGGAACTTTAAATCAAAGTTTGGAATCAAGAGAGAGCGTGTTCCATTCATTCTCACGCATGACTTCATTCACGTTATTCAGCAGGGCAAAACTGGTAACACTGAGAAATTTGGCAGGCAAGTCGTGAACAGCATCTTATTTACTCGTCTTTATTATTCTTTTTTTTATTATTATTATTAAATCAACTCTCCTTGCTTGATCACAGTCGTATCTCTTGCTTTTTACTTTACTTTGTTTGTTGTCTGTTTGGGTTTGTAGTTTTAGGCAGTACTGTGAGGATGCTTATCTGATTCTGAGGAGGAATGGAAATCTGTTCATCACACTCTTTGCCCTGATGCTGACGTCCGGGTTACCAGAACTCACCTCGGTCAAAGACATTCAGTACTTAAAGGTATACTGTTAAACACCTAGTCACATGTCCTATATAGATATTCTCAACATAAAGATATAAAGAGACTATATCTGTGCCTGTGACCACTGTAGCCTCAAATCCTAAAAAAAAGCTCAAACTCACTAACCGCACACTAAAAATCCAAGCAAACAGGACCATTTTCCTCTGACCTTTCTCATGAATAAAGCAAAATGGCTTACTGATTGTTTTAAAGTCGTGTGTGTGTGTGTTTTACAGGACTCTCTTGCGCTAGGTAAAACTGATGAAGAGGCACTGAAACAGTTCCGGCAGAAGTTTGATGAAGCTCTTAGAGAGAGCTGGACCACTAAAGTTAACTGGATGGCCCACAATGTTGCTCATCCCTCCTAACACCCCTGTCCCAACAAGGATGTTTTAGGAGAAGGCTCGAACACAAGGATAAACCAATATACGCTATGTCTTATAAAAAGTTGTGAAGACCATTAGATGGTTAAATGCAACTTTTTCAATGCAGTAAGCACAAAAAAGCTGCTGATCTTAAGGATTTTCAGATTTTTGAAAACAAGTGACATGAATGGAGTTTTAAAAGGAGACAGATGATGAACTGTTGGCTCATTGCCCAAAAAAAAAAAAAAAACACAGCTTTCTTCCACATTTCAAAATATTTTCCCCACAGTGAGAAGACCTGTGACACAGAAAGGACCAATGTGAGGTATCACCATGTTTTTGATTTACTACTGAATGGATCATTTTTTTATTGCCATTCCATCATCTTGCACCTGAAATAACTTTAAAATCTGTGACAGTGTCCTAGGACCAGGGATTGTAAAAAGGCACACAGATAAAACTATACTTGGTCTGTTCATGGAACTGGAAACAGAACTGATCACTCAGAAGGCATGTAGAGTCAAACTGTTATTGAAGAAATTGTTGTAAATTATTTTGTCATTCCAACTTAAAGCTAGAACTTACTATTAAAAAGCAGCACATCTTGCTGCCTGCAAGCTAAAACAGAGAAGCCTCCACAGTTTGGCATCTAACCAGTTACAAAATAAGTTTTCACCTGTCACTATTTTTCTTTCATACCTTTTTGGACCATCTTATTGTTTCTCAGACAAAACCATGAGTTTATTGTGACAGGCATTACTTATTTGGAACAAGCAAACATAGCAAGATGGCTTTCCCTGAATGGTTCCAAGGGTTATTTTTTTAAAGCATTAATGCTATTTACTATTTTCATATTTACAATTATCCAACATATTAATGAGATCTGAATGCTGGAGCAAGAATTAAATAACATTATAGTAAGATCAATATTTCAGGGATTGTTACATTCAATAGAGTTTCTCTGCCTTTAAGAAAGATGCATGTTGGAGCACAGACTCACCAAATGCCGAATGGGATCTACTGTGCCTTATGTGATGGAAATTCTGCTGTTCCCATGAGACTACTTAAAGCAAGAGTTTTCTAAACACTGGAATTTATTTGACTGTAATTATTTAAGGATTGCTACATGTTTATATTTATTTTCATCTTCTGGAAAGTGTAGACTACTACTAATAGACTGTATCTGAGACCAGTGAGTTTTTTCACACAAGCATTCGCCAAGCAAATACTTTGTAATGCTATATCAGAGCTAAGAAATAATCGGTTCCCTCTATTTGGTATAAAGGAACTCATCGTAACTTCATAACTTGCCTATAACAAAAGTTGTAACAAAGCACTAAAACAGGCTTTTTGTGATCTTGGATGTGTTTTACATAAATTAGGTGTTGACTACAATCATGATAATCAAAATTCCTTAAACACCATTTCACTGGGCCCATAGAACATTTCATTAATTTTCTAATGCAAAACTATATTTACACTGAAATTTAGAGGACGATTATGTATCTGTTTCTAATACACTTTTATCCAAATGTTGTGAAACCTATCTGAGAAAATGCATTTTGTTTTTACTGTAGCAAAGATTTTTTTTTATATAAAAACAGCCTTAAACACCGATATCTATACCATACCAGTGGATGTTTTATATTATTGACAACCTGCTGTGTATCTCTAATGCTGCTTAAATTATCCTTAGAGAAACAAAGTTCCAAACATAGAGAAAAGAAATCTGAATTATAAGTACCCATATACATACACTGCCTGAGAGCATATTGGTGCAATATAATGAATCCTGTTATGTGCAAATTTTGGCTAATGTATGTGCACTACTACTGCTGCTGTTACGCTAGCCTTCAATTTTCTCACACACTGAAACTGTTTCTCTGATTCTGCCTTGTTCTTACTGATATGTTGTCATAGGAACATTATTAAAGTTTGGTATGGCATTAATTTTTGTTCATCATTTTTACTTTAGTGAGTCATTTCTTTTAAAAAAGAAAAAAGATGTACTTTTTATGTGGTACAGCAGTCTTTCACACTGTCTCTAAATATTCTGTATTTTATTATTTTTTTTGCAAGAAATACAGGATACATTTCTTGCAAAATGTAAACAGACAGCAAGGGTCAGTGTTGCACTGTTACAAGCTATGCAATGTGTTATTTTAGTATGAAGTGTATTCAATGGAAAAGCTTGAGAAGTGAAATATAGGTTTGAACCTCATGAAATATTTTTCTTTCCAAAACATGTACAGTATTTCTACATGATACAGACAGTGCAGCTTATTATGTATACATTTTATAAACACAAAAAATTATTTGTCGGTTTTAAAACCGTCTAATTGTTGTGTCTAATTCTGCTATCGTAATGTTCAACAAAGACCAAAACACAGTTCTTCTTCAGAAGCAAACCACAGGACAGAAGAAATTAATTTTTTTGTTTAATTGTAAATTGTCATTGTTGCAAAGCAGCTTTACACAATCAAAAAAAAAAAGATTTTTGAATTTGTATGAATTTTGTTTTTACTGTGGGGAATTTTGTTTTTACTGTGTGAAAAATGTGTAAGAATCAAAATGATTAGTTAGTCCCTGATGAGCAAGCTGAGGGCAAAGGTGGCAAGGAACGCAACAGGGTACCCATCCGTATTTGGGTGTTAACGGATAGCAGGGATTTGCAGGAAGTTAAATTTAACAGTAGATGTATTTAAGTGGATATGGAGTCCAGTTTGTTATTGGAGCCTCAGGTAGACTGTAGGGAATTCCAGTCCTGAACTGTTGAGCGACTGCAGTCACAAGTCTCGGAGAACAGCCGTCTGCATCAGTCGAGGCCAAGCCCGTCTTCATGGTAAACTGGAAACGTCCCCAGTCACCACATCCCAAGCAGATAACATGAGGCACCCATGCAATGAGATCTCCAAACAGAATTGGGGTACCAGGACAAGTCAAACAGGTCCAAAGGGCAGAAGGGTTCTAGATCACTGTCAGCTCAGGAGCGACATGTCTAGCTCGACTGGGAGGGGAAGGGAGAGAGAGAGAGAGAGCAGAAGAGAAGGAGCGATAACGGGTATGGTTCCAGTCATATCATGTATAAGGAGTATGTATATTTAGTGCAGAGTGCAAAGCAGGGACTCTGGCAAGACTAACCATGACAGCATACAGTAACTAAAAGGGAGATCCAGAAGGAAAAATGGACATAAGGCCTCCCTGGGATCACTGTCAACAAACCTGAGTGATCAATGAGAGTGGGGAAAGTTCACCATAATACTCTATATCCATGAGTCCCCCAGATCTGCTCCTTTACGTAAAGCAAATCTATTTACAAAAATGCTTGGCTAAATAATTTTTTTAGCTTTTACTTAAACACTGAGACTGTGTCTGAGTCCCGAACATTAATTGTAAAGTTACTTAAAGTCCATAAATTTGGTAAGAAAAAGCTCTTTTTCATAATACGCGGTACGGGCAAGCAGCCTGCACACTTTGATTGAAGTAGGTGTGGCGGATCATAAGACACTGACCTCACAATGCTTCTGGAAGGATGGTCAAAAATTCCCATGAACATACTCCTAAACCTTGTGGAGTTCCAAGAAGAGTTGAAGCTGTCATAGCTGCAAAGGGTGGGCCAACATCATATTTAACCCTATGGATTAAGAATCGGATGTCACTCAAGTTCAAATGCTTTTGAGGGCTGCTGAGCGAATACTTTTGGCAATATATAGTGTATAATATTCTTTATGCTCACTCTCTTAAGAAAATCTAATTTCTGATGCTTGTTAAGAGACTGGTGCCAGATTGTGAAATGGAGTCCTATGTGTGGGTAGACAATTGCACATACAAATTCAACATTTTCAATATAATGATTTGTGCAGTTTGCTGACTTGGAAGCTAATGGTGTCAACCCTGTTACTGAAAGTCTGTCATGTGACCAGTAACAGTGAGAGAATCAGGACAGGACATTTCTGGACCGATTACATGTGCATTATTACACTTCCTGTGTGTTTCCATATTGTAAAGGAGTTAAGTGGGGCTGCACTTACTTAAACATTTTTAACCACATCCTTCGTGCTGATAGGCTGCTACAGAGGTTTTGGGAGGATGTGCTGTATCAGTTATACATCTGTTCATCACTACAACAGATGCAGGTCTTTGACTAAATACATTTAAGATTTTAAAGAGTTTAAATGAGTAATCATTTTGTAGCACTGATTGGTCACTTGCTTTGTCCTTCAGACTGCTGTAAGTCAGAGACTGTAGGTAGATGTGAACAGTTTCTAAGTCCACCCACTTTACTACTGATACGGATAAACTGACACATGGCTTGACCTTTTAAAGAAGCCACTTCAGGCCACTAATTCCACTTGCACATATACACAGGAGCTAGACATTTGCCTGATTTTATATATGGTGTGCAGTGCTGTGAAAATGTATTTGTCCCTTCCTGATTTTCTAAGTATATTTTAAGATCACCACTCACTCACTCATCCATCATCAATACTGCTTTATCCACCAAGCACAGGGAAAACATGCAAATTCCATGCACACAGACCCAAGGTGCGAATCGAACCCGGACCCTGGAAGAGCAAGACGACAGTGCTAACCACTAATCTATCAAACTAATTTTAATATTACACAAAAATATATATATATCAAAAATGTGTTTTTTAAATAATTATTTCATTTATCAAGGAAAAAAGGCGTCCCAAGCCTGGCCTATGCAAAAACGTAAACTGTATAACTGTATGTGCGTTCCGATACCTGCCAATTATCAGTTGCTTTAGGCCATTCTTCTTTGTATTAATTTAGTTACAATGCTGGGTTTTCAAGCAAGAACTGCCTGTTTCAGATCATCTGAATCAGATTTAAGTCTGAACTGGGCCACTCCACAACCTTTATTTCTTTCTTCTTTTTGAGCCATTCAGAGGTGGACTTGCTGGTGTGTTTCAGAACTTTGTCCTGCTGCATATCCCAAGTATGCTTGAGCTTGGTCATGAACTGATGGCCAGACATTCTCCTTCAGAATTTTCTGGTAGAGTGTAGAATTCATGGTTCCATTAATTATGGCAAGTTGTCCAGGTCCTGAAGCTGCAAAGCAGTCCAAGTTAAACTTTCATCTCATCAGTCCATAGAATATACTTGTATATTAAGTCTTGGGGATAAGTTGTTATTTGGCGAATGTGATGCAAGCCTTTGTGTTCTTTTTGGTCAGCAATGGCTTTTGCTTTGGAACTCTCCTATGGATACTTACAAACACTGACCTTAACTGAGGCAAGTGAAGCATGTCATTTTTTAGATGTTGTTGTTGTGCTCTTGGCGTAATTTTGGTAGGCCGAACACTCCTGGGAATGTTCACCACTATTCCAAGTTTTCTCCATTTGTGGATAATGGTCCTCACTGTGATAGTATTTCAGATATGACTCCTGCTAGAAGTTTTCTTCTATTTATTAACTGCTTACTAAGGCTTAGATTAATTTGCTACAGTTTTCATATTTTTCAGAAGCAAATTCACTTGAAAATGAAAGATTATATGTCCAAAAAAAACGAAGAAATGTTCACTAGACATGGTATCAAAATGTGCTAATGTGCAGAATGAAACTGAGAGTACTGCAAGCCAAATAAGGTCCTTTAACAGGCATTTCACTATAATTCTTGTATGATTTGTCTGGACCATTTTCTTTCCATCATCACTGTGCAATGTAGAGGCACAAATGTGTTGAAGAGATTCTTTGAGAGGAGCTAATATTGGAGTTCAGTGCAATGGAGACCTCACTGTGATAAGGTGATGTGAACTATCAACACTCCTAAGTGCAACCACGTCTCTGCATGCCTCACACTGTGGACTTTTAAGGTAATACACAGCTATCACTTGGATTACTTGATTCAGTATAGTATTTTGAAATAGTAATGCAGAATTCAGAGTTTCAAATTTTTTATATTAACCCTATTAAAGAGCATCAAAAACAAAGTAAGCTTCTAGTGCCTTTATGTGTAATATTTATTGGTTAAAACGCTAGTTATCATTTTTTTTTTCTAGTTTTTAAATAATAGTACAAAGAATTTAATTTTTCTATTAATGTTCAAAAGGCAGAGTTGTGGAAGATTGAAGATGGACGTACAAATCACACGTTATAAAATCACTTTAGTCACAGCAAATTAAACAAAAAACAAACGAACAAACAAAAACAGTCCCAGAGGAAGCAAAAAAAAACAAAAAAACAATTCATTTGTCACAGAAAGTGTCAAAAAATATTTCACTTGATAAAGTCCTCAGAGATTAAATAGTGTCCCACCGAGGTTATTTTTTGCCAAATGTTCCTGCCAAATATTCCAAATGTTTCTGTCATAAGCTTTGGATACACCTCAACACTGACCAGGATAAATAACCTACTGAAGATAAATGGACTGTTTTTTAACATCAAATAAGATATGTGTGACTGAAATTACACTGAACAAAAATATAAACGCAACACTTTTATTTTTGCTCCCATTTTTCATGAGCTAAACTCAAAGATCTG
>JAOVVA010000024.1:11150988-11164898 GCA_028565275.1 Leiocassis micropogon
TATATATACAGTAAAAAAATACTAGAAATGTAATATTTGGGATTATTTTCTCTTTTCCAGGGAACCTTGGAAGATCAAATCATCCAGGCTAACCCTGCACTGGAGGCTTTTGGCAATGCCAAGACTATTAGAAATGATAACTCCTCAAGATTTGTAAGAGAAATGTTGTTTATTATTCTACTTTTAATATAACACCAACATTTTCTTTTTTGTGTAAAATATTTTAATGTTTTGTTTTTTTTCAATTTTTTTTTAAGGGAAAATTTATCAGAATTCACTTTGATACCAGAGGAAAACTGGCATCAGCTGACATTGAAACATGTGTGTTATTTCTCACCTCTTTTCAAATTGTCTTTAACCGTTATCATTGCAAATTCACTAATGTCTCTAATCAGTTGTTCCAATATTACACGACAGCAATTTGTTCAGTTTTGTTGCGGCCAAAATGTAATTTCTTGCATATCAGATTCATGCAGTATATATTTTTTTACATATTTACCATAGCACTTATGCTACTCTCTTCTTCACTAAGATCTCTTGGAAAAATCTCGTGTGATCTTTCAGCTCAAGGCAGAAAGAGATTATCACATATTTTATCAAATCTTGTCAAACAAGAAACCAGAAATACTTGGTTAGTACAATGAATCAATTAAATGCATGAAGCAAAAAAACACAATTAAAAGTCATTAAAGATATTGACAAAATGGCATAATATTATTCTTTCTACAGAGATGTTACTGGTGACAGCAAACCCATATGACTATGCGTTCATCTCTCAGGGAGAAACCACAGTCATGTCCATTGATGATGCTGAAGAGTTAATGGCAACTGATGTAAGTCCTAATATTTAGTTGAGGTCAAGTTTAATGCAATTGATCTGCATTTCCTTTTGATTGTTTTAAATTCTGATCCACCTTAGTCCCTTTCTTTGATACATATATAAAAAATACTGTTCTGTTCATTGAAATAAATAATTAGGAGCACTGGTCATATAGCTAGACCAGCTTAGATAAGCTCATCATGATGAATATACCTATTACGTTACCTTTTTATATTAACCAATTCACTTGAGCATTACACTGCTGAGTAAGCTGTAAACACAAAAAGAGTCATTCAGTACTTCACCAATATTGCAGCCAGTGAAACAAATCCAATCCAATCCATCGCAGGGCACACACACATACACACACTTACGCACACTACGGGCAATTTAGAAATGCCAATTAGCCTAACCAGCATATCTTTGGACTGTGGGAGGAAACCGGAGTACCTGGAGGAAACCCACCAAGCACAGAGAGAACATACAAACTCCCTGGTCAAAACAAGGTTCCCATTTACATTTTTTTATATATAAATATAGTCTATAATAAATATACTTCATAATATGTCCAGTTTGGACAGCAGATTTCAGTGTATTGAGTATGGGGAGACTATAGGACAGTAACATTTGAATATTAACTATACAGTATGGAAAAACAATTTGGACACTTGACCATCACACCCATATGTGGTTCTTCTCCAAACTGTTGCAACACAGTTTGAAGCATACTTTTATTCACTGGAATGAAGGAGCCCAAACCTGTTCCAGCATTACACCTGTGCATAATGTGTGCTGGACTAGAAGATGTGAGTCAACTCACTTCTGTAAGTTGTCCGCACAGAACCCTGATCTTACTGTAACCTCATTTAACACTGTGATGAATTGGAATTGAATAGCAGACTGCATGCCAGTCTTCCCATCAGTGTCAGGTCCCACTAATGCTCATATAGCTGAATGTGCAAAATTTCTTCAGAAAGACCTCTTAAAGTGCCATTAACACTGCATTTATACATTAACAATAAAAGAAATCTGAATAAGTCAAAAGTGTGAATTTATGTGTATATTTTAAAACTAGACAACATTTATTAGTGTAGCCATGCTCTTCGGTATATAATCAATTTGGTATCCCCTGTGACATTTGTTTAAAGGATTATATTCTTTCTTATGCTAATGTGGTTGTACTTTGGATTTTATGTTGTTGCTTCATTTACAGAATGCTTTTGATGTACTTGGCTTCACACAAGAGGAGAAAAACTCAGTGTACAAGCTTACTGGAGCCATTATGCACCATGGTAACATGAAATTTAAGCAAAAGCAACGTGAAGAGCAGGCAGAGGCTGATGGAACTGAGGGTATGTATAAGGCATGTTCCACAAGAAAATCATTAATGTTTGATTACAGTTGAATACAGAAATCTTAATTTATTTTTAGATGCAGACAAAGTTGCTTATCTCATGGGCCTGAACTCTGCCGACCTCATAAAAGGTCTATGTCACCCAAGAGTTAAAGTAGGCAATGAGTGGGTGACCAAAGGACAAAATGTCCAACAGGTAAGCAAACCTTTAGCATTACCTTCAAGAATACATATAGGAACAATAATTTGAAGTATGAACTGCTTCCATCTTTTTAACTCCTTATGCTGGTTCTTACAGGTGAACTATGCCGTTGGTGCTCTGTCCAAAGCAGTGTATGAGAAAATGTTCCTCTGGATGGTGGTTAGAATCAACCAGTCTTTGGAAACAAGGCAGCCACGGCAGTATTTCATTGGTGTACTGGACATTGCTGGCTTTGAGATTTTTGATGTGAGTGCATGAATACACAAAAACATACATTTAAAGAACATTTATAAGGAGTAATGGTTTGTGTGATTTAATGTTTAATATTTATAAAGAAATAAGATGACAATATTGGCAAACATTTTCTGTATAAAACATGTTACCTTAATTACAACCATCTTTTAACTCAGTTTTGCAGGCAAAAAAAAAAACATACTGAACGTTTCGTTCTTAAAATATTTTATTATCACTTGTACTTGTAATTTGTTGCTATTATTATATATATCATATAATAATTATATGCATTTTGATGCCTGGTTGAATGCATGAAATTATGACACAATATGAAATTTGATCTAAAGCATATGAAAGCTGGTTTGATTTTGGACATACAGTATGTGTGAAATAAGCACTCCAATATGGCCTTTAAGTGCTATAATGGTTTTTAGACATCAGATTTAGTAGGAATTCTTATGACACTGACAAAGAAGTTTATGAAAAAACATGAATACACTTAATCGATACGCTCTTCCATTCATGTGTTTGCAGTTTAACACCTTTGAGCAACTCTGCATTAATTTTACAAATGAGAAACTGCAACAGTTTTTCAACCATCACATGTTTGTTCTGGAACAAGAAGAGTACAAGAAAGAAGGCATAGAATGGGAATTCATTGACTTCGGCATGGACTTGCAAGCCTGCATTGATTTAATTGAGAAGGTGAGTCACTAATAAATAAGAAAGTTGTACAACCATTTAGTGCAATAAATAATAAATGAATTAACAGACAAGCAGAATAGTATTACTGTTTGTGCTTTGGTTATGTGTAGAGATATAATAGCTAATACTTCCTGGTAATGTAATCAATTATTTTTTTTTTTATGTTTTAGCCCATGGGGATCATGTCTATCCTTGAAGAGGAATGCATGTTCCCCAAAGCCACAGATACCACCTTTAAGGCAAAACTTTTTGACAACCACTTGGGAAAGTCAAGTAATTTCCAAAAACCAAGGATTGTAAAGGGGAAGCCTGAGGCTCACTTTGCCCTAGTTCACTATGCTGGCACTGTGGACTACAACATCAACAATTGGCTCATAAAGAACAAGGATCCACTAAATGAAACTGTAGTAGCACTCTACCAAAAATCCTCACTTAAACTGCTGGCTATCTTGTTCGCAAACTATGCTGGGGCAGATTCGGGTAAGCAAAAGTGGTTCTACTTTGCTCTGACAGGGGTTGTGAGAATTACCTGGATGTCTTGTGTGTACTTGTATTGTACATGCATGCTGATATTTTCTATACAACTTATAGAAGTGATCTATATTGAGTTTTGCTGGTCTTGCCAGATAATACGTTATGCCCACCTCATCAAATTCTGTTTTAGTAGATGTAGTCACTAATCTACAACTACTCTTGTTCATAGGTGCTGTATTGATGTATTCCATCAATATTTTTGTGTGGTAATGGTGTACTTAGATTTTAAACCTGGTTTCTAAACGGTTGCTAACTTTTAAATAAAATATAGCTCTGTTTAATAGTGAACTTAACAGCCTTTCCAATGCGTACACAATGTGATGAGAACTCAGAGGATTGGGACTAGGCATTGGGAATGGGCCAATTTAATTCCCGGAGCGGGGGGATTGGATTGGGCTTTAAGGCAATACATGATGATACTATTTTTTTAAGCAGAGTCTGGGGTGAAAGAAAAGAAAGAAAAGAAGAAAAAGGGATCATCGTTCCAGACAGTGTCTGCACTTCACAGGGTATGTGAACACAGAATAAGTCCAGGGTACCATGACCTCTTCTGTTTAGTTGTATGATCTATTAATTACATGAATATTAACCACATTAATATTACTGATTTTCAGGAGAATCTTAATAAGCTCATGACAAACTTGCGCTCAACTCATCCCCACTTTGTACGCTGCATCATTCCTAATGAGACCAAGACTCCTGGTGCAATGGACAACCCTCTTGTTATGCACCAGCTTCGCTGCAACGGTGTGCTAGAAGGTATCAGGATCTGCAGGAAGGGTTTCCCTAACAGAATCCTGTATGGTGATTTCAAACAGAGGTACTACACTGTAACCTAATTAGCAGACTCATGGTAAAATTACTATATAACAAACTTTCACAAGTACCCTTTATGAGCATTTCATATTCTACAGATACCGTATCCTTAATCCTTCTGCAATCCCAGAGGGACAGTTCATTGACAGCAAGAAGGGGGCTGAAAAACTATTGGCTTCACTTGACATAGATTGCCAACAGTACAGATTTGGGCACACTAAGGTAAAAGGTTTTTTCTCTAGATTTTCTTTTAAAATTGTTTAATGAAAAATATATTTTTAAAATGATTAACTATATTTTTCAGGTGTTTTTTAAAGCTGGTCTGTTAGGTCAGTTGGAGGAAATGAGAGATGAACGGTTATCTAAAATATTAACAGGAATCCAAGCCAGATCCCGTGGGCTTCTCTCAAGAATTGAGTACCAGAAGATGGTAGAGCGCAGGTATGGCTTTTTTTCCTTTTTTAAATTATTTATTGATACATTAATTAATTATATATTTAATTGAAAATGTAACCATTTCCTCTGATTATTTTTTTCTTTAAATCCAAAAGGGATGCCTTGCTTGTTATACAGTGGAATGTGCGTGCATTCATGAGTGTCAAAAACTGGCCATGGATGAAGCTCTATTTCAAGATCAAACCATTACTAAGATCTGCTGAAGCAGAGAAGGAGATGGCCAACATGAAGGAGGAATTCCTGAAACTTAAGGAGGCTTATGCCAAGTCTGAAGCTCGGAGAAAAGAGCTTGAGGAGAAAATGGTTTCACTTCTCCAAGAGAAGAATGATCTGCAGCTTCAAGTGCAAGCAGTACGTACAGTATGAAATGTATTTTAAAATGGTTAAACATTAAGTATTAAAAATATATATAAATAGTAATGTATTCTATCGCTCTCATGTATACAGGAACAAGACAATCTGTGTGATGCTGAAGAAAGGTGTGAAGGGTTAATTAAGAATAAGATCCAGATGGAAGCCAAAGTCAAAGAGCTAAACGAAAGACTGGAGGATGAAGAAGAGATGAATGCGGAGCTAACATCAAAAAAAAGAAAGCTGGAAGATGAGTGCTCCGAACTCAAGAAAGACATTGATGATCTTGAGTTGACTTTGGCTAAAGTGGAAAAGGAGAAGCATGCCACAGAGAATAAGGTTTTTGTGTCTCATACATGATGTTTTATTTAGAGTGCGACAATGTGAATAAAATGTGAAATTGATTTTCTCAAAATATGCAATATCATAGGTGAAGAATTTGACTGAGGAAATGGCAGCTCTGGATGAAATTATAGCCAAGTTAACTAAGGAGAAGAAAGCCCTGCAAGAGGCTCATCAGCAAGCCCTGGATGACCTGCAGAGTGAGGAGGACAAAGTCAACTGCCTCACCAAAATCAAAGTCAAGCTAGAGCAGCAAGTTGATGATGTAAGTGAAATTATAATAAAGTTAGAAAACAAATACTTGTCTGAAAACTATTTTAATGTGCATTTTTTTATCAGTTAGAGGGATCTCTAGAGCAAGAAAAGAAGATTCGTATGGATCTTGAAAGGGCAAAGAGAAAGCTGGAGGGTGACTTAAAGTTGACCCAAGAAAGCATTATGGACCTGGAAAATGACAAGCAACAACTAGAGGAACGCCTTAAGAAGTAGGAATAAAGAAGCATTTTAAATAATACATATTAAATGTATGACACTAACTTATCATTGTTTTTTTTTGTAGGAAAGATTTTGAAATCAGCCAACTGAATAGTAAAATTGAAGATGAGCAAGTCATCATTGTGCAACTCCAGAAGAAAATTAAGGAGTTGCAGGTATTAAATTATATCTTATAGATAAAGTGTCTAATGATAACATGTAAAACAATGCTTAAGTTCTGTTTACTTTAGGCTCGAGTAGAAGAACTGGAGGAAGAACTTGAAGCTGAAAGAGCTGCCAGGGCCAAGGTGGAAAAACAGAGGGCAGATTTAGTGAGAGAACTGGAGGAAATAAGTGAGAGACTTGAAGAAGCTGGAGGAGCTACTGCGGCTCAGATTGAAATGAACAAAAAAAGGGAGGCAGAATTTCAGAAGCTGCGCAGAGACCTTGAAGAGGCGACTCTGCACCATGAGTCCACAGCTGCCACACTGAGAAAGAAACAAGCTGATAGTGTGGCTGAACTAGGTGAGCAGATAGATAACCTCCAGAGGATCAAACAAAAATTAGAGAAAGAGAAGAGTGAGCTGAAACTGGAGCTGGATGATGTGGTTTCCAGCATGGAACAGATTGTCAAGTCTAAAGTAAGTTCTCAATACGAACATTTTTTAAACAATTAATTAATCTGTACTATTCCTAATTACACATTCTTAGATCTTGGATAATGCATTCTGATTAACACCCTGTTCTAGTTTTTGGTTTTATTGCCCTAAGCATTGCTTGTGCCTATGAATAAACTTACAATACAGAACATGAACCCTTACACAACCCCACTTTTTTGTAACTGTAAAAGTTAAAGAAATTTCCATATTCCTCCAAAATATAAATAAGTTTAAGAGTTCTAGTGATCTTCTGCCTTATCGATGTTTTAGGATCAGAATGATCGAGTAGATTGATTGGTACAGAAGTTCTGGATAAAGTATTATGGCAAATTACATAGTCCATTGTTACAGGATATTTGTAAGGATGTCAGGAGTCAGCTGGAATATCAGAAATCAGTGATATTGTGATACTGTATCTTTTTACCCTTCTACATAGGGATAGAAATGAACATGTCAAATTTAATGCATTAAGCTACTTAATATGTAATTGATATGTACTGTATTATAATGGCAGCTGACGTGTGTCATTTGTAGACTAACTTGGAGAAATTGAGCAGAACTTTGGAGGATCAGCTGAATGAATCTCGAACCAAGTGCGAGGAAAATCAAAGATCCCTCAATGATTTTGTAACCCAGAAGGCAAAACTTCAGACTGAGAATGGTATGCTGAGAATGCCACGTGTAATATACCACATAAACAAACAAACAAATAATATTATCTATCTATCTATCTATCTATCTATCTATCTATGTATCTATCTATCTATCTATCTATCTATCTATCTGTCTCTCTGTCACTCTGTCTGTCTATTGAGTGTGTTTGTGTGGGTGTGTGTATATACAGTGCATATCATTAGTTACATGTACTGAACTTGACTGGATGATAAACGGTACAAAATGTATACTGTATAAATAATATTTCCTCAAACTTGAAATGAAATATTCTAATATTTTAAGATAACAGGGATTTTTTTAGATAATTTTGAATTTTTATGAACTGTAAACATTGAAATAAAACAAAAAAGGCTTGAAATATTTCACTTGATATGTAATAAATCTAAAATGTATTATTATAAAAAAAATTTTTAATTACCAACATCTATTCCTTAATATTCTAAGGAATTCTAATTTGAGTTGCACTAAATATATCGACGTACAGTACACCCAGAATGTTTTATTATTTTGCTTCCAAAGAGTCAGACTTTTTTGTATTTTTTAGGGTAGTCTTGTGGAATAGTTCTCTATGCTTCCTATATTACATTTGTAGTTCTCATTTTCAGTCCAGTCCCTGGACATTACTCTGAAACCTGACCAGTTTAAAAGTAATGTTTTTTGTTAGTTAAGCCACACAGTGACCTGAGACTCATTCATACATTAACATCTAACTTAAGGCATGAAACAGATTATGATAGATGAACAGGCTGGTAGTTAGTATACTGGTGATGCTGAGTGCTAAGAGGTTGGAACAGATGAGAGGGGAAATGAGGTTGCTGTTGATGTTCTTACATAAACAAATATTTTTTTAATTGTATCTTTAGGCACTTTAATTTAACTTATTGAATTTTATATGAAGAATAGGAAGAATTTAATGTAATATGAATAATGATACTATGTTATGAATACCACAGATGAGCTTTCAAGACAGGTGGAAGAAAAGGAGTCATTAATCTTTCAGCTTACAAGGGGAAAACAGTCTTACTCTCAACAGCTTGATGATCTAAAACGGCAGCTTGAAGAAGAGGTTAAGGTAAAGTGTTTCACATTTTATTTACATTCCATGTAACCGTGGACTGAACTGGGAACTTAACGATTAAATGTTTAAAATGAATTAATTCTGATTTTTAATATTAGCAACAGCAAATTATACTTTACTTATGTTTTCTCTTAAATAAAGATATGTGTACTGAGCTTTATAATGACAATGATTTTTATCAAGCCATGTAAATAATGATTACTACTATAACAATTTATGACAATATAATATGTGTCATATTTAAATCTAGTGCACAAAGTCACAAAGGGTGAATGAGAACAGAATCAGAGTGTTGATGTCATTGTTTTACAATGAATGCTTTGACCCTGACTATTCCAAATGGAAAAATTAATATATTCCCTGTTATTGGATAAAAGCAATAACATACTTAAAAATATTAACCAACAGCGCCCTGAACTTTTACCTCTTTTCTCAGGCCAAGAATGCCCTTGCCCATGCAGTACAGTCTGCTCGTCATGATTCAGATCTACTGAGAGAACAGTATGAAGAGGAGCAGGAGGCAAAAGCAGAGTTGCAGCGCAGTCTCACTAAAGCTAATGCTGAGGTTGCTCAGTGGAGAACCAAGTATGAAACTGATGCCATCCAGAGGACAGAAGAACTTGAAGAAGCCAAGTAAGGCATAAAATAATAGTAAATAATAAAAGTCACATGTTTGATCAATCTTTAGGCATTATATTAACAATATCAGACATTAAAAAATGCATATCTATACTAATATTATACTAAATCTGTAAACAGCCTAGAGGATTATATTGCTTTCGGATACAGTATATACAGATGATAAGATAAATGACAAATTAAGAAAATGAATGAGTAGAAAGAAAAAACAAGCATAGATGATTCCAGACAGGTGCTCTAAACGATATATAGAGTTATGAGAGATGTATAAAAATGCTGAACAGGCCTAGTCGACCTTGATTTGGGATCTACATGGCAAAAGAAAATAATTGATTGAGTATCGAAGAACTGGCTAGTGTTCCAACAGGAACAGTGACTGTGGTGACCTTTTGAGCCACACTACGAAAATAAGTAAATAAATAAATGTAAAAAATCTTACCAAGTACAAATATCTTGAAAATGTATTTAGTATTTCTTACAAACCAAATATAAGATTTCCAAACCAATTTCTAAACATTTCAACTAATTTTAAATTCCATAAAATATAAACAGCATCAACACTATTTTGTTTATACAGAAAGAAACTTGCTCAGCGTTTGCAAGATGCAGAAGAGGCTGTCGAAGCAGTTAATGCTAAATGTTCCTCTCTTGAGAAGACCAAACACAGACTTCAGAATGAAATTGAAGACCTCATGGTCGATATGGAGCGGTCAAATTCAGCTGCTGCAGCCTTGGACAAGAAACAAAGGAATTTTGATAAGGTATCTCTAATAAACATGGGTTTATATAATTAATCACTTCTTGGTATATTTCTTAATATTTTCTAAATTATGTGATTTAAAAGGCAATTGACTATACAGTATGTACATATACATTTAAGGTCCTTGCTGAGTGGAAGCAGAAATATGAGGAGTCTCAGTGTGAGCTTGAAAGCTCCCAGAAGGAAGCCAGATCTCTGAGTACCGAGCTCTTCAAGTTAAAGAATTCATACGAGGAATCTTTAGATCACTTGGAGACTCTGAAGAGAGAGAATAAGATCCTCCAAGGTGCGTATATGATTAAATATGAATATTTTTTCTAGTGTTTAATATACAACCCAGGCTAATCACTTTTTTTTAATGACAATCTGCATTTGTAGAGGAGATAACTGATCTAGCTGAACAACTGGGTGAAGGTGGAAAGACAATCCATGAATTAGAGAAGGCTCGTAAACAGCTAGAGCAAGAAAAAACAGAAATCCAATCTGCACTGGAGGAGGCAGAGGTAAAGCAGTGAAATGGTATTCGACTTTGAGGTGGCATCATGATGACAATTAATGACTGTTCTTTTTTTTTCCAGGGCTCCTTAGAGCATGAAGAGGGTAAAATACTAAGAAGTCAACTGGAACTTAACCAGATAAAGTCTGAAAATGACCGTAAATTGGCTGAAAAAGATGAGGAAATGGAGCAGACGAAGAGAAATTTGCAGAGGACAATTGACACCCTGCAAAGTTCTTTGGAGGCAGAGACTCGAAGCAGGAATGAAGCTCTAAGAGTAAAGAAGAAAATGGAGGGGGATCTTAATGAGATGGAGATCCAACTAAGTCAGGCCAATAGACAGGCTGCAGAGGCTCAAAAGCAACTCAAAATAACTCAATCTAACCTCAAAGTAAGAAGTACAGTTATTTTAGTAATGATAAATACAATATGTAATATTTAAAAAAATAAATATTTAAATAATATATAATTAAATAAATAAATAATTAAATTAAATAATTAAATATTTAAAATCTTTTTTTTTTTTTTAGGACTGCCAAATCCAGTTGGATGATTTTGCCCATGGCAATGATGACCTGAAGGAGAATATTGCCATTGTAGAGAGACGTAACGTTCTGCTTCAGGCAGAAATTGAGGAGCTCCGTAGCCTGTTAGAGCAAACCGAGAGAGGACGCAAGCTTGCAGAACAGGAACTACTGGATGTCAGTGAAAGAGTTCAGCTTCTGCACTCACAGGTGAGTGTTACTCCTTTCTAGCATATCTTATTGCTTTCTCTCATTGGTTTTTGACATGAGCATCAGTCATATTACTGACTATTTAATTTATAGAACACTAGCCTCCTGAACCAAAAGAAAAAACAAGAAGCCGACATATCCCAACTTCAAAGTGAAGTGGAGGATTCATTGCAAGAATGCAGGAATGCTGAGGAAAAAGCAAAAAAAGCCATCACTGATGCCGCCATGATGGCAGAGGAACTGAAGAAAGAGCAGGATACTAGCGCCCATCTGGAGAGGATGAAAAAGAACATGGAACAAACCATTAAGGACCTCCAGCAACGCTTGAATGAAGCAGAGCAAATTGCCATGAAAGGTGGCAAGAAACAAATGCAGAAGTTGGAGGCCAGGGTGAGTACAGCCTTGTACTTCACTTCACAAATTATAAATAATATTGGGAAATATCACAATAAGCATGGTTATACAGTATTTAAAGAACTAGAGTCAATTTTATACATACCAAACAATCATTTAGTAACACCTGTGCACCTACTTTGCCAATTATGTGTGTAATCATGTGGATAGGGGCAGGCAGCCTTGAGTAATTTTCATTTCAGCTATCCGAATGGGGAAAATTGCTGATTTTCTGATGGTGCAATAAAGAAAAACCTCCAATAGGTAGCAATTCTACAGACAGAAATACTTGTTGATGTGGCCAGGATGGTTCAGAAACAGAAAGGCTACAGTAACTCTCCTGACCACTCAATTTACTCTGTGGGGAACAGAAAAGCATCTCAGAAATCATGACATAGGTGCTCTTCAAAAGGAAAAGACCATGTCAGGTTCCTCTTCTTGCAGCCAAAAACAAAAAACTGAGGGTTCAGTGGGAACAGTTTCACCCATACAGGACAGTTGAAGGCTGGGGAAATGTCTGTTGAATCAAACCTGTGAAAAATCCATACTGGTGGAGGTGGTGTAATGGTGTGGGAAACATGTTCACTTTGGGCCCCTTAACCTGATTCAATTATTGCTTGAGTGCACGGACAAACTGGTAAAATGGCGACTCCATAAAGGCCCTTTTCATGTTATTTTGTCCACAACCTATGCAGTAATGTTATAATGTAACTGCTCTGATTTGAGCAAAAAATGGTCTGTTTGTATAATTTTAACAAAATTTATTCAGGTAAAAGACCTGGAGAATGAACTTGAAGCAGAGCAGAAAAGAAGCAGTGAATCTGTGAAGGGAATTCGCAAATATGAACGTCGCATTAAAGAACTTACCTACCAGGTTTGATTAGAAATGTTATTTTCTCACCTAATAATACCTAATAACATGCCAACATGTAACAGATAAAAAAGAAACACATTAAAACTGCTTTTTTTTCATCTGATGACCTCTAGTCTGAAGAGGACCGGAAGAACATAGCCCGTCTTCAAGATCTGGTGGACAAGCTGCAACTTAAGGTTAAGGCTTACAAGCGAGCTTCTGAAGATGCTGTAAGTAAAATTACAGGTGGAAATGATCTAACAAGGATGGTACCATGCAATTAATTTGTTGTTTACACTTTGTATTGTAGGAAGAGCAGGCCAATGTTCATCTTGGGAAATTCCGCAAACTTCAACATGAGCTGGATGAAGCCGCGGAGAGGGCTGACATTGCTGAGTCCCAGGTTAACAAACTGCGTGCAAAGAGCCGTGAACCTGGGTCTAAGGTGTGTTTATGGTGTTGTTCCATACAATTTCCACTATCTGTATGTTATGATTATATAATATGCAACATTTGGTATTGTAAACTGCTTAATATATTTATATTCCTCTATATTAGCAACTGACTGGATTTTTCCCTGCCTCTTGTCTTTAATACAGAAAGGATTTGATGAAGAGTAAAGCTCTGGACTTCCTCTGAGATCATTTGCTCTCCTTCCTGCACTGTCCAGCGTCACAAAATAAATTCACTCACTGCAGTCTGACCATTGTGTGTTCCCTGAACATAACTATTCATATGTGCTCTTGATGGACCTAATCTCAACATATGTTAATTATTATAAATTGAGAAAGTTATGAAGTGGCATAGGACCCTAACTACTTAAATAACAACCATGATTTTGCATAGAAACTATCTTTCAATGTTTTGTATTCAGTAACAAGAAAGGAAGTATACCTAAATTAAAATATTATAAATGTGATTCATCAGTAATTTAAAACCTAGCATTTAGGGTCAAGAATTGCAAGTATGTAATGTTGGATAGATGAACCTATTTTAAAAATTACATTCAGTGTTGAAAAGAGTAAAGACAGAAATTAATAAATGAATTAAAATAATGACAGGAGTGTTGTCCAAACAAAAGATATATGTAAAATTCAAGATAATTGAAATACTTTTGGATGATGAAATGGTGAAAGAAATCAAAAAGGATATTATTTTCGTGAACTTAAGTCAAAAACATTTACTGTACAACTGGTACATCTCCAGCTGAACCAGAATTGTAGATTAAAAAATAAGTAAAGTGTCACGATTGGGGTGTAGTGGCAGGTGTTGATCGCCGTGGGCAGTGAGGGCAGGCACAGAGGCAGAGGGGTGTGTAATCAAAAAAGAGTCTTT
>JAOVVA010000024.1:11166180-11177847 GCA_028565275.1 Leiocassis micropogon
GTGCCAAGTTGTAGTGCGGACTGGATATTCCGCTGTGGCGACCCCTTGTCGGGAGCAGCCGAAAGACCAACAACAACTGACTGATCCTGACACCTCCCATCTGTGCAATGCAGTTCTAACAAGCCAAAGTGAATACCTGATGTGATGAACTGGTTAAGCATCATTGCAAAGCTTGACTGTATCTGCTGCACACTGGCATGATATGTTGCCTCATATCCTTAGCAAGTCCAGCTTTACACTGTTAAACTGTGGGTCTGCTTTAGTGTTAGGAAGGGATTTCTGAATTCTGGATGAGTTGTAACTGAGTACCTCAGAGAAAAATAGATATGTTCTGGATGGTATGATCCTTAGTGAAATAACATAAAGGTGCACATAAAGAACATAATACCTTGCATTCAAAGGAGTTAGACAGAACTATGAACATTTTAATGTTTACATTATAACATACCTGTATATAGTACATTAGGATCCAGCTAATTACAAGGGTGAGTCAAATGAAAATCTTAAAATTGTTACATAAATTAGAATGTAATCATTATTTTTAGAGAAGTCTGAAAACACACACACAAACATGCAATGCGATATAACGCATCGAAAATGTAAAAAATGATACACTTTTCTAATATGCAATAAATAAAAACTGCAAAATTGTGTGTGAAAGTGAAAGTCACTCTCATCTAAAGCCATTGTCTCCCTAGCCTCTCTTTTTATTTTCTCTTAACAGTAACAAGACAAAAACATGATAATGCAATTGTTGCAGAGAAAGCTTATGACCATGTCAGAAGAAGGACCTCTCTTCCGACTGTCAAAGCAGTTACGCTCTGAGATTACATCAGTGTTTTAAGAATACTACTCATCATACTATTTGAAATGTCAACCTCAGTAATATTTAGCTGATTTTTGTAAGAGATTGTTTAGTAACTTTCTACATATCAGATTATATGATGAACATCCTCTTGAGCTGTGAGTGACCTGTAATTAAAGATTAAAGACATTGCTTACAATGAGCTGTAGATAATAAGGATATATTTTTCTGTCCATAGGCATGTTTTGTTGTTTACGTTTCACCATTTACATTACTCAATTTGTAGCTGTGCTTTCATTTAAAACCCACCAACTGTTATCCTCATGTTGGTGGGTTTTAAATGATCATTAAAGCAGTGGCATGAGATTTTATTTATTTATTTTTTAAATCCTCGCTTGGATGAGCTCTGCCATAAAATATTGTTTAAGACCTCCTGTCTCAACCCATGACTAAAGAACTATGGTGTTATTGCCAGCTAAAACACAGGGGAAAATCCATGTAGCCTACCTGAGGGAATGTTTTGGAATAAATTAAATACAAAATGTGTGTTTGAGAGAGAGAGAGAGTGAGAGAGATATCCGTTACTGATAAAAATACAAAAAAGGGCAACTAAATTCTGGAAAAACCTAAAAGAGAGCAAACCATACACACACACACCATTATACACCCTGACGAAATACAGACTCAGCTGTCTGGCCACAGAGACAGGCGATACAGACATTCCTGGCTGCCCTAAGAGAAGAGACTGTGGCAGCGGTGCACACTCAATAAAATAGAGACATAACAGTAATTCCACACTGAATGCCCTAAATACCACCACATTCACAATTAGTTCTTCACCAAATTCAATTTAATCATCCCCAACTTTAACTGCCCCCCGACTCTGACAAACAACGGACCTACTGGGGGAGGACAGAGAGAGCTGCGCGCGCACACACACACACATGCACACACACGCACTGATCGATGTTGTTATTAATATTATTATAATTATTAATATTATTAGGGCCCAAGAGCTATGTCATCAACCCTACAACACCATAATGTGCAAAGGGCTCTCATGTTAACCTGGTTGTCTTTTTTCACTAGACTGTGAAAACAAATTTCTGTACTATTTTATTTTATATATATTTATTTATTATTACTCTTTTTTATACTGCTCTGTTTTTATTTTCTCTTTTTTCTTTTTGATTTGTTTATTTCTGAGCTTTGAATAGAATATACATTTTTGTAATCCCAAAAAAGCACCTTTAAATCTTGACTCTTGAGAGAGAGAGATAGAGAGAGAGCACTTTTATTTTGAAGTCTCGCAGTTTTGCGCAGCCCTGGCATTACGGATAGTCTGCCTCACACATTTCCTTGTCCGAGTGACACATCCTGTGGCGTGCCTGGCTCTCTTGCTTTTCCATATCACACCTGAGGACGAAATGAACATCATACGAGCATGCCTACGCTTCCCAGGAACGAGTGTTTTATGTCGGTATGTGATTCACGCATGTAGCAGGTCCAGTGTATGGCCTGTTTAAACACATCTCAATGTCCAGAGTTAACTTGTAGACTTGCTTATTTGTGCGCGCAACAACAGAAACATTACTTAATATAAGCTGTCAGACAGACATGACCGGATGATGCACCTTCATGATCGCTTGTGTTTTACGCTTAATATCGTGTTCATGGAAAGTCATTGGGGACGAAGCGTTTTCCTTTCTTTATTAACGCTATAATAGATCTTTATACATAAATAAGCACACCTCATGTTAGCACGTCAACGTATTTATGGCGCAAAAGCATTTAAACATATTAGAATTTGTTTTATAGCTCATATTTTCGTGGGAAATCTAAGCAAAAAAAAAGTCCATGTTTTTTTTTTCCTTCGTGTGTTTAAGGGCGGTTTAATTGAAGATGTGTTGCTGCCACCAAACGGCGCGGAGTGAAAGGGTAACAACACAGAAAAGTTATAAACTGAGGAGGTTTTAATGCTATCACGTCGGATATGTATAGATAACACATTAACTAAATAATAATGCAAGATTTGTTGTGAAATGTCAGTTTATTAGTGATGGTGTGATGAAACCTCCTTTAGGTGGCGAGGCTTCCAGCCAGTAGTTTCACCAGAAGATTCATTTTATAAAGCTTAATTTAAGGGCTCATTGTACTGCCATCTAGTGGACAATTGTTCCGTAACAGAACTTTAAAAAAAAAAGACAGAATACTGTATACACATTCGCAGTCAGTGTTAATTAATCAAAAATTAAATGAATAAAAAACACAGTAAAGAAATTTATTTAAAGGAAAGAATAAAAAGAGTGTGAAAAAACAAACTAGATTCTAGAACGTGGTGGTTTAGTGGTTAGCAAAATAAAATTTTTGTCACATGCACAACCATACACAGTATGATACACAGTGAAATGCTTACATGACTGTTTATGATCTTGAAAAGAGAAAGGAAGTAAGAAGGCATAATTGCTAATATTAAAGAATAAAATTTTGTTACCATAAGATGAAATAGAATAAAATTAAGTATAAAGTTAAAAAAAATATGTGAAGTGACTTCACTGTCGTAGCACTGTCATCTTGGGTTTGATTTCCATCTTGGGTCTGTGTGCATGGAGTTTGCATGTTCGTCCCGTTCTTGGTGGGTTTCTTCCAGGTCCAAAGACATGGAGATTAAGCTAATTGGTGTTCCCTGTAATGAGGAATGTATATATAATGGGAATAAATACAGTTGTCACCACACGGCCTCCTTAGTTGGACTACAGATGGATATTCCCATACATAAACATGTATTCCTTCCTATACATTAATTTTAATACATTAATAAATTACCTCAATCTATCTCATCAAATCTCATCTTCACTCATCACTCATCTATACCGCTTTATCCTGTGTGCAGGGTTGCGGGGAGCCTGGAGCCTATGCCAACATAATTCAAGGGAACGAGGCAGGGTAAACAGGGTGCCAATCCATCTCATTTTTGTTTTCTATTGTTTTCTATTTTCAGGGCCAACAGTGCAGCTTCCAGTTGCAGTAAACTGCGGAACATCAGCTCCTTGGTCTCGTCATGGATGGGTGGTGAACAAAGAACACTAATCTCTAAGACAAAGGGAAATGAGGTCTTTCAGTCACCACCCTGGCATTACCAGCAGGTCCGCACTGGAAAAAGAGGCACAGAGTATCAGCCGAACAACATCAAGAGAAAGAGGACTCATGGTTGGATTAAAAGAATCAGCACAAAGGGTGGCATCGAGGTGATTCTACGTAGAATGCTTAAAGGAAGAAAATCACTGACACACTGAATCAGACTGAACCTTAAGCTCACTAAAAGGATTTGTGTGGTTCTGAGAAACTCAACCAAGTTTTGTTTGTATGTTGATATGAATAAAGAGTTCTATAGGAAAATCTGTTTTGTTTGAGTTGTGATGCGCAGATGGATTGGCTCCTTATTAGCAGTTTTTTGTAGATTATGGGGTGGCATGAAAACAGCTGTTATTATAATGACACTGTTTATCCAATCTTCTCTTTTCTCTGAGACAGTGACTTTTGGATCAAGAAGTGTCCAACATTAAACCTCACAACATTAATCATAATAATTAGACCTGTTGCAAAAATACATGTAACAAGTTGAATGTTTTGGCTAATAGTAGCTATTGCTCAATATTTAGCTAAAACTATAGCACCACATGGCATTTTGGACATCATAAAATTGTAACATTTTACAATTATATTCTTTATGATATTCTTTATACAACCTTTTTTCTTTAATTAAAGTTTGTTTGCTATAATCTGTTCATTCAACAGGCCTGAGAATTACAGTAATAAAAACATTGCCACACAAGTGGCTCAATAATATTTAGATCTGGTGACTGTGCAGGCCATGGGAGATGTTCAACTTCACTTTCATGTTCATCAAACCACACCGGTTTTGCTGTGTGTATTGTATGGGTGCATTATCATCCTGATGCACGGCACTGCCTTCAGGATACAGTGTTTGAACCATTGGGTGAACATGGTCCTCCAGAATGGTTCGGTAGTCCTTGGCAGTGACGCACCATCTAGCACAGGTATTGGGCCTAGGGAATGCCATAATATTGCAGCCCAAACCATCACTGATCCACCCTCATGCTTCACTCTGGGCATGCAACAGTCTGGGTGGTACGCTTCTTTGGGGCTTCTCTACACCGTAACTCTCCTGGATGTGGGAAAGACAGTGAAGGTGGACTCATCAGAGAATAGTACATGTCTCACATTGTCCACAGCCCAAGATTTTCGCTGCTGGCACCGTTGAAACTGATGTTTGGAATTGACACGAGTGACCAAAGGTTTGGCTTCCTCTTGCGTTCATGCCTGTTGGATGTGGTTTGTCCTTCTTGGTGGTATGCTGACATTACCCTGGATACAGTGGCTCTTGTTCCATCACAAAGACCTACAAACTTACTACAAACTTACAAAGACCAACATTTGTCCTCTCTTGAACTCTGTCACCCATAATGTTGTGTGCATTGCAACATTTTAAGCAAAACTGTGCTATTACTCTGCTAATTAAACCTTCACACTCTGCTCTTACTGATGAAATGTGCAATCCATGAAGATTGGCCACCAGGCTGGTCAAATTTAGCCATGAAACCTCCAACACTAAATTGGCCAGTGTTTCAGTTTCACTGTCCAACCCCTTCGCATATCGTATACAAATACTTAAGCATACAGTGACAAGCCAACCCTGGTGTTTCCGGGCGGGGTTCTGGCTCCCCGGGGTGTGAATCTACAGGACCTCAGGGGTGTGAGGTACAGTGTTGCATGGCACCAGCATGCTGGCGGCAGATCCTCTGGGTGTTGTGGGTTGCGTGATGGTGCCTTCATGAAGTGGACTTGTTTGTCCAGAGGACTTGCTCTTCCCACAGTGGTACTTTTTACATCATTTAGATGAGTTGCACTAAAATTTCATTGTATGGCTGTGCAATATTTTATAATATTTTATATATTAATATCTTTATATGCAAATAATAATAATGCACCCTACAAAATGTAGATATGTTACAGTGATTTGTGTTAAGCCCCAGATTTCTAAATTTGTGAATGTTTTCAATATTGCATACATACTATGCTTTCATTTGGTTCTCTGCTTTTCTGAAGTAGGAAATTCCCCTAGCCCATGAAAATTCTGTCTTCTGACCACTGCTGACTTGACAGCCGACTTACTTATAATAAAATTTCTGCATGGGAATAACAACATTGTGCAATAAGGTATAATCAGCATTTCTTTCCTCACAAGTGTTTGCAGTGGCCTAGTGGGATTTTGTTTGTGGCTTTTTCCCAAAAGATCATCTGTGACAAGATATGACAATCACAACCCATTCTGGCTTCTGTTGAGAGAAACCTCTCTCCTTCCCGTAGACCCCTGACTTGAGAAGGTTTCGTTGAGGAAACATTCTGTTTATTGTTCAAGATGCGTTTTTAAATCGGGTATCCCAGTCCCTCAAAACTATGCACTGCCATTTGAAGGCAAAGTTAAATATACTGCACATATATGTAAATTTTCTATAAACTTTATAAATCTTACAATCTTAGAGCATTGGTTTAACCCCAACCACAAATCTGCTGCATAGTAATGAGGTATTAAAATGCAAATTAGCGTATCGTTACTTACTGTTTGATACTGTTTAGGAATAAACCTTACAATTTCAGTAAAGGTCATATTTGGCAACCTTCTAAAGTTACCAGGTCCAAAACTTTGTGAATTACTCTTGCGGCAAAAAAAACAATGAGTAATGTATATTACTGTATATTTGTTTTTCAACCAGCTCCTTTAGCCTTTTCACCAGACTGAAGGGTAAATGATGAAAACTTTTCAGTGACTTTGAAGAAAATAGCTAAATGGACTGTATACGTAGGTAATAGGTAAGAACGTAACTGGATCAGAGTACCTTTTTTCAAAATTAAATTAAATCAACACTGTGCAAATTAAACTTTATTAAGTAATTCTTCGAACATATTCACCAAAACAGTTACATTTTATTCTTTTTTTTTTTTTTATTATTATTATTAACAGATGTATTTGTACCTATGTTGTCAGAAGACCCACACCTGGCCTCCCAGGGCAGTACCAGTTTGGTCCCAAATGGTACCAGCCCTGGTACGTTGCCCTCCAGCTCAGGCAACCCAGAGCACCTCCCAAGAGCTGATTTGGGAATTGAGGAAAATAAGCAAGTAGGCAGAACAGTAGAAACAACCAGAGACTCAGCAGCAGGACACAGAATAAGAACAGAATGCGCAGGGGTGCTCCAGACATACCACCCAAGCTCAGATAGGGCCCAAACACAGCCACCTCCTCAGCCAGCAGCAGGCAACAAAAAGAAAGCAGGAAAATGTCCTCAGAGACCTCGTACCCCCGCCATAGCATGCCAGAGCTGATGCAACCAGCCTTTGTCTCACCCTCTCGTAACAGCAATAAAGGCTGGACTTCTGACCCGACTGCATGCTCTTGAGATCCAGATAGGCGCTCGTAGCAACTCCCTGTGGCATTCTCCAGCACGCTTAGCAGCTTTCGAAAGCCCAACCACAGCCCCCCTGCCACAGCCAGCCGTGAGAGATGCCGCAGAGTGAGTGTTAAGGAGCGCCGCACAGATAAAGACAGGAGGAAGACAAAGGAGCCTACAAAGATACAGGTCCACCCCCAGCCTGATCGGAGAAAAACTCTGTCGAAAAGACAAAAAGAGAGCTTTAGTGACATTGCAAAGCAAATCATATTCATAAAACATTTGTTTTTAAATATCTTAAATTATGTCTCTTTTCATTTATTTTTTTGTTTTTACTTTTAATGTTTTACTACTAAATGTTATCTTTGTTATCAATGTTATCTTGTTTTACTGTTTAATTTATTCTTGTTTGATCTGAGCTATGTAAATAAAATGCATTATTATTATTATTATTATTATTATTATTATCATTATTATTATTATTAATGACATATTCTTTTACTACAACCTAGAATAGTAAAAGAGACTCCTATCAAGATAACTAAATAACAGATAATGCCACTGTTATAAGAGCACTGCAACATAAGACCTTTTTGTTCTAACGCTGAATAAGGTGCACCACAAATATATTAGTGCGACTGAATGAGTAGAACATTCCATGTCTCCATCATTCTTTGGTTACTGTACATTTTTCATCTATCTATTATCCTCACTGAAATAAATGGTCGAACAATCATCAACATTAACAGTACTGACTCAGTAGACCGATAGAAGCAGATGACTCTATGCTTTGTAATCTTTATTTTATCCATTGCTTATGAGTACATTCCCAAAAGCATACTGCTGTTACACTTGTTATTAGCAGCTGAGCAGTTGACTGGGGTTCACTGAAGATGCTTTTAGTCGAGTTTATAGATCTGACGTTCTGTGATCTTTCTTTTCAACAGGGACATTTAGTTTGCATATCTGTCTGTTATCACAGATTCCTGTATGTCACCATAATAATACATGTGGTGCAGTGGATAGCATTGCTGTCATTCAACAGGTTATCCTAATGTAGTTCCATTTCCCTGGCCAATACATCATACAGTACTTTTGTTGCCTTGGACAACAGTCTGCTAAATACTTCACTTGTACAAACAAAATTAATCACTGATAATTGGCTTTCACATGATTGCAACAGCCACTTAGATTATAGGTCAACTAGATTATAGGTCAGTGATTAATTAGTTATTCTGAGTAAACGGATTTTGTCACTTTGCTGACATCCTGGCTGCTGATAGCAATTTTGATTTCTGGTGATTAGAAGGACTTTTCAGATTGTTTAGCACCTTGTTCTTCATGGGGAAAGAAACTCTGACATCCTCAATTATGTTAGTAATAATCAAGGTATACATTTTCAGTCGTGTATTTTTAGTTTTTTATTTATTTTATGGAAGTACAATTTTATAGTCAAATGTCTCACAGTGGCTTAAGAACAATAGATTTATAGCAAAGGTCATCTTAAAACTACTTAAAAATTATCAAGACCTGGCAACAGATCCTCACTCGCATTTCTCACTCTTGCAATAACATACTTTTTTACTCATACTTAGTATTAGTTTATTTGTAGTTGTAGTATAGTTGATTCTTATAATAAATATGGAGTGCAATGGGTTAATAATTACAGGAAACGCATATTGATATATATGAAGGCAATTACAAAAAAATACAAAACTAAAAAATGTATACCTTGGTTATTACTAACATTTGTTATATCAAATACAGAATATTCAGTACTATCTGTATGTTTTTCTCCTACAGGAGAATTTCTATATGCTTTAACATTGACAGGACACATTTGTAGTGTAATAGTAAAATTACTGATAATGGAAATGATATTATTATACAGTACAGTTTCCAAAACATTGATTATTATTAACCTTAATGAGTATTGAGTGTAGGTAAGGGGAATGTGCCATAACAATAGTAGATATCATACAAATAAAATTTCCTGCCCTTGACTTGACTTTTACATTTACTGCTTTTGTCTTCTCTTTGTTCTCACACACTGCATTAGTGAGCAGGTTGGTGGTGCAGAACATTGTCACCAATAAACATTACATTTGCATTTTACATTAGATTGTATGTTCTATAACAGTAAGGAAAATGTTTAGACTGTAACATTTATAAGTACTCTGTGCCAGAGAACTAATGGAATGGCTAATTGTTGTCACGAGTCACATTCTTGCATTAGCACACACACAGACACATACTGGGCAATCCTCTTACAAGAAGTGCACATGTACAGTATGTGTTTTAAAGTGTACGTAGACTGTATGTGTAGCTCACCTGTAAAGATAATGGCTTCTCTTTGCAAAAACACTATAGTGGGATACCCATAAGTTCAGCAAGGGTCCAAACAGGACCATGGCTGACAGAAACAAATGGAAATGGCGGCGAAATAATACATTGCCCAGCAGTGCAGCCGCCAGGTCAGTTATGACCACAAGCATAGAGTTCAAAAACATTTGAAGCACAGAGGTCCGAGGCAGACTGAACAGTCTTACCCCCAGCGTCCTGTTGAAAAAATTTTCAGCTTTCAAGCGTAATCCAAATATACTGTATACTAAAGACTGATCCAGCACATGGTTTAATTCTTTTGAAGTAACTGCTAAATCTTCAGTATGTGTCCATGCCTAGCTTCTTGTGTCTTTTTCTGTTGTGTGTGAATCTGGAGGGTTCCCTTGCAAACTTTGCACCACTACCCGCAACCGTACCAGCCACTAGGCTTCATCTTACTATATTTAGGAACTGTACTGTACCTTATTTTTCCCATGTCTCCTGCTGTGCCTATTCTTAGATTCAGCTGTCTGTGTCTAAACCTGTTTCTGTCAATTATTATTGACCTTACTTTCTGATGTTAGTACCACATCAGCTTTAAAAAGAGCAGCTGAAGGTGCTGTTACAATATTAGTTGATGGAGGTCTACTGTTTCTTATATAATGCTTAATTGTAACAAAGCGGCATGGTGGCATAGTGGTTAGCACTGTGGCATTGCAGGGTTTCCTACCATAGTCCAAAGACATACAGGTTACGTTTATTGACGTTGTGTCGGTGTGTGTGTGTGTGTGTGTGTGTGTGTGTGCGTGTGTGTATGTGTCACAAATGTTTTGCATTGCAAATATAAGAGAGTCAAAGTCAACTTCATTGTCAATTCTGCTACATGTACAGTGCATACATATAGAGAATCAAAATTACGTTTCTCTCAATCCTCGTTATAAATAACACAGAAAAAAAAACCTTAAATAACACAAACTTAGAGAAAAACAGAGGAAAGATAACTGAGTTACTGTCCTGCAAAAAGGGACAGTTAACATCACAGAAGGTTGATATGGTGCAAAACGGAACAGTGCAATAAGAATAGTGCAAGTGTGCTTATTTTAGTTGATTAAAGTGACATTTTAAAGAGCAATATAAAACAGTATAAAAACGGTGTACATTTTTTTTTTTTTTAGTTATTTTCCTGGGTTGAGGTAATGGACTTACCAATGGTGCATGTTCTGAGTTGGGTGGGTAGGGTCACGGGCGATTTTGAGAGCTTCGCGTGTGAGGCGGGTGTTGTAAATGTCCTGGAGGGATGGGAGAGAGACACCAACGATCTTCTCAGCTGCTCTCACTATGCGCTGGAGAGTCTTCCGGCAGGACGCGGTGCAGGCGCCGAACCACACAGTGATGCAGATGGTCAGGATGCTTTCAGTGGTGCCTCTGTAGAAGGTGTGCTTGATGGGTGACGGGGCTCTGGTTCTTCTCAGCTTACGGAAAAAAGTAGAGATGCTGTTGTGCTCTCTTGGCTAGTGCTGCAGTGTTGTTCAACTAAAATAATGTTTTTGCTTTTTTTTTGTCTCTTTGCTAGACATGGGTATCCCCAACACAAAGCTAGCAAAGAGGAAACAGAGGACATGATGTGATGTATGATGTAAACTGCATGCACTCTATAAAAAAAGGTCTTTGCCATCTTCTTTTGACAACTCTTTAGCGTTTCTTTTCTTAACTTTAGTTTCAGCCTCTTTTTTTCAAGATTGTCCTTGCTTTTCAGGAATGGAAAAGGGAATTTTTCTCTGGGTTTTAGTATAATGGGCAGCATTTCATCTGTTGACAGGTTTTTGCTTCAGAAAATTAAGCATCTAAGGTTCCCAAATTTCATCTAATTCAATTACTTGTAATACAGTATAAAAAAAATTTATCCATAAAATTAGTGAAATACTATTTTCTTAAACAGTGATGCTTTAATGAACTTTCCAAGATGTCAGAATAAATGTAAATTAATATGCATACAGTGGGGCAAAAAAGTATTTAGTCAGCCACCAATTGTGCAAGTTCTCCCACTTAAAAAGATGAGAGAGGCCT
>JAOVVA010000024.1:11181064-11192068 GCA_028565275.1 Leiocassis micropogon
TAAGCAGCTTGGTGTGAAGAAATCAACTGTGGGAGCAATTATTAGAAAATGGAAGACATACAAGACCACTGATAATCATCTCTCAAAATGATCGCAAGAACTGTGAGCAAAAATCCCAGAACCACACGGGGGGACCTAGTGAATGACCTGCAGAGAGCTGGGACCAATTTAACAAAGACTACCATCAGTGAGGCTACTGATCCGTGTAAAGGAAAGAATGAATGGGGCCATGTATCGTGAGATTTTGAGTATAAACCTCCTTCCATCAGCAAGGGCATTGAAGATGAAACGTGGCTGGGTCTTTCAGCTTGACAATGATCCCAAACACACCGCCTGGGCAACGAAGGAGTGGCTTCGTAAGAAGCGTTTCAAGGTTCTGGAGTGGCCTAGCCAGTCTCCAGATCTCAACCCCATAGAAAATCTTTGGAGGGAGTTGAAAGTCCATGTTGAACGTTTGACCTCTGTCATTGCCAACAAAGGGTATATAACAAAGTATTGAGATGAAATTTTGTTATTGATCAAATCCTTTTTTTCCACCATAATTTGCAAATAAATTATTTAAAAATCCTACAGTGTGATTTCTCATTTTGTCTCTCATAGTTGAGGTATACCTATGATGAAAACTACAGGCCTCTCTCATCTTTTTAAGTGGGAGAACTTGTACAATTGGTGACTGACTAAATACTTTTTTGCCCCACGGCACGTTGTTGTTAGTCTTTCAGCTGCTCCCATGAAGTGGTTATCACAATGTACCATCCAATCCATACACAACCTGGTACAGGTTTTACACTGAAGGCCCTTCCTTCTTCTTCTTTGTTGTTTCATGCCAGTTGGATCTCAATAAGTTGGTTACATTACAGGCTACTGTAGTTCTAATCACCCCCTTCATCATCCCAGCCTCTTAAAGCTGCCTTGACTTGTACTGTGTCTTGAGTGCTTTGTCTGCTTTATCCGGTACTTTTACACACTCTTCCTTCTCAACACATTTCCTCTTAGTAGCACTCAGCATCTAGTTGGAGTTCTGTAGGTTGCATCACTGCTACCTATATCTCCCCCGCTATCCTTAGCTTGCCTGTCCTTCCTAACGGACTCTTTCTATTTTATCCATGCTTGGGACTGGCACTGCATCCAGTGTTGCCATGTCGCTGAACAAGGAATCTGAAAATTATTTTTAGGTTTTAATAAATAGGCACAAACACCTATAAACCACTACAATCCATTTTCAAATAAATTTCAAAGGAAATGCTATGATATGACAGATCTCTATTGGTGCTTGTTGCAGTAAAAAAAATGTATTATTGATGAGTAACATTGTATGTCACAACAATGTCAAGAAAAATAGGCTTCTATAACAAAATGATTTAAATTCTTCCTGTCACAGAGTTTATTAGTATTTCAACTAGTTTAGAATGTAAGGAAATGTGAATTAGAGCTTTATATTGTTGTTCTTTTGGCGGTGCAATTTCTATGTTACAGCAGCAAAGGGTCCCATCCAGGTGTCACAGGAACACTTGGCACAGGTTTTATGCTGGATGCCCTTCCTGACACAACCCTCACATTTTATCCAGGCTTGAGTTTGGGCATTGGGTGGGAATTGAACCCAGCATTGCAGGTAAAAACTTTTTCACTTTTTTCACCAATGTCCTAAATTAGAGGTTTATTGATATTAATATTTGATGAACGGCTGATTTTATTAGTCTGTCTTTATATCATTTGTTTTCGATTGAGTACGTAATGGAATCATACTTGCCAACCTTGAGACCAAGAAAATAGGGAGCATTTGCAAACCAAAATCATGTTCAGATTTTATCCTCGCCCCTGCTCTACCCCAGACCATGCGTGGGGCTTTTTTTGCGCCTCCAGTGCAGTAGGTGGCAGTAGCACATTATTTTCTGTTTGTCACCCGACAGTAAAAAGGGACGAAAGAGATGTTAACGGACGTAGTTTTCTAAGCTTTCTAAGTTGTTATTTTCGAAGTCACCCGAGTTATCCGTTTCCTCTCACCTGTGTCAAAATGCAACCGGACCTGGAGAAATGTCCGAGGAGATTACTAGTCTGTGAAAAATCCAACTTCTTGAATGAAGCATCACGTCATGAAGCGCACGTGTCTAAACACAGCTTCAACTATAAGGTGAGCTTTAACCAGCAGCACTGCTTCAACAGCTGTTCAGGAGCTCAGATCTCTTTCTTTCTATTTAATTTAACATAACGGTGAAATTAAACAATTTTGTATGGAGGAGCAAACTGCTCAAATTAAAACGTCCAGATAACTCAGCCAGGTGAACAGTTTTAATAACACTGCACTGTTTACACTGAGACATTGGAATACATTGTTAAAATATTGCATGCATTAATTATATAATAAATACATGTGAATCAACTGCTGCATTTTCTAAAACATTAGGAAGTTATTATGGCAGAAAAGATCATGATTATTTTGGTCCATTTTGAGATCAGGATTACATAACACAGTAACTCACTGACTTTGGAAACATCATGTATGTATTTATTCAACATTAAATAAAACAACCTGGTGTTTTTGACAGTGGAGATAAATACCCCAGAGATAAATACCCCAGAGATAAATACCCCAGCATGAGTGAGGGTGAGTTTAGTGAGGGACGAAAGCGCACTGCCATAAAGTTAATAGGTGTGACGGATTTCTAACCCAAAATGAGAACTTCAGAGCAATGAAGGAAATGCAGCACATTAATCATTTAATATAAATTATCATGTTTTCATACTTTTCAAAGCCAAAATTTGATTAATTGCACAGCCATAATGTAGTGTGTGTGTGTGTGTGTGTGTGTGTGTGTGTATAATATATATACAGATTTGGCCAAAAAAAATTGTACACACATTTGTACACACATCATGATGATGATGATGATGATGATACCACCAATGATCGTATGACTACTGACATCTTTAGAGGAAACATAATACTGCACATTGCTGCCATAATGCAATCTGAGGTTTAAGAAAGGGCATAGATAACAACTGCTGAAGTGTGTATCCAATTTTTGGTTTACTCTATATACATGTATAGTACCAGTCAAAAGTTTGGACTCGAGTTTGGATTTGTTTTCTATATTCTAGCATTCTAAAACAATACTGGATTTTTTTTCCAAACTATAAAATAACACATATGGCATTAGGTAATTAAGTAAGAAGTTCTTATTTTAAGACACAAAGGTCAGCTGTTCTGGAATAGTTCTTGCAGGAACAGTATTGTCAAGTGCATTTGCATAACCCATCAAGCACTATGATGAAACTGGCTCTCATGGTGACCTTTCCAGAAAATCAAGACCAAAACTTACCACTGCTGTAGAGAAGTTCATTTAGAGTTACCAGCCTCAAAAATCACCAATTATCATCACCTCAGATTAGAACCGTTATGAAGGCTTTACAGAGCATAAGTAGCAGACACACATCAACATCAACTGTTCAAAAGAAGATTATTGCATATTTTGGATGCATTCAGCATTGCATTATAAGGTAGAAAGAAATAAAAATCAGGAAAATCAAGGTGTGTCCAAACCTTTGACTGGTACATGCATAATATATTTAAGAAACCTACGCACACATGTGGGCATTACATCCAACAAAAATGACAAACAGGAAGTAATCTGAGTTCGGGATTGTGAGGTGCCAATGCTACCATGCAGATAAATCAGCATCATCTAAATCGTTGATATTTTCCCCAAAATAACTTGATTATCTCTTGATTATAACTTGATTATCTATTTTGGGGGAAATCAAGTTATTATCAATTAATAACTTGATTTTCCCCAAAATAACTTGATTACTCCTTACTGGGAAATCAGTGCAATAGACTGAGCGAATGTCTGTCCCTCGCAACCAAACTCTTTTACCAACCTGCTAACTAGGTGTGAATATTTATGCAGAAAAACAATTCCAGGTTCAGGCACGTTTTTCCTGTTGTTTATTTTGTACTTAAAAATGTTGTTTTGCAGCTGTCTTTACTGATACCAGAATGTGGAGCGCTACCTGCTGAGATAGCAAAAGTTTTCAATAATTTCAGCTCATATTACCTTGTTCGAGATCTGCCAGTTTACAGATTCCTGGAAGAGGACATGCTTGAAATGATAAAGAAAGGTAAACACAAAGGATGTGTTCATTTACCACATATTTCTTGTGTTCTGGTTCTGTCCTAAATGTTTTCGTTTAATTTTCACAGGCAGTTTTTATGCACTCTCCTACAAAACCCGGCTTGATGAGGACAATGTTTTTGCGCTTTTCAGCAGTAAGTATGATTACAGCATGTCAAGTCATTACCTATATAAAAAAAAAAAATCATATCAGAATCAGGATTTTAGCATTGTTTCTGAATTACTGAAATGTCAATTGAAATCATTGAATGAACCCACTTTTACTTTTAGAAAGTGCTTTATCAGGTGATGCAGGTCAATTTTTTACCTCACTCTCAAGTTTTTATGTGGGGATTTAACATGCATCCTATGCTTATCTTGCTCCTATTCCAATCCATATTTAAAATCTTTGTCCCCAAAATCTATAGAGGTTCGTGTCTATAGAATGACAGAGAACTTTTTTTAGCCATGAAGTACACTGAAGCTTTAACCTTTTTCTGAATGTGGCCAAAAATATTAAGACGACATATGCCATATGTTATGATTCTCCTTGTGCACAAAACAGGTGATGTCACTAATCAGTATGAGCTGGCTGATTTGTAAATTAGAATCAGCAGGTTTGGTTAATGTCTGGAAAAATATGTATATGACAGGAATTTTACTTTTTGAAGCCGGGGTGTCCACCTCCAGAAAAATGGCTAAAACTAGAGAATTCTCAAGTGAATTGTAAAACACTGTGGCGAAATTTTGGTGCATAATCTTCTGGAAACAATCAAACCTGCGTGGATTGAGCAAGTGACACCAGAGTACTGCAGATGCTATGCTCAGCCAGGTCCAGTAGGTTTTGAAGAATAAGGGACTAAATATTGATTATTGTATGGTAATTTCATTGCATAAAATAAAAAGATTCTTCTTATTATGTTAGTCCTTATTTAAAAAAAATATTGAGTGTCATTAAACTATTGACATTCACTTTTGTCTTAACACCTTTGGGCATCACTGTGTGTGTGCGCGTGTGTGTACAGTCTGGGCCAAAAATATTGGCACCCTTGCAATTCCGTCAGTAAATGCAACACTTCTCTCAGAAAATTGTTCCAATTGCGAATGTTTTGGTATTCATGTGTGTATTGTTTTTGTTTGCACTGAAACAACAACAACAAAAAAAACAAAGAAGAAAGACTAGAGTTTGCCAAAACTTGTATGACAAAACCACAATCCTTCTGGGAAAACATACTGTGGACAGATATGACAAAAGTAGAGCTTTTGGTAAAGGACATCATGGTACTGTTTACAGAAAAAGAAATGAGACCTTCAAAGAAAAGAACACAGTCCCTACAGGCAAACATGGCAGAGATGTTTTGGGGTTGCTTTGCTGCTCCCGGGACAGGATGCCTTGACAGTGTGAACGGTATCGTGAAATTATTTCCAAACACTTACAGGGCGCAACGTAATGGCCAATGTCAGAAAGCTGCATCTCCACCAGAGGTCATGAGTCTTCCAGCAGGACAATGACCTGAGACACACTTCAAAAGCACTCAGAAATGGTAACAAACAAAGTGCTGGAGAGTTCTGAAATGGCAAGAAATGAGTCTAGATCTGATTCCCATAGAACACCTGTGGAGAGATCTCAGAACAGCAATAGGGAGAAGGCATCCTTCAAATCTGAATGAACTGGAGCAGTTTGCAAAAGAAGAGTCGTCCATAAGTCCAGTAGAGAGGTATAAGAAACTCATTCATGGTTACAGGGAGCGATTGTTTTCTGTTGTTTTTTTATTTGACTTTTGTTCTGTTTTTTTTTGTGTTGTTCCAATGAAAACAAACAAACAAACAAAAAATTAACATGAGAGTACCAAAACATTTGCAACTGCATGACTGTATGTGTGTACAGTATATGCAATTTTTAGGTTTGATTTGCTTAAACATGTTAACCACTAATAGGCGTTTCTTTACTCTCATCAAAATGAATGATAAACTGTTAAAATATACAATAATCCCCAATAGTTAACAGTACAATAAATAATACAGTATTGCAGTTTTCAATAAATAAATGTATGTAATCTATATATCCTAAAACCAGATCTCACTCAATGTTTTTGGTTATTTGTTTTTCTCACAAAGATTTTTACCAACATACCTTCAAATAATATTATGTAATTATTCCCTAAATTCTATTTACATATATGCATATGTCAAACACATATTTTCCATAGTAGTAACATGCTATCGGCGGTTAACTTTTGGTCTAATAAGGAAAATTTTTTATTTAACATAGTACATCACATAATACATGTTTGCTCTTTAAACTTTCGTGATTGACAGGTACACTATGTGTTTTGTTTTAATTATTATTATTATTTTTTCCCCCTTAGAAAAGTTGATATTGTCTCTTGATAAGGACACATATGAGCAGCTTGGCTTGGAGGGAAAACCGTCAGTATACAATCACAGAAAGCCCATGAGATATGGTGAAATGTTTTATAAGCATATAACTCAATAAACAATAACTGCAGAACTGTCAAAATCTGATTTTAGTTTAATGTACATTTTTTCCTGTAACATCTCTACATTTGCAGTTGTAACTGTGGATCTCGCTGATAAATCATTGGTTCCTGGTGCAAAGCGGTACAAGCAAGTTCTTCTTTGTTTGAAAGAAAGAGTGCCGCTGAGAAGCGACTTTCTATTAACAGATAGCCATTCAGGTTTGTAGTAAAGATCTCTTGAAGGCTTCTATTAATTTTACATATTGGTTATTGAGTGTAATGTATATTTAAATGTTTACTTTTCTTCTACAAAAAGAGAGGAGGACATGATTGCTGTGTTAAAGTTTTGTGAAGTAAAGCATGCCATTTTTTTTTATCTATCATCTTATCACCATGGCATCTTGCCCATGTGTCCTTCATGATATTGGTTTCCTTAGAACCTGGAGATTCTGACATGTGGGAAAAGATTAACTGTAGATTTTCAGAAAGACATTCACCTAATTGCTACTCTTTAGACTCGCCCTCAAGCTGTTATGAAATTTCATTTACAATCGTACTTGGATTCAGTTAGGATAGAACTTTTAACTTGATGCCCAAATAATTTTTCAGTTCCATATTCAAATCATTCACACTGTGTTGAGGCTCACTTTAGGATTCAGGCATTTGATATTCCTTTATGAGTGAAGAGTTATGCTTTTGTGATTTGTGGGATGTTGTATGAATTAATACACAAAATTACTCCTAAAGTACTAAATGAAGCAGATGTATAGGACTAAGCATTTCATGCTAAATTTAATTTCTTTGATGAAAGTTTTATGCTTACTTGTCATTTAGAACTTAGGATTGAAGGACATATTTATGTGTTTTTTTTTTTAAACTGCTATCAGCTTTTGTTCATTCTTGTTTTTTATGACTTCAAATTGCCTCACCAGAAGACCCAGTACAGAACACACTTTTCTACAGTTTGCAATGAATTCAGTTTAAAATTATAGCAGTACATTTATTTGTTCCTTGTTTCACTTGTGACTTTTTGCATTTGATGTTTTTTTGTTTTTTTTTTTACTATTTTTTTCTCAGATTTAGCAACCGTCATTTCCCTCCCACTAGCTAGTTCTTCCCATTACACAACAGAGAGCAGGTGCTTCCTCTGAGACACATGAAGCCATCCATTGCATCTTTTCAAACTGCTGCTCATGATTTGTCATGAACAAAAAAGTCCTAACTAGGAAAAGTCATAACTACCCCTTTAAATACATTACCAGTCAGACGTTTGGAGACATCATATAACTCCATGTTCTGTCCAAATTTTGACTTTGTTCTACATTGTAAAACAACACTGAAGGCATCCAAAATATGCAATCTACTTCCATTATTTCCATGCTATGCAGCATGTATTGTTACTGCCTCAAAGTTACAGGGTCCTGGGTGCAAGTCTGTTGTCTGTTGGTGATTCACATATTTTTTATCTATCTGCGGGGGTGTTTTTCAGCTTTCTGTTGTCCTCTTTAGCATGTGGATTGGTTTCTCACACTAAATTACCCCTGGGTATTAAATGTCCTATACAATGATTAACCATTACATTAAAACCACTTAGGTTTTGGGGTCCCCCTTGTGCCGATGAGGTGGCCCTGGCCCTTTGGGGTGTGGCATCACAGGGCCTCTGAGGGTTTGCTGTGGTGTCCATCACCAGCAGGTTGGCAGTGGATCCTTTGGGTGCTGTTGGGTTGCTGTGTGAGACCTCCATAGCCTCCAGACTTGTTTGTTTTGTGCATCCCATGGATTGGATTAGATTGGATTGGGATTCGGAGCCCAGCTCTTGGCTACTTTGCATGCTGGGCCCTGTACATTGGGGGCGTGGTGCGCTGGGTGTTCTGGTGCCTTTTTATTGTGGCCAGCAATGACTTTTTACAGCGATTTGTTCTGCATTGGCACTTCTGTGTGATTGGACTGGATGGGATAGCCTTTGGCCATACCTTGCAGGCATGGGTGAGCCTTGGGTGTCACCAGTTGCTGGTATATAATTGTTGATCAATGTTTTTCAGTTCACCTGATGTTGGGGATAGTGTATAAATCAAGCATTAACTCTCATAGTATTAATGATACCCTGCTTATATTTACTTAAAGCTTCTTTGCTGTTGCATGGTAGATGTATGCTTGTTGAATTATGTTTAATATGTCTTTTTTGTTCATATTAATCTTATGCTCAGATCGAGATGGACATCTGAAAGTTCTTCTGTCTCGGTACGCGTATGAGAAGTGTAGGCCTACTCTTAGTACTCACAATTTGAGAAATCTATTGTGCCCATCACTTCAGTCCTCAGATCTTCAGGGAAAGAAATGTTCATGCACCCCAGAGAACTTCCTAGAATGGCTGGGGGCAGTAAACCTGAATATCAGTTGGTGAGTATTCTGTAGAATTTTTCTGTTGAATGTTGGATGCTTTCCATTGGGTAGACGGTGTTGTTGATGTTGTTGCAGTGAAAACTCAGCCACAAGTTTCCTGTCCACATATGCATGTCCGGAGCCATGCAGTTCGGTTAACCAGGCCCTGCTTTGTACAGTCACTGGACTCATCCCTCCTGAAGACATCTCCACACTATTACAAGAGCTGAGGTAAGTTCGCTTGAGTCATGCAAAAAAATAGTTTTAATGCGTAAAAATATGTGAAACAATCTCTCTAATCATGCAGAAGGTATTTTGATGCAACAAAGTTTGCACTTTGGGCCTCCCTCACTGTCCATGGCTTTGTGGATAGTCCTGTGTGCTGGGGAACAACAGAACATGGATTTCTCAAGGGTGGAGAAAACTTGTATAACTTTGTTTGCTTCAAGAACCAGGATTATTGGTTGCACATGGCTACTGGTGCACATGATGGCTGTCCACCTTGATGAACAATGACTGGATTGGAGAAAGATGTTATGTTCTCACTCATCTACTTAACATTTGTAATGTGAAAATTGTTCAGAAGTTTTTTTTATATATATATAAATTTGTATTTTTATTTGAACAATAGTAAATAGCAAAGTAATAGTGAAATCTTGCTAACAGAACACATTACTAATGATAAAAATGTTCTCTTGAACAATATTAAATTTATTGCAATACTGAAAATGACAACATATATGTGTAAACATGCTTTCTTCTTTGGGTAAAACATAATTAAAATGAATGGTAAAATGAATGACCTACAACAGAAAGTGTTTTGTAAGCCAAGTAGGGAAAATACTACCATTCAGCATACATTGACACAATAAAACCTGTGCTGTATCAGTTACACTGTTTTCTACTTAAACCTCAGTACTCAGCTATTTGTCATAGCGATAAATAAAATAATATTGCGGGCACATTGAACATGCTTGAAGCAGAAGACTTTACGGGTTATGAAGACATTGCAGTACAAATTCTGTAACATTTTGTGTACATGTGAAGATCCAGATGGTTAAGCGGGGACGGGGCCATCCGAAGACGCAGGGGAAGAGTGGGGGCAGGGCCATGCAAATACTGACATGACATAACAGGGGGAACTGGGATATTTAACACATCAAACTATATTGGTATAAACAATATTGTCTAATCCTAGTTCTTGTAGGAAAATATATCGATATACCTTAAATAGTCTATATACCGCTCAGCCCTACTTTTCATTACAAACTCCCCTGTATGATGTTCATTAATCTGATTCAATTGCTTCTTTAAACATCAACTGTTTACTTCTTACAGAATTGATATTTTTAATGACATCATAAATTAATGCACCATTGACAGAGTATACAGTATGGAGTGTGCAACCCAGTTTGTGGCTCAGGATCTTCAATTTAATTTTGTTTATGTAATGCTTTTAACAATGATATAAAAATAAAAACTATAGATTGTATGTATAGAAATTAACAACTTTAAAAGTTTTTATAGTTTTATCATTTTGTCCTTAATAAGCAAGCTGGCATCAGTCCCAAGGAAAAGCTCACTGAGATGACATAATGTGGAAACCAGAGGTAGATAAACCAGATTTATAAGGGAACCCAATTACAATTAACACAAAATGTACTTTGTTGAGATTACCAACTGTTCACTGATTGAGACTTTTGTAATAAAACTGTTTGTGTGAGTTGCAAGGGTCTTTACTGCTCTGGTCTTTTTGATGAATGTGACTGTGATAGCTTCCAGACTAGTTGTCAGATGGCTTATAAACAAATCGCACAAAGTTCCTTGTGGCAACATCCATTATTTGATATTGGTTTAAAGTAGGGCTGCAACTAAAATTTATTTTAATAATCGATTAATCTGTCGATTATTTTTTAATCGGATTTTTAAAAAACCAAAAAAAGCATTAATTTTCAACCCTTTATTTAAAAACAGAACTAAAATCTTTAGAAAGTGCACAAACATGTTGCTCCTTGAGCTGTTATAATAAT
>JAOVVA010000024.1:11192168-11208959 GCA_028565275.1 Leiocassis micropogon
ATTTTGTGTGACAAACATGCAAAAGAATAAGAAATCAGGAAGGGGGCAAATAGTTTTTCACACCACTGTAAGTAGCAGTAATAGAAAGAATTGAATGTTATTCTTGTTCTTTTCATATTGTAGTGAGAAATTTTCTCCCTTAACTGTTTAGCCAGCTTCCTTTCACAACTTCAGTGGTTGCCAACTATCATTACAGTCATTGTTTTTGATGTACAGAGTGCGTGGCTCAGCCAAGATAACATTTAATTGCAGCAGCAGCAGCAGCATCATCACCCAGGTCCTATCTCCCTGCTAAATCAGTATATTGTTAATTCAGAGAAAATTATTACGTTAAATTGTGAATTAAGAGGCAATGATTAAATCTACTGATGATTCTAAATTTGTATTATCCAATTATTAATGGTGGTAAAGAACATTTTGGAAGGGCAAACACTTCCTTCCTGCATCCTTTCATATTTTTCTTTTGTTTTCTCCTGCCCTGAACATTTTTACCCACAGATTAAAATGCATTTTACATTTTCGCTTTTTCATCCTCTTTAGGTTGAGAGAATTGTTGGTAAACGTAAAAACAAGAAAGGCAAAATGGAGTATTTGGTTCGCTGGAGGGGTTATACTTTTGAAGGAGACACTTGGGAGCCTGAAGCTAATCTAACCAGCTGCATAGAGTTTATACATGAGTTTAATCGTCAACACAGTGAGAGATCGGGAGATGCCCCCTGCATGCGTTCTACACGCAGGTCTCCAGGCACGGCTGTGGGTAACAGCTCCATCAGCAATGCTCGCAAGCAGATGAGCAGGCCTCAGCCCCAAAACAGTAGTGCTGCAACTGCTCCATCTACTCTGAGCAAGCCTTCCACCAGTGTTAAGAAACAACCGCAGTCACCACAGAATGCACTGGGAAACAGAAATATGGATGCTAAAGCAGACACACAACAGCAGCCTTTTTTATCCACACCTCCTGCCAGCACTTTACGTTGTAGTATGGACCTGGCAAAGTCTGGGATCAAAATCTTAGTGCCAAAAAGCCCGATGAACAGTCGAGTTGACTCGGAGCAGTCTCCCAGTGAGGCAGCACACAGTCTAGAACAAGGCGGAGAGGAACCTGACTCTGTGCCCCCTGAGGTGGCCGTGCAGGAGAAATCTGCTGGGCATGTCCTTGTGCCTGGACAGGAGCGGGCACGCATGGGCACACGGCCCAGGACTCAGGCAGCTCTGCCACCGCCTCAAGTTCCTATCACACCTGCTGCTGTTCGCACACTGAACGGAAAAGGTATGTTATATTGCCTGTGAACCATATACTTGTCTGTATTCATCTTTTGTTTTGTTTTTTACAGACATTTTTTTTTTTTTGAGATTTACAGGGTATTATAGGGTATTCTAGAAATCATACAGGTCACTTATCTGGTGAAAGAACTGGTGAAAGTGCATGCCTACCACTGTGTTTTCTGGGGAACTTTTAACTCTCCAATATAAAGCTGGTTACAAGAATTTATTCTCATCTATGATTGGTTAGAATCTTTACTATATGTGAAATCGTGGGCCAATCAGTGGCCCTTCCTCAGCTAGAGACCCAGTGGATGAAGTCTGAAGTAGGGCTGCAACTAACGATTATTTTAATAATCGATTAATCTGTCGATTAGTTTTTCGATTAATCGGATGAAAAGCAACACACTGAGAAAATCATTCCTTTCCAACCCTTTATTCAAAACAGAACTAAAATCTTTAGAAAGCGCACAAACATGTTGCTCCTTGAGCTGTTATAGTAATAATAAAATAAAATAAAAATGGACTAACACAAAAAAACATAGACATGTATGCTTTACATCTGCCAAATATATATAGTGGAACCTTGGATTACGAGCATAATTCGTTCCAGTGTTATGCGCTAAAATGCCCCCCTGCCATGGATTGCCCATCCTACATAATCGCTATCAAATATTATATTAAAACATAAATTCATAGGTTTATTATCATCAAATATGATATTACTATTATAATAAACTCTAGACACGTGACGGCCGTCAAGACCATTAATACAAATTCTTGTATAATGTTTGTTTTGTGGCACATTTATTTTTCAGAGCTTTGTCATGAATATGCAAATAAACATTTATATATAATAAAAATACATATTGTTCTTGACAACTAATTTTATTATAAAATAAACAATATAAAAGTATACATGTTGTATATGAAAAAAAGTTAATATTTATATTTTTTCATATACAGCATATTTATTTTTAGATTTCTTATTTTATTTTATTGTCTCATGCAATTTGTAATTTGTAAACCATTAACCTATGAATTTATGTTCTAATTCAATATTTGATAGCGATTATGTTGGGGGGCAATCCATGGCAGGGGGGCATTTTAGCGCATAACATAAAAGGTAGGAGGGGTCTGTGTGTGGCACGGTCTCCAATGACGCGCGCGCGCACACACACACACACACACAGGAGAAAAAGAGCAGGCTAAGTCTTGAGCAGAGAGAGAAAATGGATTTTTAACGTCTCTAATGAGATTTGATACAGACGCAAAATAAAATATGTTTCTCACGCACACACGTGGTCACAGTGTTATAGTAAACAGTACACGCGTGCACGGATGTTGATTATACCAGTAGGAGACTCGCACTAAGACCCAGCAGCCTCCGCTATGTATCTTTCCTCTACCTCCACTCGTTTTTATTTTTGCTCCACCCTGTCTATGAGGCGCCGAACTCTGCTAGCATCAGTGCGCGAGACCGAGTGTGTTCACAACGCCCCGCGCTCAACTAAAGTTTTTTTAAATAATCGATTATGAAATTCGTTGCCAACTATTTTAGTAATCGATTTTTATCAATTTTATCGATTCGTTGTTGCAGCCCTATTCTGAAGTAAACACGGGTGGGAGAGTTGTTCTCAGAGTTTGCTGATCAGGATGAAAGCTAAATTTTCCTCCCTGAAACTCGTCAAATCCGTTCGTCAAAAAAACGTTCCACCAAGAGAGGAGAGAACTGATCATGTTTTTACATGGCTAATATTTACCTGTTAAATTACTTATCAGAGGTTTGATTCACTTAAAAAAAAAATAATTCTGATTGGCCCAGATTGGGTCTGCTTCTTGAGGTGGATAGAAGCTTTTATATTCCAGTTGAACTGATTATTAATGGAATATTTGGGTCCAGGTAATAATACGAAATGTGTGTTTGACTTTGCTAATGTTTGAAAAGTATGTTATAACTAAAGTTATCTATATTTATTAGTGAAAACATTTGACCAAAAATGCCATTTTTGACCATTTTCAGTGGCATGAAGGCTCCAAGGCCGTTTTTTTTTAAACAGTGGTTTTCCTTCTTTGTCCTTTAAAAAATTTGTCCACATGAAAATGCAAGATTATACAATTGAGAGCATGCCAAACCAATTGCCAGTGATAAAACCCCAACCGTAAAAGCCATGCTGGCAAAGCGGAAGCCTGAAAAAAAAAGGTTTTGTACAATATATGCCACACTCTGATGTCAAACGAAGCCAAACTGCAAACTCTTAAAACCTGGAAGCCCAGTTTTTTGTTTTTTTTTTGGTCTTTAGAATATATGCATTAGTGTTTCGCACTTTGTGCATCATTTAGTGCCCCATTCCCAAGAATATAAGCAAGGAACGTAGCAAGAAGAAAAGGGAGCCACTTTTAGTTTTGTTTTTTTAAGCACCCAGTGCCAAGAGGAGTCATAAATTGAGATTAAGTAAGGTTTAATGTCTGTTTTCTTCATATTTTACTTTATTTACATGTCTTTTCTAAATCTTTTGATTGTTTTTATATTTAAAAAAATATGACTATGGTGTTGGAAATTGGCAATAATGGTAATATTTTTGGGTGGCTGGAACGGATTATATGCTTTTACATTATTTCCCATGGGAATGTGCTGAGGTACCACTGTAGTTTACAACAAATTTAATTGCTGATTAGATGATGTCCGCACTTTATTGTAGTAGGAAATGTGAGCGCTCTGACATGTAGGTGTGAGGCGTACTGGAGTAAAGTGAATAATAGCTTGATGGCAAAAATCTCCTTAGGGAACATTTCACACAACATTTCAAAGCAAATCAGCTGCTAAAATCAGAGGGAAAGGGGGGAGGTGTCGGGTAATTGGGGAAAGGATTCACACCTGGATAATTATTGCCTGCTTGTTTTTATTTCTAATTTAATTTCTCCTCAGTGAACGTTTTTAGGATAAAATCACACAAATGCATGTACCTTATGATCACATCCGTTCTTTCTTACTGTTGTACTCTACGCACACTAATTATCCACTTTCTCCTCAGGTGTTTGTCCTTATCCCACTTGTCAAGTGATCATACTTCACTTGATCACGACCCATCATTTAACCACACCCTTCACCACAGACTTTATCTGAGTTTTCTTAACATTTCAACTTACCTCCCATAATTACCATCCACCATTTTTAAGCTTTAATTAATAGTTATATTTATGCACAAAACAACCTCAAGCTAAGTTTTAAGTTTAATTGATTCAATAATTGCCAGATTAATAGATTATCAAAATAGTTGTTAGTTAGTTACAGCCCTAATGTGGACTAGGCCTTAAGAGATTCTATTTTAGTCCTTAAGCAATATAGGTGGTCTGTGTATGAAATCTTTTTTTTTTTTTAAACCACCCCTACCAACTTCTTTTTCAGGGACTATGGTGTGTTTTTTTTCTAATTTAGACCGGTATGTTGTGTTGGGCTAACACTTGCCTCTTCTGATGCACGTGAAGCTGCCGACAAACCATTAGGGAGTGTCGCACAAGGGGTGTAACGCACTAGGATCACTGTCTCTATCATGTGCACTGTCTCTATCACTGTCTGATCCCCGCCGCTTGCTTGAGATTACAGAAACACAAGATTGGGTAGCATCATTATAAATGATGTGGGAGTATCTGATTCAGGTATGTATCAGGTATGCGCTGCCCCTGACTGCTCTCAAGGCTTCTGGCTATGGATGGCTGTAGCATCACCTGGGAATCAAACCCCTGACCTCTGGAAGATCGTGGCAAGCACTATACCCCTGCGCCACTGGATGGAGAGCCATCCATATCTATATATGTCAAGTCGGCCAGATCTGTATATGTCTTTCAATCTTCAGGTCCATCTAACCATCCATCTCCATGTACATATCTAATGTATGTTAACTGAATGAAATGTATGTTGAGTTACTTGGTGTGTTAATACAGACTGGCATTGATGTAATTTATGTCAAAGGTGCATCAACTCTTATGGAGGCATCGTCAGCCAGTGGGACAGCCAGTGTACAGAATGGCACAGCAGGAGTGGCAGCCGGCTCGGGTGTAACAAATACGATAGGCAAACGGAGGCCTGAGGAGCGCTCTGCCATCGACAAGCGCCTGCGCTTCAGCGTTCGTCAGACAGAGAGTGCTTATCGCTATAGAGACATTGTTGTGAAGAAGCAGGACGGCTTCACACACATTCTGTTTTCTACCAAGACGTCTGAGAACAATTCTTTAAATCCTGATGTGAGTGTAAACATGCTATAGAGCTGCATCAGACGTCTCACAGGGTGTCTGGAATTGTAATTATGTTCTTTTAGTTATACTTAAGTGTTTAGGGTTTTTTCAGACAATTTGGAGAAGTCACAAAATATACCAAATGTATTAGATCTGTTTAATGCAGTATGCTGTTCTTTCATCATATTACTACATTAAAGTTAAATGCATTTATATTAGTAGCAAGTGATGTAACACCTGTGACCCCTGAATGCTGCAGGTGATGAAGGAGGTTCAGAGCGCCATGGCCACAGCAGCAGCTGACGACAGCAAGTTGGTCTTACTGAGCGCAGTTGGAAATGTGTTCTGTTTTGGCTTGGACTTCATCTACTTAATCAGAAGACTTACGGATGATCGAAAAAGGGAGAGCATCAAAATGGCGGAAACCATTAGGTAAAAATTACATTGACACGAAATGCAGAAATACGGAGTGATTTAAATTGCGATTGTGTTGATTGACATATTACATTGACTCCAAAACCGATTTTAAAATGTTAGATTACATTTATAATGGAGATGCACTGTTCAATCAGCCAGTCATGGAAATTGGCTGGTTTTTAGTTGGCTGGTTTGAGCAGCCGTGACCAATCAGCCTTGGACATTACCAAGTGTGTGCTGAATGCATGAGCTTCAGAGTGGTGTTACAGTTTGTTATTTCAGTTACATTAAAAAGTTGTGCAGGTTAAACCTCCGATCTGCCTTTTTATCTCAGCTTTGCAAGTGAATTGCGACATTACACATGCTAATTAGTCTCGAAGCACGTGTTGGAAACATTAACTGGCGCACTCTAGACTACAACAACATAGCATAGCAATACCTTGTGGTAGGAGTGAATTATTTGCTACGTTTCTTAAATATTAATTTTGGATGACAGAGATGCAGGCTGATCAGTAAAATGTCCCATTTGTTTAATTTTAAGTTAAATGTTAAGCTCTTGCATTAGAAATTAGTTTGTGTTGTTAAAATGCTGCTCTTGGTTTAAAGTGAGGAAACTAATATAAGGAGTGGGCTACATTTAATTGCTCATGTTCTTTTCAGTTGTGATGCTGTTGAATAAAGCAAAAGTATATATCTTTCCAGTTATGACAACTTTAAAAAAACTTTTAACTGGTTCAAGGTCTTAAAATGTTAACAAAATTGGGAAAAGTAATATAGAATTCGGGATATTTATAAAATTGTGACAATTTTAATCAAATCGGCACCTACTGTAGGTATTATGATATCTGGTGGTGACTGGTGATTCCCTTCATTATTGATTTGAATACGCTAATATAAATCTAAAACAACTTACCAATGAGGCAGAATCTGAGCACATGGCTGTTAAGAGATAGACAGTCCTGCAGAACTAGATTTACACCTGTTGATTAATAGTTGTTTAAAATTTGAATGCTAAAATGAGAGGGTACCAAGTAGTGTGTTACATTACACATTTTAAATCCCATCAGCTTAGAAATATTGCAGCAATAGTGATGTAGTAATAACAATTCAGATTCCAAAAAGCTGGGACAATATGCAAATTGGCAAAAGAAAAGTCTGTAAGTCACTTTGCCTTGTACTATATTAAAACCACTACGACACATTTTTAGATAACATTATTTGATGATCTATTCAATAATTAAATTCACATGGTAAATCATTAAATAACATGTTGTGTTTTTCAATATAGTAAAAGGTGAAAAGACTTTACAGGTGACTCCATTTTGGTTTGGTTTTTATTGCTAATTTGCATATTGTCACAAATTGATGGCAATGGGGTTGTAAGTGAGAAGTAGAGATTGTAGGTCATTTTAGCAGGTAACAGCTGCCAGGCCAGAGCAATTGAGGAAGGGGGTTTGTGCTTTAATGCTCCAAGGTTTTCACAGGGGCTTAGATTTCATGCATTTCAGTGAAGAAATGGAGGAGTTGACTTACCTGGCTCTTCATTATATTAACCACAATCACAATACTGAGTGATGTAGACAGGTTAGTGTTTGATTCTAGCGAACATTTTTAGGTTTTTTAAGTATTTTTTTGAGAAATAAATAATATACTTAAATTAAAAGTAGCAAGAACCTTAAGCCTGTCATGAACTCCTTGTCTAGTTCAACATCTAAATAGGTTCCTCTGAGGCTAAAAAGGTGCATTGTTGTATCTCATAAGAATCTGATGCAGCCATTGGTTCAGCACTGTCACTGATGGTAACCCGAGCCAATGAAGAGGTCACGTTAAATGCAAATTAAAACCTGCCTGGTAAAATAAAAACCATTGTCTTAAATGGAAGAGGATCCAAGGCACTTTGCTTCCTCCTCACCTTTTTTTTTTTTTTGACCCAGTTTCATTCAACTGCAGTCTGCATATTTTTTTTTTATACCTTTATTCGTCCCACTGCAGGGAAATTTCTTAAATAAGTTAGCAATTAATTAGTGACGCTAACAAGGGGTCACTTGACTGAATGAGCCAGCTGATGATCATTTGTTTAATCAGGGTAACACTTTGTGTTAAGCTCAAAATAAATCCAAAAGAGCTTCTCCACGCTGAATTACATAATCAGATGGATAGTCTATTAATAACTGATGATAATAGGAATCTATTCTTGGTATTAGAAATTAAATGGTAGCTCAGAGGGCTAAGGCACTGACTTACGGAAGAGCGGCGGTTTGATCCCCAGCTCCACCATGTTGCCATTGTTGGGCCCTTGAGCAAGGCCCTTAACCCTATCTGCTCCAGGGGCGCTGTATCATGGCTGACCCTGCGCTCTGACCCCAGTTACGCTGGGATATGCGAAGAAAGAATTTCACTGTGTAGTAATGTATATGTGACAAATAAAGGCTTAACTTAAAACTCAACTTAATTTAGAAATTAAGCACAAAGAAAGCCTTGTGGAAAGACTTTTATGTGGTCTATTTGACATGACCTCTTACTAATTCTAACTTGACACCTCTGATTAAGATGTATTACTTTAATTCAGTTTTATATTTATATAGCACATTTAACAATGTCATTGTTGCAAAGCAACTTTATAAAATCAAACATTTATGGAAATTATTTTAAAAAGTGTAAGGAAATATGTAGTTATAATAAGTTATAATTAACAGATTGTCCCTGATGAGCAAGACGAGGGCGACGGTGATGCAATGACATGACAATAGGAAGAAACCTTGAGAGGAACCATACTCAACAGGGAACCCCTCCTCATTTGGGTGATAACGGATAACAGGGATTGATTTGCGATCATACTGTGTTAGGAGGCTGAAAGTTCAGTATAATAAGGAATGTTTAAGTTAACATGAAGTCCACTTTCGTTACTGGAGACTCGGGTACAAAACAATTTATTATTACAGGATTTTCAGCAGCCTAAGAACATCATGTTTTAATTTTTTTATATTGTCCCACAATTATTTCTTCCCTTTTTCAACAAAAGAATCTTGCATGCTGCAAATTAAATATGGTTTTGTCTACCCCATTCAGCAAGGACACAACAGTGTCGTAAGAAACAATGTTTAGAAATTCTGTTCGCTTTATCACCAAATGTATTTGACAACTGATCAAGAAAACCATATGTGGTTCTTTCCCAGACAGTGATTGTTTTAAAAAAAAAAGTCTGAAAGTCTTATATAATGTGTCTGTATGCTCTAGCAATACACTTTCCGGAAGTTTATCGGAAGTTCAACCTGTTCCAATTCCCCTTTGCACAAACTGAGCTCCATGGACACTTGGTTTGCTAAAGTGACAGGACCCAAGTAGCCTGCACAGAGCCCTGTCTTCTACCCAACTGAACATGGGAGGCCTCCTTGTTGCATCGTCTGATCTCTTGTGGCTAAATGAAATCCAAAATCTAGTGGAATTCTTTCCAGAAGACTTAATATTAATGCCTGTGGGTTTGGAATGTGATGTTCAGTGGTCAGTTGTCTGCATATATTTTAAAGTATAAAAAAAATTATTACAGATTTTCCTCAACCTCTCTCCAGTTGCACTGTCAAATATCTTTTTTTCTGCCTTTTTTGTTACATATTTTGTCTATAAAAGGGAACAAAAGCATTGTCTAAACAACGTGAAATATATGATCCTTTTACCTCAAATTGTCATCAGGAGCCATTTCTTTAGTATTACAGCTACTATTTTTTCAATTATCTCTTCTCAGGGCATTTGTGAACACGTTTATCCAGTTTAAGAAACCAATCATTGCTGCTGTAAATGGACCTGCTGTTGGACTTGGAGCCTCCATCTTGCCTCTGTGTGATGTTATCTGGGCCAATGAGAAGGCCTGGTTTCAAACCCCATATGCTATTTTTGGACAGACCCCAGATGCATGTTCCTCTGTAACATTCCCTCACATCATGGGAGTTGCATCAGTGAGTATCTATAAACATGTTCTAAAATGCAAGATTGTTATTCATCCATGTTCCACTTCACTTGGTGTACACACTGACCAGCCATAATATTGAATCCAACTGCCTAATATTGTGTAGGTCCCCCTTGTGCCACCAAAACAGCTCTGAACCATCAAAGCCTAAGAAGGTGTGATGTGTTATTTGGCACCAAGACGTTAACAGCAGATATTTTAGGTTATCTATGTCACAAGTCTGTGCTTCCATGGATCTGACTTGTTCATGCAGCACATCCCACAGATACTTGATTAGATTGAGATCGGGGGAATTTGGAAGCCAAGTCAATGTCTTGAACTCTGTCATCTTCCTCAAACTGTTCCTTAACAAATGTTTTACAGTGTGACAAGGTGCATTATCCAGCTATGTTTATTAGTGAACACTGTACTTGGCCTGCAACAATGCTTGGATAGGTGTCTGAATATTACATGAGCATGAGAAGCCAATGTTTCTCAGCAGAACATTGCCCAGGTCATCATACTGCCTTTTGACCATGTCTTCCACAACATGTGCACTCAGAATGGTCTGGGTCTTGCTGCCCCATACATCAGTGTAGCAATGCACTGTGTTCTTTCTATCAAAGCCAGCATTAATCTTTAGCAATTTGTCGGATCAGACCAGAACGTCTGTATGGATGCATTTCGATTTTTAAAATGCATGTGAAAAGCATTGAAAGAACTTTTCTAATTAAACCACCAAAAAAATTTTGGCCTAAAATCCTACATCCAGCAAAACCAGATCCTGCTTATCAACTGCGGTGAAGCGAGAATGGTGAAGGCATAATCCTGTGGGAGTGCTTGTCAGGGCAAGATGGGGAGATTGGTAAAACTTGAGGAAAGGATGGGGTGTCAAATATAGAGATGTACAAATCCCACCCAATGCCCCAACCCCAGCCATTGGATGCAGTGCCAGCCCCAAGCCCAGATAAAATGGGGAGGGTTCCGTCATGAAGGACATCCGGCATAAAGTTATACGCATCAGATGGTGCACTGGGGCAACCCCTCGATGGGAGCAACTGAAGGACCAACTACAACAAATGAAGTACTGACAATAAGGGTCTGAATACGTTTTTAAATGTAAGATTTCACTTTGTCTTTTTGGGTTACTGTGTGTAGACTGGGGACAAAAGGTCAGTTAGAGCGATTTGTGGTCAGGATGATGAATGATCATGACAGAGATCAGTTAAACAATTGGTCGCATTAAAATGAAGTCAGCTGACTACCTGAATGTACCTAATCATGAGGTAATCTCATCAATGCATTTTTTTTTGTTCTTCTATGATGACACGGCCATATTCTTATACTCACATTGTGAAAGAGTGATTCTGCGATTTTGAGGAATTCTATTTACAAGTGAATTAAAATCACATCGCACACGTAATCAAAGCTAAATTTGGTCTCATGAAATATTAGCTTAACATTAAAAATTAAATGCCTAACCTCCCTTTCAGTCTATCAAAACAGCTGCACATGTCCATGTCTAGTACATACAACTAGACATTGTAATGATGTTCTGTATCATCACTTTATTTATTTTTTATTATAAGCACAGTTAAAGTTGAACAAACTACTTCTCTTTTTCAGGCTAATGAGATGTTGCTGAGTGGGAGAAAGCTAACTGCCCAGGAGGCATGTGCTAAAGGCTTGGTGTCCCAGGTGCTCTGGCCAGGGACCTTCGCCCAGGAGGTCATGGCTCGCATTAGAGAGCTAGTCTTGTGTAATTCAGTTGTAAGTCATCCCTTTTTTTTTTTTTGCACTGACATTCTGCATGCTATCTGGTTCATATTTTTCATTTTCTCCTGTTTTGTGCATTCCATTAGTCATGCATAACTGACATTAAGATGCACTTTCTCTGTTCAGTTTTCACTTTGGAGTTAAAAAAAAGTTTTTGTTTTTCATAACCTAGAAGGAAATGTACTTTAATCTTTGTATCTTTTTAAATAATTATGAATACCTTCCCAGTACATCTACATCCATAAGTCATGTTTTTTTCCTTTTGTATTTTATTTCACTTCATTTGCATGATGCTGCTCTCCACCACGTCAACCCTGGAGGTTCTGCGGGAGTCCAAAGCACTGGTGCGGAACATTAACCGAGCCTCCCTGGAGCAGGCTAACGAGCGGGAGTGTGAGGCACTAAAGAGGGTCTGGGGCTCCCCACAGGGCATGGACTCCATACTGAAATACCTGCAGAAGATGAACGACTTCTGAGTTAATAAAGGACAGAGAAACGGATTCACTCACCGTTACACAGTGGACATCGGTCGCAAGTGCCTGGAATGACAGGAGTATTGAATATGGAATTCTGGCTTAAATCTCAGTATTGACCATGTTTATATGTTTTTGCCTGTCAAAATATGAGATTTCATCTGTAAATATTGCAGAATACTTTTTTATACACACACACACAGCAACTTCTCTGATGACACTGATACCTAACGTGTGCTGAATTATCCTGACAAGCCTCCCAGTTCAGGTTCTCTGGACTCTGATTCTCCCCATTTATTTTCTTTCTTTTTCATTTTCTACTCATCACCCCCCCCCCCCCTTTTTTTTTTTTTTTTAAGAAAATAGACACTTTAGGAAAACAATAGTTTTTGCTTTTTTTTTTTCCTGCTGGATGTGAGAAAATATTTACATTTTTAGCAGGTCCGTGCTTTATCTTGTTTACGATTGTGAGCGTCAGTACGAAGTTTCCAGCAATGTGAGATTCTGCTAGTCAACAGTGTTAAACTTCCAACTATAAAATTAGTTTAAAAATTATTTATGCTTTATAAACTGTATTAAGTATTTATTGAACAATTGAATAATGCTTTCTAGTGTTTTCCCTTTCAGTTGGTTCATTGTAAATCTAATCTCCATGTGGTGTATTATGTTAAAAATCACTTTAATTTCTCATGACTGGTAATATTCATCTAGCATATTGTAGATTTTTCTACTATAAAACACTTCACTGATTTTACTTTGTCCAAAATCTTTACTGAACAGGTCTAAACTGTGCGTTTAGTTTACATATGGTCTAAGTCAAAACAATATAGTTAATATTAACACTTATTGTGTAGCTCTTATTGTCCTGTCAGTGACCAATTCAACCCATTTTCTGCCTGGAGTGTGTGTGTGTGTACACACAAGAGGTTTCTGAAGGGCGCTACTTGATGAACTATGCTGTTGGTTGGTTCTGTGTATATACAGGGACAAATCAAAGAATTCCAGCTACTCAACTATGTATAAAATGAAGGTGTGTGTATGTAATTGAAAATGAAACTTACAGAAATTCCTCACCAAATAGATTAAGCCATGGAAAATATTCTTGGACAAAAAAAACCATATGCATAAATTACTCACAAAATGTACTTGTCAAATATGTTCATGTAAAATTGCCCAGCACCATAAATTCCAAATTCAAATGAGGTTATCAATGACCGAGTCAACCCCTGACAATGTAACAAGACAGTGAAATTACTAAGGTCTTGATTAACAAAATAAAAAAATTATACAACTCTAGACTGTTACAAAAACCTGAAATCAAAGTCATAAACAATGCAATGTTTTTGTCCATGATGAGTTAGTGCTAAAATGCTCCCTCTATAATGTCCTGTACAACATTGTCTATATAACCTTTCACAGTGTCCTCAGGCATAAGTCAATCTCACTGTACTGCATAGTATTATACAAAATTTATTACATTTTCATAATTTCCAGCCAGGTCAAGACTAACCCTTGTGTGTTTATCTTCATTTAAACGATGAAGAAAACAAGATTGAATACACAAATACAAAAAGACTTCCACATAAAATAGACCAAATGTGTACACTTTTATTTTTGAAAAGAGTTGGATAAAAAGGCATAAACATTTACAGAAAAAAAAGATCTGGATAATCACAGCAATATTCCATTATGAGATCTCAGATGTGATGCAATCCAAAGGCTGCCAGTAACAATCCCTAAGTGACTCGTACAGCTCCTCACTGCGCTCCATGTACTGTTTGTTTAGGGACTCAACATCCACTGGGGGGTTTGGCTCTGGAAGAAAACACAAAGGTCAATTAACAGATTTAACGAGTCACGCTCAACACCACAAAGGCTAGGCTTTTCTTCTAGTTTATATCCCAGACATACCCTAGAAATGTACTTTAAACAGGAAGTGAGCTATTGAAGAGGTATTTATCAGATGTTTGACCTTGCTGTGACCTTGACCCCATTTGGATCAATTCCAAAATCTAACCATTTTGTTTGCTGATTACAATGATCAATCCACATGAATCCTACTAACATTCAAACACTTTATTCTTAAGATACATTAATCGTTAATTAGAATCTCAGACAGACAAATGTGGATGTTTTTGGATAGATGGACCGAAGCAAAACTTGCAGCTAATCCAAAAAAATGGGGCTTTGAATTCCTGTAAAATGAACGTGTAAATAACAGCTGTATGGCAAACAATGATATTCAAGGAAAACTACTTCGCACACTTGACCTTGTTCCTATTTCGATAAATTCCCAAATCTTAATTACTTAATTTATACCCTTTTAAAGATCCTTAGGCTTAACAGACTGTAAACATGCCACCATGTTTTCTTCCACAGAAGCAACAATCAGCAGTAGTTCTATGAAGGTTAATTTGGTAGAGTAGTATACTGTATGAACAAACTAATTGTCCCCCAAATCCTAACAAAAATAGTACCACCACTTGGATTTATTTCAACACTCATGACTATTTTTAGCTAACTTTCTTCTGCTCTGCCCCATATACCCTTAGTTGTCCATTAGTATTGTACGAGTGGCAGGCCTTTGGGCCTGTTTAGTGAAGATATAGAAACTGATTCTATTCTAGGCCAAAAAAAAATGTGAATAATATGTGTATTTAAATCATGTGCAACTCTTCAGAGGTTTAGAAATTTGCCTCTGCCCTGGCAAAACAAGAAGGGTCGAATTATTGGCCTGCATCAAAGCAATAAATTAGGTTAAGAACTGTCCAATGCATTATTAATTGGTGAAAGGAAAATGTAAAACACTTGGTCAAAAATTTTTTTTTTAAGTAAGGGCAGTTCCACACACGCAATGTGATGAGTACTCACAGGATTGAAACTAACCTGTGTATCCATAAGAAAACCAATTTAGAGGCTAACCAAAAAAAAAGTTGTTTGCTATGGAGCGCAAAAATTATACTATAGAGAAATGGAAAAAACAGTCATGTGATCTGATGAGACCAGATTGACCATATGGTAGTGACGAATGAATCAAGGAAGACTAGGAAGCCCATGAAGTGGCCAGTAGTCAACCTCCGGAGGCAATGTTATGAGCTGCAGTTGTGTCAGTTGGTCAGATCTAGACTCAGCAACACTATTCGAAAAAAAAAAAGAGTACTGAATAACCTGAATGTACCAAATGGCCAGGTTATCACATCAATGCATGTTCTCCTTCCCCGATAGCACAGACATAATCCAGGGCTCACACTGAGAGAATGGCTATTAAGGAGTCGTGTGAGGAATCGTTTTTTCACATGTGAACTGGCCACCACACAGTGTGCTATATTTAAAGCTAAAGGCAAACTAAATTGTGTGATTTTTCTTTTTTTGTCAGTATAAATTTAGGTCCGAGTTCACATAAACCGTTTACACAGTTATAAATCAAATATGATAGACAAAGTTTTCATTACCTTCATTCTCCTCTTCAGCCTCTTCAGTGGCATCTTGGGTTTGCTAAAAATAAAATAAAGATTAATTAAAAACAGGATTTAAAAAGTGACATTTTTAATCCAGTGGATGAGAGCCATGAAAGTCATGCTGAGAGCTCACTTAATTTTATCAATTGTGAGGAGCAGAGGAGCAGCTATTTGAGCTCCACTACACACACCTTTCAGATTGGTTCCTGCATTACACAACGTGAAAAGCTCACAGCAATGCTAATGAATGCCAGAATGCCTACGGTAGCACTTATAAAGAGATGGTCATTCACTACAGAACCCAAAGTCCAGGTATGGAGCAGAACCTGATCCCACTTCCCCTATAAGCCTAACCTTAACCCATACAACACCATGATTCAATTCAATTTTATTTGTATAGCGCTTTTAACAATTGGCATTGTCCCAAAGCAGCTTTACACAATCAAAAGAATTATTTAAGTTTGTATGGAATTTGATGATGAGGGGTGTTTGCGTAGATATGAGCCAAAACAGTAGCTAGGTAGTGTAATATTACCCAGATACTTTGTGTGCATGCATCTCGCTGTTGAGTCCCTAAATCCCACTAAGGCATAAATAGGTTTGAGCAAACCATACATGGTGAGGTTTATTAACTAGACTGGTAGTACATCAACCTCTTCCTCCTCACACAGGAGTGTATAGCTGCAGCCTAGAGAAATCGTTCCAATTCAAGCAGCAAAATGATTAATGAATTGCCCTGACTTGTCTTACACAAGGTCTTCTCATAATACCGTAGTAAAATGTCATCGGTATGAATTAATTCAGCGTTTGGGCAGTGCTAAAATCAGGTTTGTGCATCGCAGCTTAGGACATTAAGGAATAATATGATTCTGTCAAATAGGAGTCTGTTGCCTGTTTTGGAGGACAGACTGCCTGACGCTTCAACTGGTGTCTCAAGCTGTAGAAGCTCCTAAAGGCACATGAGGTCTGATATGCACCAGGCCAGAAGAAGAAAGGATGATATTCCCACCATGATATTCAGTCATTTTCTAATTTTGTTGAAGGTAACAACGCATGCAAGTGTGTTAGGTATGCAGGTCATACTCAACTTGACTACTGGGGTTGGGAGGGTCAAATAGGATTTAGAAAAAATTTTTTTCCCCTTTTCCCGAATTTTCCGATTTTCTCCCCTAATTTGGTCGTGTCCAATTCCACCCAGTCACTGGAGGCTCCCACATTAAGCTTC
>JAOVVA010000024.1:11216247-11236807 GCA_028565275.1 Leiocassis micropogon
TATCCGCTCCCTCCGCCTGCGCGAGCTCACAGACGCCCCTGATTGGCTTGTAGAGCCGTCATTAATGTAGGAGCACTGAGTACCTCTCATCCCTCCCCACTGAGAGAGCTCAGCCGGAGGCCTAGATTGGCCGTGAGAGGTAACAGCATCACCCAGGGATCGAACCAACGATCTCCGAATGATAGGGCGAGTGCTTTACCACTGCGCCACTCGGAGGCCTAACATTTTGTCAAATAGGATTTTAAAAACATAAATCACTGCTTACCTCGGTGGTTGTCTGCATGTCAGGGGGGACAGGGGGCATTCCCATTGGCGGGGGCGGTCCCATCATTCCATGAGGAACAGGAGGAGGCATTGCATAAGGGTTATAGCCGTAGTTGTAGCCGCTGTACTGATCGTAACCCCACTGTTGGTAGTAATTGTTGTAGGGCTGCTGATAGTACTGCTGCTGGTAATTGCTGTTGTAGTTGTGACTCTGGTTGTGGTAGCTGTTTGTTTTGTTGCTGCACGTTAAATTACAAACAGTTTTAGTAAAGTGACATTCTCAGCTTTTGGCAGAACCCACAGGCCAGTTAGAACTTTGATGTGCATGCATCATAAACCCTTTACATGTTGCAAATGCAACAAACATCTAAACCTCTTGAGCAAGAACTCTGAGCCTCACATCTAGCAGTCTTTTCATCTAGCTATGCTTTATAAAATGATCACAGCAGTCATGTCACATTTTTTGACGAGAACACTCCTTCCAAAAACATTTACCTTTTATTGACTGCGATGCTGATTCTGATGGCTTTGCCACCCAGACCTGTAGCATTCTGGAACTCCTCCAGGGCTTTCTTCTGCTCACTTTCATCACCAAACTTCACAAAGCCATAGCCCCTGTGTCATTAAGAACAACACTGAAGTGTCAGTATGCAATGTTAGCATTTGTACACTTTGCACCATGCAGCAATAAATACATATTTCAAAGTTTGTTAAGAATGGTAAAACAATTTTGAAATTAATTTGACGGTAGAACATTTCTTTTACTTTTAACATGAAGTAGCATCACTTCATTTGTGAGCTGCTCTTGCTTATCCTATATGGGAAAAACGATAGTTTTAGCAGATGTAACAAAGGCAAATCACATCCATGTTATAGTTTGGCCCCTTTTTGGGAAAGCAGAATAAATATCAAGCAAAAAAAACTAGCTCATAAATCACAACAGTGCTGGCAACAAGTTTCTCTTCACTGCATATTGGTTGGGGGAAAAAAATGAGTAAGGTGATCAGGATCGGAAAAGAACGTGTTCATACTTTGAATTTCCGTAGGGATCAGTGACAACTTTGCCTCCTTTGCATGAAGGGTATTTTTTCAGGAAGAACTGATGCAGCTGATAATCATCGACTTCTGGCGTCAGGTCTCCAACAAAGACAGAGAACTCAGGCCTGAGACACAAAAGAACCATATAAGTACAGGATATTGTGGATTGTAAGGATTTTGCATTCAAGTAAAACCACAACTTTGTTGTCAGCTATGTAATAAAAAGGGGTGGCACTAAGCATGTGAATAACTCACCCAGGCTCAGGCCTTTTCCCATATGTTGCATAGTTCAGCTTGAACTTTCTGGGCTAAAATAAAAAAAAAAGGAAAAAAAAAAATCATCAAACAATAATACAACCATTAAAATACAAAAAACCTGAAAACTATTTCTCTGGAAAGAAAAGAAAATTAAACATACATACGTATGATTACATACCTCCTTCACACAGTAAAGGCTTTATCTCTTCGTTCTTAACACTGACCAGTTTATTCACCAGCTTCAAACAAAGTCATTATATAAACAGCCTCAACCACCTTGATTTGGAAAAAAATTAAGCTCTGTGACTTGAACACTAACGACACATGGGACTGCATCTGAAAACACTACCAGTTAAAAGTTTGGACACATCTGATTAAATGTACAGATGTATGAACCTTTAAAATCAATTTTAAATCGATCAGAGATTTTAGAAGTAATATATACCTTATCGTACTCTGGTGGCCAAAAGTATCAAGAGGACATAATTTTCCATGCATTATACTACACCTTGTGCCGACAGAGTAATTTGATTGGAGTAGAGGGTTAAGTGGCTATAATGGACAGTAACAGCACTGGGACGTTAACTATATGTATAAATTCGCATCACATGCTATAATGGTTAATTACACAGCAAAATTATCAGATGTACAGGACTGTTCACCACCTCCATGGTTTACTCTCCTCAACTTTTGGTGCCATGGTAAAAGGAAGAATTTAAAACTAATTTCAGCCCTGTTGGTTATCTATCAGTCACCAGCTTCGCCAGTCTCAGTTAGTTGGTTACGGCAAAAGGAAGAATGTGTTGGAGAAGTAAAATAAACAAATCATAATGTGTTTGAATAACTATTGTATGAAAGGAATATCACACCTGAGGCCATACTGTTGTGCTGGATATCATTACAGCCATGCTGATAACGACACAACCTCAAGTGTGATTATTGCTTGATTATAATTCTCCCTGAGAAAAGCATGACTGCAGAGCTTGACTAAAAAAATCTGCATTTTAAACTTCTTGTATGCATTTTATTCACTGTACTCAACTGAATTGCACAAATTTATTATTTATATTAAGTATAGCCCAGTCATACTAGTACTGATATAATAATAAACAAAATAATTGAAACAAAACCTAAAGATAGATGTATCCAAACTTTTGACTAATACTGTCTGTACTTTAAGGTGGGGGCCAAGCTTTGGTTAAATAATCTATAATCAATAATGAAACAATATCAAAACATAAATGGTATACTGTTTATCTTAATCATCACCATGATCATATTATCATCATCATGAGTGCAAACTTGGTCACTTACAGGATTAGATCCAGGGACAAGCTTGCCGTTGAGCCTCTGGACACAGCGGTCAACACTGGCCTCATCTGCCAACTCCACAAAACAATATCCCGCCGAGCCTCTGTGGGAACGAACACGAAGTAAAAGCATAATGAATAAATAAATAAATGAATGAATGAAAGAAAAAAAAGTAAAAAGGCTGAGATGCCTTAACAAATTTCAGAGAGTCTTACCCTGTTACCCGATGTGTTATGATTTTAACCCCGTAGGCTGTCTCCCCCATAGTGCTGAAGGCTTGCTTGATGAAATTTTCATCCATGTATGGGTCTAACTGTAAAACACATTAGACTTATTAACTGGAGTAAAAGGGAAAAAATAAAAAAAAGACACTTTTCGTAGCAATAAGTGCAATAATAAATTAACTTAAAATGATTATTGAGATTAGTTGCATGTTTTGGGGCAGTCTCTATGCTAATTAATATATTATTTGTGTCACTCCCCATTAAATCAACTGCAGGACATGATTAAACCCTGTAGCTATCCTTCTATTAGTTTTTAACATGCAAAAGAATAAACAATGTAATTACTGACTTCTCAGATTGTCCAGCTTAAAAACATATAAATTAAAGTGCACAAGGTACTTGTGGAAGAACCTCATGTGGCCATACATCCATTATAATTCTACCGCTCCTGTTTATTCTGCTACCATAAAAATTTTGCCATAAAAAGAATAAGAAGGGCGTAATGACATTCGCACATGCCCTGCTAAAAAACCGTCTCGCACAGTGAACGGCTCTTGTATAAAGAAAGACATGAAGGTTAATCTTTAAAACTCAAGAGACTGTGCAGCAACACAGCACTGGCCAATGGCGGATAAATAAAATTTTTTTTTTAAACCAGGCTGTTTTCCCCCCAGAATGTAGGAGGCTTCAGACATCAAACTGTTCATTTGAGGATAGGTCATGAAGAACCAAAGTTTAGACAATTGATACACAATGTGACCACAGAGTATGGGAATGATGACACAAATATGTAGAACTCAAACTGCTCATATAATTGTTATTATTATTGTTATGTCTCAGAAACTATCTAAAACAACCATAAATCATGTGACTTTAGGAATGTATGCTATTTCTTTCCAAACCACCGCCCACCTTTTTTCCCCGCCGGGTTTGTGTAACTGTTTATAATAAAATAAAATTCAGTTCATCGTGAATTGCCATTATACTGTATGTGTATTACAATTGACATTTTATGTATCAAGATCAGCATTTGTCTATATTATTAATCTCTTGATTACCTTTTATTTTTAAAGAACCTGTATTAAAATTTTCAAATCTAACATCTTGGTCTTTCTCTAGAGAGTGTATTGACATAGAAATAACTTTTGCCATTTCAACACAAAATCCAAACACTAGCTTAGCAACTAAACATGGCTTCTGCGAGTCAGCGTTAGCTCAACAGGCCAAAGAAACCCAGACGGCGCTTTAATAATGTACTAAATCACAATGAGGTTTATGTGTAAATCACATTTTCAACACAAGAAAACACAAACAAAAGTTATTATATACATTTCATAAACGCCATAAAGTAGCTCCACAGCGCGTCTTTATTAGTCAGCTGTTTGGCTAACGTTTGTTAGCTGACTAGCACATGTTGCAAACAGGCGAAAAAAAAACTAATTGAAACTTACATCACCCATCCACAGGCTTGTCATTCTGTTAAACATCTTGGCTGGTTAAATATTCCTACTACAATAAGAAAACGCGATTAAAGAAGCGCAAGGAATTTCTAAACGACAAGCTTATTAAACCTAGTTGACCATACGCATCTTCCTAATAGCCTCCTGCGCTTCTGCTTCTTCTCCTTCGCCGTGTTTCCGGTTCCTGGCGAGTCTCTGACGCAGAGCCACGTACCAGAGCCCCCTACTGGAAATAGTTAGTAATGCAAAGTTTCCCGATTTTAGCTGATCAAACATGACCACGGGTTTGAGAATATAAAATTGCAATCACGTATCATTACTGACATTAGTACCCAAAGCAAAACTTTTACTGACGTGCATTCATAGTTGACTTGACACTTTAGTTGAAACCAACCACCCTGGAATGGATTTTAAGGATTACATTCTAAATGCATCAATTCATTGATTATCTAATCAGCCAATGCTGTGACAAAGTGCAGTGAAAAAGTAATTGCCCCTTACTGATTTTTGTTTATTTATTTTTCTGCAGTTTTATTCAGATCATCAAACAAACTTAAAAGATAACCCAAGCAAAGATAACCCAAGCAAATACAAAATGCAGTTTTTAAATGATGATTTCATTTATTAAGGGGGAAAAAGCCATCAAAACCTACTTGGCCTATGCTAGAAAGGATTTGGACTTCAGGATCTGGACAACTAGCCATAATTGATGGAACCATGTATTCTTTCCTCTACCAAAAAATCCTGAAGGAGAATGTCCGGCCATCCTTTTTCTTTGCAAATAAGTCCTTTCACATTAATTTTAAGGCGAGAAGACATTGCAAAACAACGCTGTCCACCAATCAACAATTTAAAATTGCCATCTTTTACTCGTTCTTTACATTGCTCACACATTGGAGGGGAATTTTATTACAGTATTTGCTTGGGAATTACATTGAATCGAGAAAGTCAACCACTATCATGTTTTATAACAGATATTCATTTTAATCCATCATTATATTTGGGGTGCTGAACTTGCCGTTTTTGGTTATTGGGGAATAAGGCATACATGCATTTCATCTATGCCTAAATGATTTTGACCACGGCATGATTATTGGTGTTAGATGAGTTAGTTTGAGTATTTCTATTAAAAAATATTCGATTAAAACATCTTGTTGAAGATAAAGAGAGGTCAACAATAAATGCCAAGGCTTGTTCGAACTTGCTCTGCAGTAAGCAGAAAAACATCAAACCTTGAGATGGATGGATCATGACAGCAGAAGACCCCCATCAGGCTCCACAGCTAGGAACACAAAAATGGGGCTACATAAGAAACAGGTTCCCCAAAAATAGGCAGTTGAAAACTGGGGGAAAAAAACAAAAAAACAACATAGCCGTGCCTGATGAATCTCAATTTGTGAAAAGGCGCATAGGAGGTATCTTTCTAAATGACCACAAACATACTGCGGTTTCATCAGAATTAAGATAACCGATGAATCAGGACACCAACAGCCTTGATATAATGAAAGAGGTGCTTTATTGCAGGCACTCTATAGTCTAAACAAAAGTTGGACAGAACCAGTTTTATACCAATGTCTATGTGCAAAGGACACACTCTAGACCTTATAGATAGTGGCCAAGGTTAAGAGAAAAGAAAAACATGAGCAAGGACAAAAACATCATGATTAAAGGAACAGACATTTATGCATCCTGAGTACACAAAGATACATACAAAAATCACATGAAACTGAACTTTTCTTTAATGATTGAATTGTGCCTATTAACACAATATTGAAAATGGAAATAATCTATGCTGTGTCAATGTTCTGGTTGAGGTGATGTAATGGTGTGGGAAATATTTTCATCACATACTTTGGGCCTGTTGAGACACCTATTCATTGAGGGAATGTAACAGCCTACTTGAGTGTTGTCGCTGACCATGCGCATTCCTTCATCACCACAATTTACTCACTCACTCTATACCGCTTATTCTGTATACAGGGTCACGGGGGGCTTGGAGCCAATCCTAGGAGACTTGGAGCACAAAGAGAGGTACACCCTGGACAGAGTGTTAATCCAGGGCGCGCACACAGACACTCACACACTGGCCAATTTAAATGCAGATTAGCCCAAATCTGCATGTCTTTGGACTGGAGGAGGATTCCAAACACCCACCAAAGGAAACCCACCAAATATGGGGAGAACATGCAAAATCCATGAACACATCAGCTGGAGGTGCAAGGCAACAGTTTTAATGACTAAGCCACTGTCCCACCTGCCATAATTCACACATCATCTAATTGCAATTGCCTGCGTAATGAACCGTGTCACATATGAATCCAGTTGAACACCTTTGAAATGTGGTAAAACTGAGCATCTCAGCATGGAAGTGCACTTGGCTGTTTTTTTTTCCCTCTGCACCTCCCAGGATTCACCATAACTGGTAACTTGATTTACATCCTGTGTGTGACTTGGGACAGGTTTCTACACCGGATACCCTTCCTGACTCAACCCTACCTATTTAATTTGATCTAAGATCCCGCCCCTGAGAGTGCATTGACTTCGCAGTCATGGAATCAATCCCCAGGCTTCCATAAAACAGAGATTTGCCTACTGTTATTAACAGAGAAGAAAAGTGCACTTAAATAATCTGCTGAATTTATTTGATACCAGGATGAATTAGATTCTTAAATGAATGTTTCTAACATCTTGTGGAATCCGTGACATGAAGATTTAAGGCTGTTCTGAGACTGAAGGTTATGAGTATGAGCACAAAATAGCTCAGAATGTCCCTCTCAATTACTGAGTTTGCGTTTCAGCAACTTATTCTCAACAGTTCTACAATCAATCTCCCTAGACAAACATTAGCAGTAGAACAGATAGTGCTGTAGAGCTCAATGACATTAAAAATTACACTGTCATAGTATCCAACCCTTGCCACAAGTCAATTTCTTTAAGTTTCTGCCCTGCTAGACCTCCCAATAATCAATGCTATTATTGGGAAATGGAAGCATCGAGAAGCAAAAACAGCTCAGCCAAAAGCAAAGTTCATAGAGTGCTATAGTATAGTGTGTAAAAATCACCTGTCCTCTGTTGCATATTTACTACAGTGTTCCAAAATATGTTTGGAAGCATTATAAGCAAGACATGTGTAAAGAATTTACACAATTCCAGCAAAAGGCGCAGAGGGAACAAACAGAAAATAGAGTGTGTGGAAGTACTGGAGACACCTACTGGATTTCAACCCAACAAAGAACAAGAACTTCACAAAATGGGATTCCAAGGCCCATCAGCTACAGCAGCAAGCCTAGGATCACAATGAACAATCTGACATCATGCAATCTAGAGTGGTGTAGAACACATGGTTACTGAACTTTGGATTAATGGAAACGTGATCTATGGAGATATGGATCAAACGTCTCTGGCAGTCTGACGGAAGAACCTGGGTTTGGCAAACACCAAGATAATGCCACCTACACTGGGCTGGCATAGTGCCAACAGTAAAGCCTAGTTGAAAAGAGACCAATTATAGGGGAATCTCGCAGCTCAGCATTCCAGGCAATGTCTATTCCAGAATTCTAGAGAGGAGACTTCATCCGACAGTTAACCCTAGGACTTGGAAGGAACATTGGTTCTATGCAGGTAATGGTACAGTGGACCAACTCTTTACTTTTTTTTTTTATACATAGTATCATCAAGTGGACATGGAAGTACACTTATCTAGACTAGAAGCACTCTCCTAGTTTGTATGTAGGTGTATGAATATGTGCTGTGCTACTTGTCATGGGAACTAATGCAGGATATCTGGGATGGTCTTGGTCTGTATACAACGATAGACGGGTCTGATTGGTTGGGTTTGATTCGGTCAAGGGTGTTTCTTGGCTTCATGGAGATGTGAAGGTTGCAGAGTCTCCAGCATTAGAGGGCTGGAAAATAAAAGGGATTCCACCTCACCGACATCTGTGGTAAAGATTCTTTTCCCCCCCATAACATGTGGGATGCTCCCTTTAAAAGAGCACAATCCTCTACCTGTAAGGATAGAAGTACCTGACGATGGAGCAAGACAAATCGATCAGGTCAGTGGCAGGAGCATTAAAATCATTATAATGGTCTGTTGGATAAAGCAGTAAAAACAGTTTCTGGACAAGGCTTTCTGGTCACCCACTGTGGGTAATGACAGAAAAAGTTAGCAACCAGAGTAGTGGAAATAAGGTTTAAACTTGAGTTCGGCCTAAAAATCTGTAACAGGGAAGTCCCCCGTGACCAAGGGAAACCTTTACTGCAGGGAAGATTCTAAAGGTTAGCCAGAGCTTTGATATGTAGAGTGTTACTCATCAGCCAGCAACATTCCATGGTATGAAAATGGAAAGGTACTATCCTTATGAACAGGTTGCATGAGGTCATAGTTTCATACATGCATGGTACATTTATTGTAGTGAACTTTGATGAACTAAAGCACCCACGAAACACTTCAGATGCTCAACAATCAATAGCTTATACAGTATATTGTTGGGCGGACTCGTGGCGTGCATCATCATGAGAGGGTGGTAAAACTGCTCGACTGACTTCCAGGATATAAAATACCTCAGGATTTGTTTGCCAAGATATAATCTGTGCCTATTATAACAAGGCTGAACCAGTGGGGCACTACAGGTATAGATCACCCAGTTTCCCATCCTTTTTAGCAGTCTAGATAATTTAAAGTAAGATTGTCATGGTTTGGCTTTTTTTGTATGACAAACAACTGAGACTAATAGATATTCCATACAAAATAAGTTGGATGTAATTGGTTCTTTAAAATAATAACCACTCTCACTAAATAGGTGGCTGGGCATAAAACAGCTGAGCGATATGATGTTCCTAATTTACAGAATGTATATAAACTAACATCCCCAAATTTTTATATAACATTACATAAGTGTTTCATTAACACTGTTACCAAAATTAACTTGTCACAGGTCAATCGAGTTGAGTAAATTGGCGACTTGTGAAAGTCCCCATTATGAATGCAGAATCCCTCATGTAATGTTAGATCCCATGTAATGTGACTGAACCGGTATATAAAGAAAAAAAAATGATAAACTTTAAATATTGATTACTTTAAATAATCATAATCAACTATTTGGAATAACACAAACCTGACTCTGAGTCAAGATGACCATTGTCTCCAGCAAGCAGCAATCTTGTCGGCAGTGTTACAAACCTGCTATTGCCTATAAAGCAAGTGACACCTATAAATAGGTCAGAAAATATATAACTGCTTATGAATATAATTAAACTGTTAATAAGAACTCAGCCCTAGCATCAAAGTAATACACTTCCTTGCAATGTTTTGCAATAACAAGTCGGTTTGAAAAGTCCAACAATTTGTAAGGCTTGTAGCTGCAGACACTTTAAAGTTAACAGATCATTAAGAGTTAAACAGGACATTTCAGAACAGTAAGGTTTAAACAGGACAATTCAATCAAGGAAAAAAAAAAAAAACTAAAAACACCTAAGCAGATGTTATTTTACAACAGAACAGAAATATAATTTAGTGGTTACTAACAAAAATGGTACCATCATTGACAAGGTTCAATCAAATCATTTATTTTGAACAAACGAGTCATGTTGAACACTGAACAAAAGTATTGATCAACTAACTGATCAGTATAGTTTGCCATCTGGTTTTATTGCAGATTCATGATACCCTTAACAAGGGGTGAGCTCATTGCTTCAAAAACAATGTATCCCTGCAATATCAGACATGGTTTTAAGAAATTTTGTACTTTTCAAGTGAAGCTAGCTGAAGCCATTCCAATTTCTTTTTTTTTTTTTTTTTTTTTACATTAAAGGCACATTGGTACGAAAGTAGCAGAGCACACAGTGTTTGCAAGTCTGCAGCGAAATGACTTTCACCGCCTTAACAAAATGTTATGGAAATGAAACAAATCAAATTTAATTTAAAGGGAAGAAAGAGTAAACATGTAAATGCTGAGCCGAGGATAATTACATCTTGAATTAACCAACAGATTGATGAACGTTAAATCTTCTTTAAAAAAAAAAAATTATAACAATCACCTCTCAGATTTTTGCATCTCACTAAACAAGCACTTAGCAACATTTTACATGGACTGAAGTAACTATGTACAGACATGCAGATAATGCACATTTACTGTAAAGTGTGTGTGTCTGAGATACTAGGGCTGGAAACAATCATACAAAAAAAAAAAAAGCTCTACATTCCCATAGGCTTTTGAAATGAAATTTTCCTTGTGTCCAGTAAGGCAAACATCTAAAGGAATGGTAACAAGTACATTTCCAGCATTAACATTTCTTTAAATAAAGAGAGGCTCACTCTCGCTGCTACTCTTCATCTGTGGTATGAAGTGAAATAAACATCTTATTTCTTTGATAGTAGTATAATTATCTAAGCAAATATATTTATTAAACTTCCATTATTTCTTATCCAAGATGTCTAAAAATAGATTTGCTTCTCTCATGGAAATCACATACACAGGATAAACTGAGAACCATGTAACATATGGAATGTTGGAGGCTGCATTGTTTAGCAGGAGACACACCGAAAATGTACACACCGCATGCCCATTACTGGGGGGGGGGGGGAAGAAAAAAAGAAAAAATGTAAATGATGAAAAGCTTTAAAGATATTCGCACATCTTGGCAGATAAACCTTCTTGGTAAGAAAAATGATCAAGTCAAATAAATAGATGCATACATGATAAAAAGTATAATTTATTCCTTAAGTCACATAAAGCTTTTTTGTAACTGCCAAACAAGTTTCTGACTTGCTTTCCAACCTGCACTGCTTAGTGCTCTGACTCCTATACACACTGTGCAATAATTGGCCCAGTAACTCCGACTGAGCCATCTTTTACAAATCTAGTTTGCAAATTTTTGTTGGTAGCAGCACATTACAAACAGGACATCTATTTAATTACCTTTTTTAATTTAAGAAAACTCAATAGCCCCCTCATTTCACTCCACGTATCAAAACTTCAGTACTGTATATAAAGAAGGTCTGACTTTTTTTTTTCAACTCACAGTGGGGACAATGAAACCATAAGCCATTAGTGCCGTTTCCTTAGTCTATGCAGACATATGGCAGAATATTCAATTTGGTCTCATCACCATGAAAATCCAGAGATATACAATCTGTCCAATCATACCAGTTTCCCTTGGTGTCATAACAGCCATTAACTCCTGGCCAGTGGTCTTTGTCTATTCTGTGAAGGTCCTCATGCGTTACGTCTCGACTCATGCCTGGCAGTACGGAGGTCGAGCCTGTTGGGATTAAAACATGAGTCTTCCTCGATTCTTTAACAGCGTTTTCCTCTTGTTTCAAATATTCGGTCATGAAAAAGTGTGCACCATGTGTCTGAGCTCCAGATGACGTCAGAACGTTGCTCTGAAGATTTAGGTAGGACTGAATGATCTCGTTCCGGGATAGCTCTTTCCAGTTCGTTTGCTGGAAAGGGTTTTGCGTGGTCGTGGGTGGCCTCTGTTGGGGGGTCTCAATCCTCACAGGTTCAAAAACTGGTGGTCCCTGGCATTCCTCCTCCTGATGAGACTCCTTTGGAGTAAGGGGTTTGATTTGTCCTGTCACTGGGTCAAAGGTTAATCTGCGCTCTTTTAACCGCACCGGCTTTGTCCTGTCCTCTGAGGACTGGCCTTGAAGATTTACCATGTAGTCCCTGGACCTGTACTTCTTTCTTTTTTTGTTCAAGGTCGCACTTTCTGACCCAGCTTTAGGAATCTCAGGTGAGAAATTGTGCCTGGACAGTTCTGAAGGCTCCTGCGCTGTACTGTTATGAAGGGATTCAGAGGTTCTCTCAAGAGATCTGTTGAAGGGAACCGACTCCTCTAGGTCTAGGGTTAGACGAGCATCAGCGTGAGACATTTGATTTGGGGACGTTAAAGGCAAAAGAGAGGGCACTTGGGCAGAATTTTGAGACGGGCTCAACAGAGTCCCTTTTGACGCATAAGCTGAAGACCTCTTAGCCACCGTCTCGCGAGCTACACTATGTGGACTTAATGAGAATTGAGGACTACTGATTGAACGTTTGTCACCTCCATCTCCGTCTATTCTTGATTGCTGCTGTAACACTGATGTTTTGAGTAAGCATGAAGTGCTAGGGAGTCTGGTAAGCCCTGGAGAACTTGGATGAGGCTTAACAGCATTAACAGGGATTTTGTTTTGTTTATCATTGTCAAGATGCTCTGGGCAGTTTCTGTCAGAAGGTGCATCATCCTGTTTTTCTATAAAAGGCTCAGGGCTGCCACTAAACCCATTAGATGGAGGAGTGGAAGAAAATGTGAATGTTTTGTGCATTTTTGTGGGCAGATGTGGACTGTCCCTTTGGTCCCCCCTGTGTTTTCGGTTCCTAGACTTTTCCACGGTAGCTGAGTAAGTGTTATGAACATCGTTTCTGTTTTTAAGTTCTGGAGATTTTTTGCTGGGTGGGGGAACAGCTGGAGGTGTATCTGTTCGGCATGGATGAGAACTGCCGTTGGCTGAGCCTGGGGTGCCTTGCACTCCTCGAGATGAAGTGTCATTTTGGCTGGGCTCAATCAGTTTCTGCCAGTTTCGAAGGAGTTTCTTGGCACGTTTAGCTAAGTCTTCATCTTTCGTCTTCTTCCTAACATCATTAATAAGCTTTCCCAAGCGGGTTTCCTGAATTTAAAAGAAAATAATTACATTAATATTACTGATCAGTGTTTTGCGGGGCACTTGGAGACAGTAGGTTACAAGAGCATAATCAACACATTTTGATCATACAATATTTTGTTAAAATGATTATAAATATAGCAAAAGCAATCGCTCCTGAAAAATTACTGTGTAAAATGACAAGCCAAAATCATTGTCTTCACACAATGTACATCCCAGATATCTAAGAATGGTTAGCAAGACATCTGAATAGCTATATTAACACATGGCATGCCTTTAATATGTCAACTTTGCACCTTTTATAAACTGCTTTTAGGATACTTTTACAGATTAACAAATAAAGATTGATTTAAAAAAAAATGAAAGTGAATAAAAACAGTCACACCGTATGATTAAAAGGTAGCCCTATTTACAGTGGTATCTCGACATACGAATTCCCAGCCCTTGAAAATTTTTGCTTTAAGAACCAAAAATTAGCAATAAATTTTCCTTGCCATGCAAAGCATTTTTTGGCAGACGAGCGACCGCGCCTGCTGCACGTACATCTGGTAGCTGATCAATGTTTGTACACACCAGTGAAAAGCCATGCGAAGCCAGTTTACATGTTTACATCTTTGTTGTTTTCTTTTGATGTTCTTTTGGTCTTCTTTATTGTGAGGCTTGCCATTTAGAAAACCCGGTAATGTTACCTCAGTCACCATGTTATCGGCATTAAACATGCCATTATTTCACACAGCCGGGTAACCGCGCTGCAATTATGGGAAGCCTTCAGGGTCAAAGTTCCTTACTTTAAGAGTTCTATAAATTTCTTAAGCAATAAATGGAAAGCAAAATTATTTTGGTCTCCCTTTGTTCTGAAAAAAAAAAATTGTCTCTCAAACCATAATTTAATGCGAGTGTGAGTTTTGTGATCTGATGCAGCTTTACTAAAAGCCCTTTACTAAAAAAAGAAAGAAAAAAAAAAACAGGCCGCCTTTTATTATTAAGGCTTTAAAAAATAAATAAATAAATTCCTGTTTGCTATTTACTCGTATGTGCAAACGTTCTCAAAGGTCAGTGAGAAATATACCCACCTCAAGCGCTTCTTTAGTGATTGGATACTTCTCCAAATTGGTGATAACATCAAGGACTGCAACCATGTTACAGATCTGTTGGGGAGAAAAGACCAGTGTATAAATGTTATCATAATGACAGGAAATAGACAGGCAATGAGAAACCTGAATGTGTATGTGTGTGTGTGTGTGTGTGAGCGAGAGAGAGAGAGAGATCCTGTTATGTTCCACGGCACAATAGTGTGCAACATAACGAGTAGGTACACATTTATATTGCTTATGTATGAACCAAAATTATAAAGCATTTCACGCAATATTTAAAAAAAAGATTCACATTAATAAAATAAAAACCAGACAAAAAATGAAAGTGGTGGTTAAACTATGATTATTAAGAAAAAAGTATTTAATTTTATTTGTTTAGCGCTTTTAACAAAATTATGAGATGTAATGAGAACTGGCCCTCCAGGTCCAAGAGCTTATTTACTGATGTAACGGCGATGATTAGACGTGACAGATGAGTCTATGAACCACTGGGACTGATGTTACATAAGCATCCCAATGTTCATTTTAAGAAAAATTATATCCAGAGGCATAAACCTCGTTTGATTAGGCTCTACAGATTCTCAAAAGGTATTCAATCAGTTGAAAATGCTGTCCACTCTATCAGACAATTATTTCTGAAGCCCACTTTCACCAAGTTCTCTTCTTTCGTCTTGGCAGTATGTGAAGAAGCATCATCATGCATTATCATCATCTTTATGCCAGTAGCTTACTTTTTCCTCCTTTCTTTTTATTTAAATACCAATTACGTAATCACTACAAATTTGTCCAGCCCACATCACACCACCACCTCCTGGTGCTTTCTGAACTTTCCATAAAAAAAGTTAACAATTTGACCTTTTCCTAACTGAAAATGCTGTGGTTTTTAAAAATATTTATGCAATGAGAGTTGCCACTCTCAACCATTAGGAAGAATGATGTTCATCTCTTTAGCTCAGTTCCAGAGACTTGTAAAAGTTAGGGCAATTTGAATGAATCTGATCTAGTGACTTATATTGGCCAAACACTTTAGAACAAACAGAAATTATATGCTTTTCTCCCCTCTTACATTATATAAGATTAATAAATGCACTGTTTTGTATGAAATAAAAATCTTCATTATTAGAGTCCTCATACTACAGTTAACTGTGGGAAACCAAACTTAACAACCATAAGCCCCTTTGCAGGTTAAACTTTCTTAAAAATATTCTCTAAACACCACAAAGCGTATGGAAATTAAGGAAAATAATACTAGCTGTCTATTTTTGTGTGAAATACATGCATGCCAATTTAAAGGTAAACAGGGGGGGAAAAAAACAGTTTTTTTTAATCAAGCATTGGCAATGTTTTCTTTGCTTGATGCAAGCCAATAATTTAAGCTTTTAATATAATAATTTAACAGTGACTTTGTTTGGCCAGGAAACATTTATTCAAAATTATAGGGTATCAACCAGCACAAACAATTAACCTCTGCTAGTAATTAAGCAATTGTTATAAATGAAGGCTAATTAAATACAGACCACTGGCATTAAATTTGATTATTTTTGATAGCCCGAAAATATCACAAATTAAGGTTTGATACATATTGAATATTTTTACTCCACACAAAAACTTGAAAAATGTCCTTTTGTGACAGAATGCATAGAAAGATTTTATTTACTGGTTGAGTATCTATGACCACAGTAAATTGGACATAAGCATCATCACGCAGATGTCCCAACCTCACACTTTATAGTTTTAACCTCTCTTTATAGGTATATTAGTTAGTAAATGTTTTCTTCAGTTTAGTGTGATTTAGTAATGTTCCTCTGAGAATAGTCTACTGAAGAGAGAACGATGACGCTAAAATATCTTAGGTGACTTACCTGATGCTGATTCTGTTAATCACACTAAATTAGCATTTTCCATGCAAATGTATAATTCTTTAAACTATAACAGCAATGTTCCTCCTCAAGCCAAAAAGGTGCCGACACATAATATTTCGCTGGAACCGCCTTTTGAGTGGTACCGCAAAGTTTTCTCCAGCACAATACTCAATGGGGTTAAAGTCAGGACTCTGTGGTGGTCAGTCCCTGTATGAACATGACGTCTAATACTCTGTGAACTACTCTTCAATAACAACTTGAGCTGAATTAATTCTGGCATCGTCATCGTGCAATATGGCCGTGCCATCAGAGAAAAAAAATTCACTGATTTAAAAACCTAGTACAGTGGAATCTCGGCTTGCAAGTAACGCGGCAAGTAAAGATTTTTAATACATTTTGACTTGGAAAACAAACAAGTCTTGGTTTACGAGTACCGAGTATCATCTATCATGCAAGCGCTTCTTGTTTTGACGCCGAGCGTCACGTGATTACAACTGAGCCATCGGTTTTTCTCTCTCTTGCACTGAGGAATTGTGGGTAATCGTCTCCTCTGCTGGATCTTAGTGTGGTACTCTTACTGGTATAATCAATATCTGTGTACTGTTTACTATAACACTGACCACGTGTGTGTGTGTGTGTGTGTAAAACATTTAATTTTGTGTCTGTATGCGTGTGTATATCATTGGACATCGTGCAGTTATAAATATTAAGAATATATTTATGACCCAGCAAGTCTGAACAAGGATCAAATATTTTTACATCGTTTACAACCCTTGTTTTTTTTTTTTTTTTTTGTTAGGTCCATGGCCATGTCCAGCAATTTCATTTAACTAATGATTTATTTATTCATTTACTTTTAAGGACCAAATGCTTTGGGATGTTACGCCATTCTACCTACAAAAATCAAAAAGTTAAGGAATCACCTAGTCTTGGCCATTATTTGTAATTTTTTATTAATTATTTTAATTTTATTTTATTTGTCATTGTCGTTATGATGCACACAATTTCTCTAGAAACAGATTCTGGTGACATATTTTACCCATTTGTGAACTAAGAAAGTCAAGTCATTTCCGATGAAGTGATAACCTATTTATTTGTCTAGAACCTGAGCATTTCTACAATCAGACCTGCTGAATCGAACAGGTACTTGAGCAGTTAAAAATAAAAATTTTACTGCCTGAACCTTTTACAATAATAAACTACTCATACTGATTCAGCAAGGAAAGTCACACACATGCCACTCACGCACAGCACCCCTGTAATCTAGACCTTTAAGACAGGGGAAAATCTTCCAGCACCTTTGTGCAAGATGAATAACCTAGTGCACAAAATTACATCATATAATCTATATTTTATATGATAATCAACCTTCTTTATTATGCTGCCATGGATTGAACTAAACAATACAACACACTGAATCTTTTAAGTGTAACTGAAGTATTATTAGGTAGTATTATTATAATTGACTCTAATAAGTGTTGGTCGTGATATGATGATTTTCTAGAGAACATGTGCATTAAGCAACAACAAGAAAACGGCAAAGCAAACGTTTGGTGTAACTGACACGAAATAAACAGCAGTGCTACTCTGTAACCAAAAAGACCACAGTACCACTTTTTTTTCCTATTAGCTCACAAGAGTGAGGCTTGTGAATTTACAGGTCAAAGCTCAAGTTCTCGCATAGTCAGAGAGAGGAAAAAGAAACCATTACTAAAGGCAAATGCGAGTCTTTCACTGAAATTTAATTACTTAGATTTTGCACTGTGCATTTACCTTCGGATAAAAATTATATAAACTAACTCATGTGATGAAGTGTATACTCGCTGCTAAATGCAAGATTAGAAGAAAATGCAATGGTTTGACAAATGTGCATTGAGAGCATCAAAGGAGCCATTCGGAATCAGGCTGTCAAAATGTACACCCAACCCCACCCCCGCTTCAAGTTTCTGATTGGCTGGAATTAAGTGAGCAAGCGTTGTCATACTGAAAGCATGTTAATATTGGCATGCTGTAAATGAGGAAGAGAGATGAGGGAAGCAATTGAGTTATATGCCTGATGTCATCATTTGCTAATATCTGGCCTGATATAGCAACCCGGGATTGTCGTCAAGTAAATAAGCGAACACGTAAATGCAGTGTGATATGAACGCAGGGAAATACATGCAAGTGAATTGCCGTCATTCAGAATGAGATTATGTGTATGCATGAATCGAGATTGTCTATTTCTAATTAAATCATACAATTTTTAAACCTCTGTACAAATATGTATGTGCACACAGCTTCCCAAAAAGAGATCTACCATGAGCCTGACCAGGATGAAGCGGTTACTGAAAATGAATGAACAAACTGTCTGCCCCTAGTGCACAAATTAAGTTAGACAGCTAGAAAGTTGCCCGTGGACAAAAATTACACATGTTCACACAGTGCTGTCCTCTGAATCAGATTATTGCTGTCATTCTACAATGTCACTGACATGTGAAAAAAATGCCATAATCAAACATTGATTTGAGGTTTCATTAATTTGAAACACTGATGACTTAAGTGTTTGACTATTAAACTACCCTAATAAAGTACATTTAAAATGTTGACAGGAAATAACCATACATTTTTCTTCACTTTCAGTATGTATATTTTGTTACAAATAAAGCTATTCAAGGAGCTTGTGTTTATGTACCATGAGCACTCACATCAGGTCAATAAAAGACCATACTGTGTTAGCTTTCACATAATAGACTTTAGCCACTGAAGGACATGTGGATCAGAAATGCCATTAACCTGTATATAGCATAAAAGCTGCTTATACATCAATCTCAACCAAGTTAGCTACACGACAGGCATATTTAAAAATTTTTTTAATATATTTTTTTTAATCCAATGCCCTCCAGGATACACTCAATTGGAGTTTAGCATTTATGTTAGGAAGTCTGTCAGATGCCCCTCTGTCTTCTCCTGGCTTTAGACTGTTTTGCTTCTGACAATTCTGGTACGAAAAAATTAAGGAACAGTGTTGTGCATGAATGTGCTCATTTGGTGAATAACAAACTGTGAATGTGAGAGTAGTTAAAGAAAGTATAAGTGGCAAATATACCAATAAAGATATCCCGCACATTGATAGCAGCTCCCTGCCTCCCTAAATCATATATAATATCCAGGAAAAAAAACGTGTAAACGTCGTCCTACCCAATAACCCGCCCTCCTCCTCCCTCTCGTCTCCCTCACACCATCTACAATTCTTTTCATTTTTAAATGAATATTCTTAGGTTATGAAACAAATAATCCGAGTTTCCATTATTTCTTATGGGGGAATTCGCTTTGTTTGCTTTGATATGGGAGTGCTTTGGATTACAAGCACGCTTCCGGAATGAACTATGCTTGTTATCTGAGGTTTAACTGTATTTGCTGGCTTACATTTAAAATCTGTTTACTTTGGAGTAAAATTTTAATCATCTTGCCACCATGCTTGAATTTTTTTCTAGGGGAAACGCTGCAATCCATTACAACAGCTTGCTAGATTTACTTACACTGTATGGCCAAAAGAATCTGGACACCTGCCCATTACACCAATGAAAGGGCCCTTCACAATACTGTTGCCATAAAGTTAAAAGCACCAGATTCCACTGAATGTCACTCCATGACAAGTTTTTTTTGTTTTTTAAATAAATACAGTGCATGTTTAAATAAGGGGTGACAAGGACTAAGTAGTGGCTCTTTGAGCATAATGGGATCTACACTGACCCTAGACACAAAAAGCCCATTTTCCTTATGCGCTAAAGGGAGCAGAAAGATTAGACTGGTGTATTTAAAAATCTGTGTACAAAGTTTCTACATTTAATTACCAGCTATATGGAGTCAAATTTACTTTTGCTTTTTTTTGTGGAGGGACAGACCATTTATGAAAAAGGTCTAATCTGAGAGGTACTGGAAGCCCGCATTTAAAAACCATATAATCATCATGATCTCAGCCACACTGAGCGAACTCTGCGGTTCAAAAACCTATTACTAATTATACAACAGTTAGTTCTGTTCATGTAACTTGATTGAATGAGAGGCTTTCCTTGGGTGGTGGTGATAAACGGTAACAGCAGTGGAACATTTAACTACATGTATCACCTAAGTTCCAGGTGTTCTAACAGCCATTAATTACACTAATAGTCGGTCATCAACATGGGTGAAAGCAGGTCACTATGGTAAGCAATACTGTGGAGAGAGCAGCTGCCTGGCAAAACCCATATTCAAAAGCAGACACTGGAGCAATTTCAGATAATCTTGAACACCACTAAAGCCCAATCCCAATTCTACCCCTTACCCCTACACTTAGCCCTACACCTCCGTTTGGCGCGTTCACGTGAAGGGGTAGGGGTGTCTCATTTCTCTTTTGGTTGGAGGGGTAGGGGAAAGGGGA
>JAOVVA010000024.1:11262199-11275259 GCA_028565275.1 Leiocassis micropogon
TGCCAACAAAGGGTATATAACAAAGTATTGAGATGAAATTTTGTTATTGACTAAATACTTATTTTCCACCATAATTTGCAAATAAATTCTTTAAAAATTCTACAATGTGATTTTCTGGATTTTTTTTTCTTATTTTGTCTCTTATAGTTGAGGTATATCTATGATGAAAAAAAACAAAAAACAAAACAGCTTACTCCCATTGCTTAATCCTGGGTCTACACCAAAGTGGTGTATTGTAGCACAGCCCTTTTAGGGAGCTGTTGCACTAAGCAAGAAACAACACAATGTCACCCATCAGAATGAACCTGAAATAGTAAGAAAAAAATGGTCATTTAACTAAGCCACAATTTAAAGTCAAATTTAAAATTGTAAAATTGTTTACATTTTAAAAGATTGATGAGATTTCAAAAATGCACAGTTATTTTAACATTATTGCACGTAAAGTTTCTTGTAAACTAGTTTAAGCAGGAGCCATGAGCTTAGCACTCACATCTATTAATTTAACTGTAAAAGACAAATACGTATATGGCGATCACATGGTTTCCATGTGGCACAAAGGGCCTTCATTTAATCACTTGTTATAGATAACAGAAAATATGTAAAGCATTTTTTAAAGCAAAAATGTAAAACCCACAATATCTATATTTCTAACTTTTTTAAAATCTCAGATTATTATGAGTTGATATTGTATACATAATGTAAAGTGAAAATATTTTTGAAAAATTATTTTTTAAATTTATGTTATTGCAAATTATTGGAAATTTAATGGACACCAAGGTGTAATCCAAAACCAAGTATGTGACTGTAATCACACCTCTTATCTCAAAACGAATACCACAGAACAGTTTATTATTTTAAAATTACATTATTGTAATACCTTACCATAGTTTTTCCCAAATTATGAGCCTGCAAAGGTACAGCAGCAGGAATGCGAGAGGTTATTTAATTAATTTATTAAATAATACATTTAAATTTTGGGATAAAATATTTTAAATTATAATATTATTCAAATAAATAAATAAATGCATTTAATTTTTGTGATAAAATATTTGCAATTATAAAACTTAAAAAGATTTCACTCAGAAATCAGAATTAATAAAACAAAGTCACTTGATTTAAATTATGTGTTATTCTTCAGTTATGCAGTGGGGGGCACAAGTAAAAGTAAAGGATTTTTGTACTTTGTGCCCCCAGTGGATAAATAAAGAATAACACAATTTAAATACAGTGTTGGATAAAGTACACAAATCCTTTACTTTTAGTTTTACTTGAGTAGAATTAGAAGTCCTCCATTTGCATTTCCCACTTAAAGGATTAAAAGAAAAAAGGAAATGTACTTAGTTGCCTTCCTCTGCATTTGTCTTAGGCTTGTGTGTGTTCAGAGGTGATTAAAGATTTGTGTGCCCTGCAGAAATGTTTAAGTTTCAAGATGGGATGCATTTTCACTTTGTGAATCACTTTTACAGTTACAGTGGCTCTTTGTATAATTGGGGTATATGTCATGTCCATGGGCTGTATTTAACAATTTTATTAGCTACTACTTACTTAAAGCAATGATTAGTCAATAGATCACATAATTTATTTTGCAAAAAAAAACAAAAAAAGGAAAGAATATTATGTGCCGGAATTTATTATTATTATTTTTGTGCGGACCGATTTTTCAAATTTCAGGTTTGGCTCTTCAGATTTACTCTAACAAACATGTTTTTTATGGCCTACATTTATTTTTATAAATGCTTGTTCAAAATAATAATTAAAATATGAGAAATGTGTTTCAAAAACAATTTTGCTAAATTATGTAAATTAAATAATTCACTCTGTGTGTGTCCAAGAATTCTCTGTCAACTGTGTTACTGTTTGGAAAATTCCCTATGAATCATTAATTGTTTGCGTCAAAGTCCTTCCTTTTAGGGAGATTTGAATATAGTGTGGCAAATTTCTACTCCTCATCTTCAATATTTTATCAATATTATTGTGTGTAAATAGAGAGGATTATTTAATTGACTGTGTTATTAACATGTTCTTGTAAACTTGCTTTAGATGTTATAGTTACCAATATGTAGGAAAAGTGCATAAAAACATGAGCTGATAAAGGATATGTGGTGAATGGTCTGAGGTCTGCAGTTAGCATTACGCCCTAAACTGGCCAAAATGTCAACTGTGTTACCTGTCACCTGTGTTACCCATCAACTGTAACACAGTTGACAAAGATTAACACAGTTAACTATGTTGGCAGTTCATTGTTATAATTTATGTTCACATTGAGCGCTGTTAATAAAAAAGTCTATGAACAATTGTTACTACACAGACATTACACAGTAATTAAATAAGAATTGCCTAAAAAAAACATGCTTTGCATTAGAAGGGATAAAGTCAGCTGATTTACATTATATATCACAATGATTTCATGGGATATTGATAGTGATTTGTATTTTAGCTCCCTAAAATATAGAAATGGGTTTATCTGCTGCCCAGAAGCAGCGCAGGTACAGGGTGTGATGCTGGTCCTGAGAAAAAGGCTGCATATTTACAGAAACACAGAGAGAAATGGCATGAAAACAAAAAGCAAGGGAAAATGAAGATAGTGAAAGATTTGAGTGAGAAGAAGACGAGATGGAAATGAGCATTTTGGAGAAGAACCCAACACCAGACTAGAGAGAGTAAGAAAGTGATAAGAGAACCAGGTAAGTCCACCCCAGAGTCCTGAAGTTGATCCACAGCCTTAGATTTCAAGGTGCAGATTTATTGAACAGAACATAAATCTTGTTATGAAATAACAAATGACGCAAAACTAACAGACTATCATACTTACTCTTTTCAGTAAGCACAGAATATTATGATCAGTTAAATAACTATTTGTGTGTCATTTCAATCAGACACACAAATCTACACTAAAGAGACACCAGAGACACCTATAGATTTAAGACTTTTAAGGTTGCTATGTTTGAGTTTTAATAAAGTTTTGCCCGTTGCTGTAATGTTTTTTAATCTACTAATTTGAATTCATCAGCTTAACTGCATGACACAAAGTTTTTACCTCTTTTTCTCTTGTTTTGCTAATGCAACTGTGTTACTTTGTCTGTCAAGTGTGTTACGTGTGGTTTTTGTGTTATAAATCTTTTAATTGTTGGCTAAACTGTAATGAAAAAAATAAGGGGCACCTCTGGAAAGGGAAGTCTTACCTAAGCATGATGAAGAATTCTAAATTCAGCATTATGTGGATTTATGTTGAAAAAAATATTCATCTGTAATAATAGCATCCCACGGAATGTCCATCACAAGGTTCAAAATTCATATTTTCAAATCAGTTAGAAAGAAAATTTTAAACCAAAGGAGAAATGACAAAAAAACTTTCAAACAAATATTTTACCAAATGTATAGTAGGTATACTTATACATGTTTTATATAACACAACATTTGTCCATAATACAGTTGACAAGGTAATGAATCAAATGTTTATTTTAAATAAAATATTTTAAAAGTCACTAGAGCTTAAGCTTGGCAATTAATGATTTAGCACATTAGGGGAGTATATTACAGAAACATCGTTTACACACGAAGTTTCAGCGCACGCCACATGACCCGGAACCGGAAACGTATATGGCCTGATAATGTTTTTTGCACATACATTATATAGTAAATTCACAAAAAAATTAATTATTAAACAATTATTCATTAAACACCATATATTAATAAAAAATAGATAAAAATTTATTGAGAAAATGCAACTTTTATTATAGGTATATAACGTCTCCGCGCACCACGTGACTTCCTTTCCCAGCTAAGCTGAAATCATGGACGCCAGCCGCGTGCAGCCTATCAAGCTTGCCAGAGTAAGAATGATTAAAAATTTTGCTTAGTTTACGTTTAAGGTTATAAATTACATATTTGAGAAGTAGTTAAAGATCAGTTTTTTTATTTGACGCAGATAGAAATAAGCTAACGCAACTTTCCTTTATGTATAAAGTGTGTATGTTTTTCGGGTGTGATTGTGGTATCAGGCTAACGCTGTTCCTAAGTTAGCTCCATGCGCTAGCCACAGCGCTGTTTTATAAATGGTTTCTTTTTCCGGAAGATTCCGAACAGAGACGTTATATACTAGTATTACGTTACAAAGTATTTTTTAGTCCTTGTTTAATTATGCCTTTTTGTGACCTGTGCTGTGGATATATATAATTATAATGTATTCTCTCTGAGAATCAAATGTGCTGATTATTGTGCTGATTTCATCTGTTGCAGGTCACTAAAGTGCTCGGTAGAACCGGCTCACAGGGTCAGTGTACCCAGGTAAGTGTCTGTGTAACTCAAAAACCACCAATGTTTCTATAAAATAAAACTGTCGACAATAATTAAATTTCCTCTCATATGGGGGAAATGAGTCTTGTATTTTAGTTAAATCCCAAATAAAGTCCATGACTGCATAAAGTACTAATATAAATGCCTTAACTTATTTTATGCTATTATATTCCTACTTTTCTAAGTTGATGCCTCAATGTAGTGTCAGCAACTCAGCAGTTTTTTACTGTGTAATAAGACTACGTCCGACATTGCGTTGTATGTAATACATTAACAGCAATTTTTCTTTAACTATATATATCTGACCAAAAGATTTATTAAATTTCTGCCTGGCTTCAACTAAAGACCAATAAGAGGGCAGAGTATGATGGCATACATCTCATGGAACATCTACAAATGCAACAGTGGCAATGAGGAAATAAATAAGATGCTTTAATCAATGGAAATTATTCCTTTTAATTCTAAGCCCAGTTTGAGGAATGCATGTTTCTTACCTCATTTTTTGTGTCCTCAACTGGAATGATTAACACAAGTAGAGCATATAAATTTCTTTAATTTCTGCTGTCTTAAAGATCATTGTGTGATCTTGCATTCAGTGTTTTTGCACATTAGCTATAGAGTTTGTTTTATTGAAAGCTTGTCATAAGGTGTATTCTTAAATGAATACAAGCTAAAATAAATTCTAGCTTACATTCTCCTTTTTACTATGGGGCACCCTTAGGTAATGTAACACTCAGAAAACAGTTTAATAAAGATGATCCTTTTAAAATTATATTTAATAAATCCTTTAAACTTGTTTAATCATGATTTATAACCTGCAAAGCGTTTTGGCTTCATGGTAAAAACTTGATCTTTATTGTCTCTTGATGTAGTGTTTCATCTCTGTCCTGTTCCACCAGGTGCGCGTTGAGTTCATGGATGACAGCAACCGATCCATTATCAGAAATGTGAAAGGCCCAGTGAGAGAGGGAGATGTTCTGACACTTCTGGAATCTGAAAGAGAAGCAAGAAGGCTTCGATAGGTTAGACATTTAAGGCACATTTCCACAGTGCCATTATAAGGCTCACACTTGTAAATAGTAGATTAAAGTATTTCTAGTGGATGCCTGTTAATCTCTATCCTCTGATCTCCCCCTCAGTGTGTGCTGGTTAAAAGCTTTGAAGACCCAATGAAGCAAGTCACCACCACTTCAGATATGTGCTAATTGAAATAAAATAAAATAAAAAAAGGTTCTATTCTGTGTCTTTTTTTTGGGGGGGCGGGGGTGGGGAGGCTAGGGAGTTTGGACTTTTGGACAATATCTAGATGGCAACATGTTATTAAGGATGAGTAGATGTATAATAAATGGCAAGTGGGTGACCGGTTTTGGGCATGCATGCTGATTTTTTTTTTTTTTTTAAGATCTATTTCTTGTGCATTAAGACTTTTTGCTGGGAATTCCCATGTAAGGTCAAGGAAAATTAATGTATGTGTTGCACAAAAATAGTCAAAGCTACCAATTACTTCAAAGTAGTTAGAACAGCCAGTGTGACATGTAAAGTTAAAAAAATTCCCTATTTATTAAACTGCATGTTTTTTGTATAGCTTGCGTTAAAGTGCCAGTTTAGTTTGATTGAGTATTTTGTACCGTGAAAATCTTTATTTTATTTCTGTACACCACCATAGAGGATTTCAACTGAATCCACATGTGATTTAAAAGTAGACCGTCAGCCTTTATTCAAGTAACTGGAGTCTGTGAAAATACATTTAAAAATTGTAGATTTTTAAATGTAAGTTTTGTTAAACACCTTGAAAAGGGATGTCTACAGTTTGTCATGTCAGTTTTATATCCTTAATTTCAAATCCATTTTGGTCATTTTCAGAGGCAAAATACATAACTGTCTAAATACTTATGAATCCAACTGTACATAGATGGGGTACTTTTATTAATCCCTAAGGAAAATTGTAAATGGGTCAACTTAAGAAGGAAAATGTGATGAGCTTGATTTCCATAATATTTTATAAATACAAAATAATCCTGGCCATGTCTGTTCAGTGTCAAAAACATGACCAAATTAAAAGTAATTAATCCTCACTCACTATACCACTTACCCTGTACGGGGTCAAATGAGGCCAGGGGCCTATCCCAGCTTGGACAGGCTGCCAGTCTATTGCATTATATGTATTTAATTTCTATTCATACAATGTCAGACTTATTGGCGTTCATGCATCATCTGTATCCACTGCACATGTAAAGAGAAATTTTTACGGACGGTGGAGATTTTTTACACATCATGACAACATTTCTCATTTGGGCTCTGCAAGAATGTGGAATACGTTTAGTAAGGTGGTTAAGGTTTACTGCAGAAAAACAAAGGTAGATTTAATTTTATAAGGTAAAATGTAATTTTCTGTTTCAGTATTACAGTAAGTCGTACTATATTACAATAAATAGGGGTAAATATTACGAGAACGTGTTGTAAATTTTCAGTATTTAGCATTATTTCCTCCTACTCGCCAACCCTCCACCAACTGAGTAGCTCGATACTGCCATCTGCTGTCTGAAATATGAAACAGTTCAGTCATTTACTCGAGGGAGATAAATTACTTCAAACTAGTGATGTGTTGCTGCACAGTCCATTAATTGCACATTTACTGATCTTCCACTGATTAATGTGTTTATTCACAAACATTGTTGATCACATCAATATGCATGGAATTAATAGAAGGAAAGTGTTGCTTTTGAAAAATTTAGAGATAACTGATGTTTTAAATGTAAATTACATAAATATGCAGAAATGTTAGTGAGTACACAGGAAAAAGTTTAAAACTGTTGAATGTCATAATCTCAACTTCCCTTCCGTACATACAGCAAAGTACAATTATAAGATTTTGCCATTTGGCCTCTGTACAGCATTATTCTGAATTTGAAAGAACTTCAAGATATGAGCGAAGTCGACTTTCAGCTTCTTCCATTATTTATGAGCCACCAAAATGCATTTGTGTGTGTATGGAAATTCCTGAATTGTTAATATCACATGTCTGTCATACACCTTGAATTAAAGTTAAAAGTTTTGACTTTGCTAACATCTGGAGTGTTTCATTTCAAATTCAATGTGGTGTTGTACAGGAGCCAAAGTGCAAAAAACTTACAATTGCTCCCTTTTTAATGATGATGATGATGATGATGATGATGATGATTATTATTATTATTATTATTATTATTATTATTATTATTATTAATAATAAATGAGTTATTATTTTTATTTTTAATATTACTTATTTATTTATTATTTAATTTTTATTTAAATTAAAGTTGGACGTCTTTTAGGATTTAAAATTAAGGACGTAAATGTCCAGTACTGTTAAATATTTTACATCTAATACTCTACATAACCTATGTAGAGTATTTATTTAAAAAAATAAAATTACCGAGTCACCACTCAGATTTAACTAAACAAATATGTAAGAGCCTTCCATTGTATAATTACTGCAGTGATTAATATTGCGTGTTTCACCTGGAAACAGTAAATAGCTTCTGTTTCTTAAACAACCATGTGAGAAGACATATCCTTTGATTATGGCAAAGATGTTACTCCGTTTCAGAAGTGTCAAATTATTTGCCTGCATCAAGCAAACAAAACAACTACATGCTGAAACTACTAAAATTGTGTTAAGAACTGTCCATGCATTATTAAAACCTGGAAGGATAGTGGTGAGTAGTGGTGACTGATGTTTAATAGTAAAAGTAAGAGCATTTACACACAATATGAAGAGAAGGGATTTGGATTAAACAGTGGTGTAGCCTTAAGAAAACCACTTAATCAGTGAAGCTAATTGGGAAGGATGCTTTAATTTGCTGGGGAGCATAAAGAATGAACTGTGGAGCAATGGAAAAAGGTTATGTGATCTGAGAAGTCCAGATTTTGCCCATAATATATGGTCAGCTGAATGTACTGAATGACCAGGATTTTACATCAATTCATTTTAATTCCAAGATTACAATGCAATGATATATCTGTGATCATGAGGCATCACTTTCTCACATGGATTGGCCACCACAGAGTCCAGACCTTCTTCCCATTGAGAATCTTTGGGATGTGCTGGAGAAGACTTTATGCAGTGGTCTGACTTTCCCATCATTAATACAAGAATATTCACTGTAAAATGTAACTGATGATCTGACTAATAAAATTAAGTGAAATTAACTCATTTCAAGTTTTTTGACCTTACTAAGTTTAACCAAGTTATCTCAACTTTTTAGCACAGAAAATTATTAAACTAAATAGATTCAAGTACTCTCTACTTAAAACAAGAAGTTTTGGAGTGGTCATACACTATTCTGATGGGAGAAGCACATGGAAAGGTGAGTCAGCACATGTTTGTCATATTTTTAATAGCTTAATTGCTTAATATACATCAATCGATCATGTTATAATCATATTACACATGGAAGTGATGTTATATTAATCAAATTGTAGGATTGTGCTGAATTGTGCTAATCTAAACAGTTCAGCATCAGTGATCTTTGGTGGCATGTTTTTAATTAATTACCATTTTTATTTTTTACTTAATTTTCATTGGACTTTATTCAACGCAAGCAAACACAAACATGCCTCTCGGGTTTTGGAAATTTTTGAAACCAAGAAAGGGGCAATTGGAAGAATATTTTCTGAAATTCTTGCACAAGTTAAATCTCTGGTACACTTGTCAATGTTTCTTTCTTACACTAAACTGTGTTAATTTCATTCTCGTTTTAGCTTTTTTTTTTTTTAGGCCTGTGAATGTGACCTACCCTGGATATCCATCGGGATTCTGACTGTTTTGGCAGAAGACAGCCAGGAACCTTCTACTTTTAATTTTTTAATTATCACAATTAAGTTTTGCATTAAGCTGTTGTTGATTGTTTTAAGAAGTCAATTGTTCAGTTAATTAGTTACTCAAAAATTGTCAGTCATTGACAGTTTCTTTTATACAATTGCACTGGCATTACACAGTTTTTTTTTCTTTTCTTTTTGCTCCAAAAAATATTAATCCTATGTTTAAAAAACAGTGTTTAAAATTTAATGTACTAACTATAGAGAATACATTTTTTTGTAACAGTTCAGCTGTTGCTTTTTGTCCTTACTTAATGTGTTTAGTTCAGCTTACTTGGTCATTTTAAGGCAATCGGTTTTCTAATATTTTCCTAGTAACGTGAACTCTAATAAGAAGTTAACACAACTTATTAGTTTTAGTTAACAGTACTTTTGTATACTTTATTAACAACTTTTCTGTACAAACTGTTTAAGTTAAGCCAACCTAAAATTAATACACATCTTTACTTACCTTTACTTTACTTACTAAATTTTAAGGCAATCGGTTTTCCTCACTTTTTTTAAGTAAAGTCAACTTGTTTCATTTTACAGTGTGGAGAGAAAGTAATGTGATTTTGGATGGAAATAAATGTTGTTTGATTGCATTACATTAATAAAGCATTCTCATGGCGAATGTGCCATTAAAGCAGAAGAGACATGAATACAAAGAACCTCTAAAATCTAAATATTTCAAAGATTCTTAATTTTACTTAAAGTAGTTTGTTAATTATTTATTTTGTAATTAAATTGTTGTATTAAATTAGAAAAGAATGCAAAATAGAAGAACATGGTGTTCTGTGATAGACTAGTGGTCTCAGATTTTTAAAGTCTTTAAAGTTTTTAAGGTGTATTTTTTTTATTCAGTTCAGTTTGTAACAGGTTAAACATAGGACGAAACAATTGTGCTTTTGTAGTGTGTTTAACTGTACCTTTTTCCTTTCCTTTCATTCACATTTTCCTTTTCTGTTAGAGTTGGCATATATACAAGGGCTGTACTGAAAGTAATGCAAAAGTTGGCATAACCTTTTTAAAATTAACTGACATGTTGGTAGAGTAACACTTTCTATATACAAAGATTCTACTCGACATATTCTTCATTGCAAGCGATGCATTTGACAATGCAATGTTGTACTCACTTTCATGTTACTGACCACAGATGATTGGCTCCCACTGCTTGATTTGTCTTCAGTGCTGGTTTCACCTTTTTTCAACTTCTTTATCCATCTTTGCATATTGCTTGTAGCATGTGTAATAACAACCCACAAAAGAAATAAACCAAAAATACAAATATACAAATCTGCGGCTTTTAATGCCATAATCCCACAAAAATAATAAACATTACATTTGTGGGAAATTATTAGAATTTTGAAAGCTGAAGATTTTCACCTTCCTACAAACATAACAAACTCTTGCAAATGTAATAGCAAATGCTGTGGGAAATGTATTATGTTTTTGGGATTATTACACTAAGAGATGCAGATTTGCATTATGTTTGTGGTTTATTACGTTTGTGGTTTATTATTACATTAGTGGGTGTAACATTGCTCTCGTCTAGAGTATCATCTCTGTAAATTCTGTAGCCTTTTGCGGATGTCGAAAAGCCTGCACCCCTAGTTCATCAAGAACTCAATGACAGAATAACAAGAAGAAGAGTTCCTAGGAAGATGTGCTTTTTGAATGACCTACGTCAGTTAATTAAAAAAAAAGTTATTCCCACATTATGGCATGTGTGCTTCAGCTTCCATGAGGTAAAATCACTTACCAAAGAATGTGAGTGACAAAGAGAGGCAAAACAATTCAAATACAGCAGCTATTATTATTATTATTATTACTATTATTAAGTTACAAAAATTCTGGGTTCTTGCCTTTAATTTTCTTGTTCATTATCTATCTTTTTCTTTTTTTAAATTTCACTTTAACTCTTTGTTCTAGTTAGCCCAACAGTTTCTGTGAAAAGAGAAATTATAGCTTAAATAATTTATTACAAATATTGTTTTTAAATATCAGTAAAAACATATTTTTTTAATCTATGGATTCTATATATTTTTTCCACATTCCTAAACTATTTGATTTTCCATAAATTAAAAAATATATAGATATATGTGTTTGTGTGTGTGCGCTTTCCTTGGCTTCTGGTTTCCTTTTAAAAACATGCCAGTAGATGTCACATGGTGCTCTGTGATGGAGTTCCATCCCATGCAGGGTTTTTTTTCCTGTGTCATGTTCAGGTTAAACTTTACATGATCAAATATGAATGAATCAAAATCTCACTAATAGTTCAAAATGACATTGCAAATTATTTTTGCATGTTTTTGAAAAGGAGTCACTGTTATATTTAAGAATATTGGTGTGAGTGCAGTGTGGGATGTCTGCTCCAAACCGGCATGCTTTTTCCTGAGTGTTTGCCCAAACCCACACTGCCCACACATTCCAGAATGTTTGTGTGGGTCTCTGGTCTTGCGTTACCTTTCCCAATCCAGCACTACTCACTGTAAACCTGGAGTGAGCCAAGGATGATCTATTATTTTATTCTGAACAACAACTCTTGGTTTTTTAGATCTTTTGACACTCTTGACCATAACTTTACATATCATTCTTATGAAGTGATTGGTTCTCAACTTATTTAAGTGTCGGGTTCATTTGTCACCATCTGCATTTGCGATTTGGCGCAAACCTCTATGATATCTAGGGCTTCCAAATTCTTAGTTAAAGTGACTGTAATATTTGCCTTCACTTTAAGCACACTTTTCAGATAAGAATAGTTACCATCATGGCCATTCAGAAGACAGTCAGATACATTTAACAATTTTATCTATAACACAAGTTGCCTCAGTATTACAATGCATATACAGTACTGTGCAAAAGTTTCTTGGCTTTGCTAATTTTGTTAAGGCATTAGCCTGTTACAGTAAAACATTTATTCCAATTAACTTAATCTACATAATATAAGTACATTTAATATGACGAAGTGAGAGCTGGCTTATGACTTTTGCACAATACTGTAGCTATTCACTAATGCAATATTATAAGATCAGATTATCATGCATAAAACATAAGGCTCACTTTGAGTCCAAGCCACAAAGTCAAAAGACCAAGTCAGAAATCTTAGCAAACTAATAAAATCAAATCCTAACTTTAACAGCTGTATCAAAGTAATAAATCAGCATCCACAATCTAAAACATACATAGGTTTAGAAAAAGTACTCAGGAAGATAATACTGACATTTTGCATTGGCAATTACAGACCGGGTTAATAAAGGCTGCTACTAATTTTAAAACTACCTGATGGCTTCTGCTCAAAATACAATACATGCCTGACTTAATAATAATAATAATAATAATAATAATAGTAATAATAATAAAAAACTTTGCAAGACCTGCAAATCAGACTAAGTCATCAGTGAAATAAGACTGATGACATGATACAGCAGCTTTTACTGTAGTTTTTATGCCACTAACTTTGAGAGAGACAATGGTCTCCTGAGAACATCTCAGGCTATAGACAATTTTAAACCATTGCTGTATTCATGTGCCTTTTATTAAGACTCACAGGTCAACAGTTTATTTATATTGTAAAACTTAACTATTAATGTATCTTTCCTAAGTAAAACTTATGTTGCTGCATGGTTTCCAGACTTTACTGTTGTGTGCATTGCAATTTTTCCCCACTGTGTCTCTGTGTTAGTGCCTGCTAAGCCTGCCTTCAAACAGGAAGAAGTTTGGCAGAAGGATTGTACCTAATGGGCCCCATATGAGGATTGTGGAAGGATATACAGTATAGACAGTGTAGTTGAGAGAAAATGTCATGTCCTCATATAAAAGAGCTAACAAATGCACTAATTGTTGCTGGTACACACACACACACACACACACACACACACACACACACACACCCACCCACACACACACACACACACACACACACACA
>JAOVVA010000024.1:11275359-11287758 GCA_028565275.1 Leiocassis micropogon
TCGGCGGTCCTCTGAGAAATCTAATCCCGTCCGAATGCGAATGTCTGTGATTGCCGAAAATGTTTTTTCCAAAACGCATCTTTTATGTTTTGGTCAATGTGAACTACCGTACTATCTCTAGCGCGCCGGTAGTCAAGTTTGCGCATCAATAATGTCTTGTGCAACGTCCACATGTAAAACACAGACACTCCTACCTCCGTAATAAACACGGAGATGTTAGTCCCGTTAATGGAGAACCAAAATTGTTCATATAATAAATTTCCAATAGTAAGGAACTCCATTTGCCAAATTAATGTGCTTTACAGAGTCCTTTAGTCCTGAGGGAGAGTTGCAACATGTAACACAATATCATAAGTTCTCAAGAATGTTATCAGTACATCTGCAGTCTGTGCAACAGCATGAATCAGGAAGTGTTGTCTGGTCAGGTACTATACAAGGCTCAATGGCAAGCATGTGGTCCAACCTGATCTGTTCACAATCAGTCATTTTAGAAACAAACTTTATGTTTTGCAATTTATATGTAATTATTGTATATTATGTGCAATTAACAATTAGGGCTGATGGTGAACTCAACTTAAATGGCAATGCAAAATCGATCATATCTAATTTGATGTACAAATGTCAGATTAATAAAGTGCACAACATAAGAATGAAAAATGATTAAATATGATCAACAGAGCAAAATGTTGAAAGTTTACCTAAATTTATTAGACTTTCCTAAAGCCTTTGTTCACAGATATGTCAAGCCACTATAACTGAAGATAATGATCTTCCCAACGTCCACCATTTAATCACAAAGAAACACCACTCCCCTCAATCCCACTGCCGCGTCTAGTGTCTAGAATGACATGTACACCATCAGCACATGCAGCATTAATGCATAGCATAATAATCTAGAAAGGCACATGGGTATATGTGAGCAGCCTCACACTAAGTAGGCTATAGATCTGAATCCAGATCAGGAAACGGTAAAGCCACTGCAAAGCTGTTGAGCCACTTTGGTAGTGAAACTCAGGGAAACAATATTCACAGCTAAACAGAACCACATAACTAAAATTTTAATATATCAGTTAAAAAAATAATGACATATTGAGATGTTTCTCTCTTTCTTTCTAGCTCATTTCTTTACTTAATTTGGGGCATTGGTGGCTCAGTGGTAAGTTCCTCACCTGCCATGCAAAAGGCCCAGGTTCAAGTCCATGCCAATATCCCCACACCAAGCCACTGAGGTTGCAGTGTACCCATACTGCTGGTTCCACACTTGTTTTTTCAGGGTTAACATTTGTGGCAGTATTATCTCAAGGGGTTAAGGCGCTGATTTGCTGATGAGAAGGTCAATGGTTCGAGCCCCAGCACCACCAAACTGCCAATGTTGGGCCCTTGTGTAAGGCTCTTAACCCTGTTTGCTGCAGGGGTGCCATATCATGGCTAGGATATGCAAAAAAAAAAAAGAAAAAAAAGAATTTGCAGTAATGAATATGTGACAAATAAAAGCTTTTTTTGGTTTCTATTTTTATTTCTTACTTTTTAACGTACTTGCTTTATTTAGACTCTAGCTATATGTAGAACCAAAAGAATAGTATTTTGTTGGAAGTAACTGAAATCATGAGTTACAGTTGCTGTTTTGCAACACTGAGGCACTACTGTGTGGGTGAATTCCTACCACGTCTTACACACCCCACCCCCTTACTGGGACATTCATACGGGTGCATTGTGAGTCACTTTCTGCAGGTGCTGCTTCTCCCACCTGCAGAAAGATAAACAGCAGGGGAACAGAACACAAAAGCACAATAATAACTTCTTAATACAGCATTCTTCAGTAACATACTGGGAAATTGGCAGTAGTCTTGAGTTGTGTATGCAGTAATGATCATTTATTAAAATTGATTTTAAGTTTCAATAACCTGCTTAGTGTCAATGTTAATTAAGATTGGCATATTGTATTATTTCATTGTGTAAAGAAATTCTAACTTTAAAATATATATAACATAAATTATTATTATTATTATTATTATTATTATTATTATTATTATTAGCAGTAGTGGTAGTAGTAGTAGGAGTAGTATTATGTCAATCCGTGGACAAATGTAAGTTCAATGTATAGTTCAAAGGACACGACAAAAAAAAACAAATAAAACTAAAGCTGTGTCAGTGAAGACAGATAAACGATGAGATGGAGTAATGGAGTCATCAATCTTAAACTTCTTCCTTTTCCTTTTTTTGTTTCGAGTTCTCAAAGCTTCCTTATCCTCCCTTTTGTCCTGTCTGTGTTAAAAATACTTACAGTTAGGTGTTGATGCGATAAATACATTTAAAAGGCAAATCAAAACAAAAACTTCCGAAACATAAAGGTGTCACTACAACCTGGGCAGGGGGGAGATAAAAAACAGAAAACAAAATCACCCTGATAATCTGATTTTTACATTGATTTTGAGGATTTTTTTAACCTGATCTGTCATTTGTAAACAGATACAGTATATTAAAGATATATACAGTTAAAAACGTAAATCTTTATTTTCATATTGAAATATAGCTAGTAGTTCTTTTAGTTATTATATCCATCTGTTTCTAGAACTTCTAATATTTATCTGGCACTTGTCTGGAGCAATAATGTTATTTTCTTTTCAACTGAATAATTTCTACCAAACAAACAAACAAACAAACAAACAAAATAGATGTAACAAACAATACTATTAAATTAAGATTATAATAAGATTGCGATTGTATTAAGAGTCTTGCAATAAATTGTGTTTGTAATAATTTACAGTGTATAGTTATGCAGTTTTATTGTTATACGCATCTTGTAGAATAAAATGTGGATAAACTGCATTATAAACTGTTTTAACTACAGTTAGTTTCGGTCCGTGCAGGTCCAGGCTTTAATTTAATACCATAGTACAGTCCTCATTAAATAAATAAAATACGCTCTGTGTTCGTGCGCTTGTGTGAAACAGTCAAGCATCAGTCTACCTCGTTTGTTCGTTTGTATTTTATGTTATTTATTTAATTTAGTTTTACATAATTTATAGGAAAACAAACATTTTATTGGAAAGGGTGGAACAATACAAAACCAGAACATGTGAGCCGCTATGGTGTGATTGAATTATATAAAGCGTCTTTATGTAAACTGTTAACCGTCGAAATATGATCACATACTGTAAATGAAAATGAGATAGATTCTAATTTTTATTGTAAATAATTATAATGCGCGCACCTACCATTATTTTTAAATAAAAAAGGGAAATGTTTTGACAACACAAAGGTTCATTGTTTTTCTGCAGCACCTACCGTTTTTGGCTAACATTAAAAATAATTTTAGGAATAGTAGGAATAATTATTGTATAACTGTAACACTTAAAAATCAAGTCGATGAATATACATAACGTTGATAAAAAAAATCATATTCATTAATAAATAATAATAATAATAATAATAATAATAATAATAATAATAATAATGATAATAATATGGTTGTCACCACAATAATGTCACGATCACTGCGTCGTTGTAGGAGAAATTAGTTTATTATGAAAACTAGAAAAAATTTTAAAAAGTGCTACCTAAACATGGTCCCTGGATTTTTTCGGATATTAACGTTATTATTATTATTATTTTTATTAATATTATCAATAATAATAATAATAATAATAATAGATCACAATAAACCCAAATAACGGTATCTTTCAGAACAAGTGCGCGTTTGCGTTCGAGTCGCAGCAACAATAAGGACTTGTAGAAAAACATTTTAAAAAGACTTTTCATCTTATAATGCATCACCCAGTCCACAGTGAGAGCAGATTTTAGGTAAACACTGCTGATTGTCATTCTTCAGTTCATTTTCTCAGTCTTATTGGACTGATTATTGTCGTCTTAGAATAAATATGAAACAAAAGGGAAAAAATACAAGTGTAACGTCAGAAGAGTGATTGATGAATTAACGACCAGGTCACCAGTCACAGGCTCCCTCTCTTCACTGAATTTAAAACTTAAGACTTTATGAACACGAATGGCATAAAATATGTACACTGTAAATTGTTTTATGTGTGTTATCTCATGGTGAGCTGGAAATCTACATTTGCAATGGAAATGGAAACGAGAAATAACTATTAATTAAACATGTTAACTATTTTCACTGAGCTGTTTTTCTTCTTAACATAAAAGTGAGACCATTTTGATCCAAATTTCCGTTTTGCAGTAGAGATAAGCACAGCATCCAAACCTCATCACACAGGAGAGAACCCCGTGTTTGGTTCCACTGTAGTTTTATTTGCACTTGTGTCCACATCTTTAGCCCTTGACAGATATATTTATATAAAAAGCATATTAAGTCTTGGATAAGAGCTATATATCGATCCGGGTGTGTAGAGCGGAGTGTTTTCCCTCGTGTTCCCAATAAGGGCAGTGCATCATAGGTAGCTCTGTAGGCTGCCGCGAACACGCGAACTGAAGCCCCGTGCCGTTTCCAGTCGAAACCGGAGGAGACGCGGCCGGACTGAGCTGCTGATGGTGCTGGTGTGTGTGGTGGTGGTGGTGACTCACGCCGTTGTATGAATTGACTATGGCAGGCAGTGTCATTGTCTGCATGCGAGAGTAAGGGTTGTACGAGGAGTGCGCGGACAAGCCTTTGACGTTTACCGGACTCACACTCCCGGTCGTCATTTGGCACGACGTGTACGGCATGGGCGCGGGAGGCTGCGCCAGAGGCCACGAGTTGTTCATGAACCCAGGCTGTAAATATTTAGGCGGGGAGAGGTAACCGTAACTGTCACCACCGAAGAGAGATTTCCCGGGTTGGAAGTGTGCCGGTGCAGGTCTGAACGGCCTCTTCATGCGTCGCCGTCGTCGGTAGTTTCCCTTCTCGAACATGTCCTCACAGGCAGGGTCCAGGGTCCAGTAGTTCCCTTTCCTCTCGCCACCGCCTTCCCGGGGAACCTTGATGAAGCACTCGTTTAGTGACAGGTTGTGTCGGATGCTGTTTTGCCAGCCTTTCTTATTCTTCTCGTAGAAAGGAAATTTACCGATGATGTACTGGTAAATACCTGAAAGTGTCAGTCGCTTCTCCGAGCTGTCGCGTATAGCCATGGCAATCAGCGCCACATAAGAGTACGGCGGCTTCTGAGCCGCGTCTGCTTTCTCTGCACTTTTCACCGCCGTACTGTCGCTCTTGGTTTGCTCTTTTTCTGCGCTGCTGGCTGTGTCCATCAGGCCCGCGGTGCTCTCCTCCAGGCCTAGGTAGGCGGCCATCATCTCACACAACCCAAAATTAATCCAGCAAATGTTTGGAATGTATCCGGTGAGCAATTATGAATGAATACACACACTCCAGTGCCCTCCGAGGTGACCGGAAATCACAGTCTCCGTCTCTGCGTCCTTGTGTCCGAGTTAAAATGTTTTCTAGCCTCACGCTTCTTCTAAAGCAGATAATCCAGCAGAAGGAGGGCAAAACGCGGCTTGGTTTGCGTGTTAACCCGGCCCCCTCAACACACACACAAACACACACACACACACACACACACGCAGGCACGCACGCACCACGCGAAACAGACATTTCAAATTATAACAAGTAATTACCAATTACTGCAATTACTGCCATTACTACTTGGCAATAACAAGTACTGTAACAGGTACTGTCAGGAAATAATATAGTCTGTAAAATATTACGTTTTTGGAATAGACTTTCAGTTTTCTACTAAGTTGAGAAGTTCACGAAACAGGGTTGTCTTGAAAATTCTCGTTGTTATTATGATGATGATGATGATGATGATGATGATGATTATTATTATTATTATTATTATTATTAGTAGTAGTAGTAGTAGTAGTAGTAGTAGTAGTAGTGGTGGTGGTAGTAGTAGACATAAATATTATTCGTTTTCATAATATTCTTAGGATACTACTACTACTACTATACTAATAATAATAATAATAATTACATTTAACATTTAACATAAAATATATTTAAAAAATATATACTTTTTAAAAACCAAAATATATGTTACTAGATACTTTTAAATATACTTTTTCCTATTCATTCTTATTTGACTAAAGTCAATGTTAAGTCCACAGGGCCACAGGTAACGTTACAGGTAAGCACAGGTTTTAAGTAGAAATTGTATTTATTTCATATTTAGCACTTTATAAAAACTCTGATTATAAGAATTGTTTGCGCTTTATAGGCTTTTTATTTTTTATGAGATGTTGTTCTTGGGTCAGTAATCTCATAAAAAAAAAATAAAAAGCCTATAAAATGCAAAACAAAAAACCTTATGATCAGAGTTTTTATTTCCAATCACGGCTAGTTCTAAGCATTAAGCATAGTTCCTTAATTTGTATGTTGTGTCATGAAGTTTAAGATTTTACAGTTTTAAATAGGGAAGCTTCTCTGTTAATAGGCAGCAGGAGGAGACGCGTCAGGGGCTCGGTAACTGCAGAGGTGCGTAGAAGAGTTCTGTAGCACTTTTTTATGCGAATATCACTAAATGAACTAGTCTATTTTATTTTCTAAACCAACACCAACAAGTCTCGGTATAATGAAAGCATTTTGGATTAAAGTTAGTTACTGTTTATTGCAATAAAAATGAATTTAACTGTGATCACTTCGTCCATGCATTAAGATGGGGGGGGGGGGGGGGGGAGGTTATTTATTTTATAATCATTAGATATATTTTATCTAAAACATGTTATTGACGGACAAAACTTCAAATGGGTTTAGTATTTAATGCAACATGATGTTGAACATAAAGCTTAAATTTAGCTTCATATTAATCTGGTTGAGTTTGGCCCCACCTGTGGGCTGTAATTGCAGTAATTTTATTATAAGCAGCTATTCTTTTTTATTATTAGCAATTATTATTATTAGTTATTATAGTAATAACTTTGTATGCTATTACATATCAAATAATGTAACTAATAAATGCATAAAATACAAAAGACAATAAATAGTCAATATTTTGTAAGTATGTAAATATATAAAATTGAATGGATATGAATAAAAACTGACATGCATATTAAATATGATAAGAAAAACTGACATGCATATTAGCAAGCTTCTTTTTTCAGCCCTATGAAATACCAATCAGTATGTATCAATATAATAACTGCAATCTGTATCAATAGCATACCTATTAATAGTCTTTAGCCTAATAAATATAAGGACATTTATAGAATTTATTTAAAACATGAAATAAGTACTATTTTCACTTAAAATGTGGACTTCAGCCATAGAAGAACAAATAGGAAAAAATATTTTTAAAGCTGTCTAGTACCACATAAGTGTATTTTAAAGCTTATTTGTAAATGTTCCTAATATTTGAGTAGCTTCATGAGATCCAACTGTCCTCACAATTTCACATTTTCTCCCAACCACATTGTGTATTGTATATCCTTGTAAGGCCCTCATATTAAGAATGTCGGGAAAACTCTTTTTGAAGCTTTTTTTTTAAAGTTCAGTAGTTATCACGTGCTAATACACAGAAATAGTGAGGATATAGTAGAAGGTACAACAAATTAAAGTTGATCTAACATTGAGAGAATATTAAGAGAATAATTGATAATGAATAATATTAAGACAATAAAATTAAAATTTAAATTTTTATCTTTAAAAATATAATTCTTATGAAAAGTATCTACAGGACTAGTAAAATGTTTTATCAAAAGTTTGAACACACATTTTGATTTATTTCTCTACATTCTAGGCCAATACTGGAGATTTCAAAATTATGAAATAACAAATACGGAATTAAGTAACTAAGTAACAACAACAACAACAACAACACCAACAGTCAGTTGTTAGTTTAAGACACAAAGGTCACCTCTTCTGGAATAGTTCTTGCAAGAACAGTATTTTAAAATCCATTTGCAAAACCCATTACGCAGCATGATAAAACTGGCTCTCATGAAGACCATCCCAGGAAAGTGAGACTAAAACTTACCACTGCTGCAAAATTTACTTCTGCTGCAGAGAAGAAGTTCATTTATAGGTATCAGCCAATTAACAGCATCCCAAATGAAAGCCGTTATTAAGTATTTGCAGACCATAAGTATAGCAGACATTTATTATTTATTATTTATTATTATTTACCTGGTACATGAAATACATGGTATTTCATGATTTATATTTTTTTCTACATTGTTAAAAAAATAAAAATTTAAAACAAACAAGACCATGGAATTAGAATGTGTCCAAACTTTTGACTGGTAGTGTAATTCAGAATGAGGCGCAATAAATATGACTTGGGCTAATTGTCTTGAAAATACCATAGAGGCACTGAGCTATTAGCCTCCACTATTCATATGTCACTGAATAAGTTTGTACCTGGTTAGTGTTTAGATCCTAATCATTTGTGTACTGTATGTATATTTCAGGTTATCTGTTTACCTTTGTCTTGCTTTTGTTGTGTTTTGTATGTTAGCTCTAGCCTACAGTACATAGTTCCTGTTCCTGTGTCTTGTTTGGTTTGGAGTGTGTGTTAATATGTTCATTAACTAACTGTCTGCACCTGTTTGCTCATCTCTTCTCAACCCTGACACTTATCCTGTGTGGTATGCTACCTCATGCTAGTGAGCTGGCTAACATAGAGATGATTATGAACAATAATTATTTTTTTCATGTTAATTCATGTTTAAAAATTCCTTGAAAAATTCCTTAAAATCATTTTTAAATTCCTTGTCTCCAGAAACCTTTTCACACAATGATTATTTTTATTTTTTTGCTGTAATGCAATATAAAATTTATCATAACTATTAGAATGGGATTATTTTTTACATTTTAAATGTAAAGTAGGCCTATTTGGATGTTCTAAGAAGTATTATTATATTAAAAAGTATTATTATTATTATTACATAAATAATTCTTTAAAAAACCTAATATGGCTTAGTTTGTAAGTATTTACCCCTGCAGTGTGAACTGTACATTTTAATTAATTTTTGTCCTTTTTTTATGTTCATGGTGTTCTTTGAATTTTTTTAATTTTAACATTATCCTCTATTTTTAATTATACACTTTCAAAATGTTTCTCAAATTAGCTGGAGAACATTGATGGACAATGATTTTCAGGTCAGGTCACAGATTCTTTTTTTTTTAAACTCACTTTAAGTCTTGTCTTTACCTTGACAATTCCAAAAACACAAACCTTGTTTTTTCCCCAAAGACAAATTCATTTGTTGGCGGCATTGTGGCTTAGTGGTTAGCATTGTGACCACGGACCTCCAGGGTTGAAGGTTCAATTCCCGCCTTGGGATTGCGTGCGTGAAGTTTTGGTGTGTTTTCTCTGGGTACTTGTTTAGTATATAACAATTATGCTATCACCAGCATGCTTGATCATTAGAATGGTATTACCTGGGAGTTGGGCTATATTCAGTGGGCAGGAAACATTAGCTTTAGCTTTAAATCAACAGGCTCCCTATTATTCTCATTAGATCTCAAAAAAGCAAAAAAAGCTCTTAGGTTTTCTAACATGGCTTCCTTCTATATGTGAAGAGCAGATTATATTGTAATTATCTATCTATCTATCTATCTATCTATCTATCTATCTCTCTCTCTCTCTCTCTCTCTCTCTATATATATATATATATATATATATATATATATATATATAATAATTGAATCACAATACAATTATCTCTGATTTCAAAAGAAAGTGACAATGAAAGTGTCAGAAAATGAAAGTGAAATGCCCAGGTTTTTAATTAGTCATGAAATTACACATTTATATGTACAGTTTATACTCACAGTACATTCAGGTTCATACGCTCTTCAAAGCCATCAGGCAAACAAAAAAAGATAAAAAGTTACAGTTTCCTCATTATCTCTGTAGAGTCTTTCCAGATGTTCTGATCTTCACCTTATGCATATGTCTTTGCAAAATGTCTAACTTGACAATGAATCTGGTGGGTTATGTAAACAAGTTTAAAATATATTTTTTTTTTATGAAAATCCCTTATTTGTTAGTCACATTAGAGTACACAAACTAGCCTAGCTCTTTAAAATGTACCTCAGAGAATCGCAAAGCTAGTCAGTCCTGCACATTGTACCTGAACTTCAAAAAATGGTTTGAATTTTATTAAATAAACACAATATATGACAAATATATAATCTCAAAGCTTTTGTTTTTTTGGGGTTATAAATGCAGTTTTTAGTTACATTCCAGTGTGTCCACCTTAATTTTTAACCACAACTAGAAGAACTCTAAACAACCTTTTCATGTATTTATTACCTCTTCTGTAAGTATCTTAAACCAGAATTTATTAATGGCAGCAATTCAATCTGACTTCATAGTTGGTTTTACTTCTTGTTGAATATAGTCGTTAAGAGCATGCTGCACCATCTCAGTGGGATTCATGTCGGAAAAGCCAGCGTTTATTTAGCGAGTAGCCTATATATTTGTGTTTTTTGCATTTCTGGAGAAGAATGGTGGTGTTTTTATATCAATAAATCTGCTTATATCTGCTTGATATTTTTAGCTGATCAAAACTCTACCTTTTGTAAAGTAAATGTCAGCACCGCGGATTCACGCACGCTGATGAGCAGCTTTATTTCAGTCAGAAATTCACAACCACATTCCAGCTATTATTTCCAGCCGTGGTCAATAAAAGACATGCCTTTTATTGTTTTGTCCCTGTTAAGACATTACAAAATCTATATAACAAACTTTTTATTATGAATTTTAAAGCACGACCAATAAAGTCCTTCCATGTGCCATATGTTCTGTTAAGCACAACACTCATTGTCTATACTGATTTATTCGATTTATCCAGGGTCATGGGGGCCTGGAGCCAATCCTAGGAGACTTAGGGCACCATTGCGGGGTACAACCCTAGACAGGGTGCCAATCCATTGCAGGGCACACACACTACACACAATTTGGGAACACCAATTAGCCTAAACTGCAGGTCTTTGGACTATGGAAGGAAACCCAACAGGCAAACTCTATGCACACAGAGATGGGAATTAAGCGTAGCCAGAAATCAAATCCAGATGCTGGAGTTGCAAGGCGACAGTGTTAACCACTACACCACCGTACTACCTTGAAGCACAACACATTTATTTAAATTCTAAAATGGTGTTTGTGGGATTTAGTGGCACTCAGCAAGATGAATTGCGTGCTTCTACAGGAAAAAACGTGCATTCCTAATTTCCACATCTGTAGTCTCAGAACAGGCTTAGTTAAACGGTGACTGTCCAGAGCCCAGGCCGGGAAGCAGAACAAATAGCCTAACCCAATCGTCTGCTAGCTGCGCAGAGCTGTCACTCAGGTTCCACCAGGTTAAAACTGTGTCTGTCCCCTAGCTAAACAAAAATTTAGAAAGACACAGAAAATTTGTTATAGTAATTTAATTAATATAGAGACCACGAATTCAAAGCACACTGAATTGTTGCATTTCTAGAGAAATGTATACAAATACAATACACATACTCTGATTTTGTCCATTAGCCCAACGTTGGCCCAACCTTGGTTCAGTAGATGATGGCAAGGTTGGAAATTAAATTATATTTCTTTAGCTTTGTGCAGCAGGCTCTCTCAATGATGCCATCACATCAGGAGCTCATATGAGGGTTGGTTATCAATCTACGTAGTACATAAATAACATTGAAAGAACCATATACAGCATCTAACTTAATGCATACTGGCGTTGGCGCAACATTGATCCAAAAATATCACCTGTGTTGCTCCTATTCTCCCTGATAGGCGCAACACTTCTCTGCATTTGCTCTACTGGCTGATCAATGCTGTGAGTGTGTGTGAGCATGTCAGGAATTATCAGCACTTTCCACTTGTGAACAACATGTACAAGGATACACATTGCTTTAGCTATTTGTGAGTATAATTCTGTTTCCTAAATATTGCCTATAGAACTATAAATATTTAGTGATCCACGATGACTGAATAATTTGTAAGAAAATGCAATGCATTGAGAGAACGAGACAGAAAAATAACAAATTGACTATTATCGCTCATGCACGCTGGCGTGTGTTGAACACAAACACTTTGTATGCTGCCAAAAGACCAATATTACTGGAAGTATATGTCCTATTATCATTAATTATAACTAAATAGATCACTATGATGTCAGCTAAACAATAGTGATAATGCATAGTTAATTATTTCTATTTACTCTGTTGTTATTTGTGGCTAAATGACATAGATGCAGGTGTAAAAGGTTAAAAATTTATGTACACAAAATAAATAATATGGAGTTAAGACAGCTAAAAAAATAGTTATAAAGTTTACTGTGGTACAGTTCATAAGGTGTTATAGTTATACACTCAACAAAAATATAAACGCAACACCTTTGTTTCTGCTCCGATTTTTCATGAAATGGACTTAAAGATTCAATTCAATTCAATTCAATTTTATTTATATAGCGCTTTTAACAATTGTCATTGTCTCAAAGCAGCTTCAC
>JAOVVA010000024.1:11298905-11312192 GCA_028565275.1 Leiocassis micropogon
ATAATCATGCATTTGGGAGACAGATTAGATCTTTTTTTTTTTTCTTTTTTCAGTTTGAAAAGATTATTTACCTTTTTTTCATTACTGTTTGGCAATAAAGCACTTTGACATTGAGGAACCTTATTAATAGTTTAATCCTTATATCAACTACAAAAACTATTTCAGAACTTAATTGCATAACATTACTATCCATTAGTAAACAATCAATAATAGAGTGTATAGAGGTTATGACAGATTAATAGTGTTTTTCCACCAACTGCCATGGCTGGCAACAAATGAGAATTCGGTAATATCCCTGTCCTGGCTGAGTACATCACAATTACCTAAGACTATCAGATAACATCATGAGTGTCTCTAGAGGTTAACTAGTGGTGCATTGAGAGCTGTGAGTCCCACTTGAATTTTATATAAACAGTTTTGAAATTAAACTAGCCATATCATATTAGATCTAAAAATGCAAATGTAAGTTTGTTTTAATGGCTTGTATTTAATGTCTGGCCAAACTCCCAAACACTGCCAAGTGTGTCGATGCTTTAATCTTTACAGGTGTTCAACAGCAATTCTTTTTCAGACAGGGTTAAATAAACACAGTTTCCGCAATATTCACGAGAGCAGAAAACATCAAAACGTGGAAGAACTGCAGGATCACCTTCATGTTAACCACAAATTCCTGTGCAGGCAATGGCAAGCAATTTACTGCAAAATAATCCAAATGCTTTACTTCCTCACAAACACATGAACAACCACGTCCCAGTGGATCTTAGATGTATGTGTTCACAGCACTGGCTGATTATTTTTATCTGACACAGGAAGCACCCTTCTAACAATAAACCCACAAGACCAGAGTGATGACAGATCCCAATTAGGCTGAAAAAATGGTGGAGAAGGATGGCTGGGGCCGAGCCCTGGAGATTATCTGCTTTGTGTAATGGGGATAATACAGGATTTCAAAGGGAAACGAACAGAATTGAAACCTCTCCTTTTTTCACAAAACATGCGCTCACACACACACACACACACTATTCACACCCAAGCTCCACCACCATCGACGAAACTGACATATGTCCACCTAAAACCCAAACACCTGGACCTCAAAAAGTCCCCTCCCCACAGTTACTCACATACACACATGCAGTGTATATCTCAGGGGTCAGCACAGACATAAGAGAAACTGGAGAGCAGACTCCAGCTGGAAGAAACAATTCAACACACTAGAAAGAAAAAAAAAAACATTGAGAGAGAGAGAGACTTTCATTGTTTAACTTTCATTGTTTCACTATTGCATGTCACTTGTTTCTATCATAAAGGATGCAACTGTGCTACTAAGTTATAGTTAGGTACAATCTAGTTATGAGAAATAGTCTATGAAAAAAATAGAGCTGTGTTGCATGTCCAGAATTATTATTTTCCATTCCTCTCCCTCTACATTGCTTGTTCAGATGTGGACATAGCTGCAGATTTGCCTTAGGCTGTGTGTGTATATCTCTGTGTAGGGGGGTGAGGGTTGACTGGGAGAAAGTAAATACAAGATGTTAAAGCTGAGATATTTAACAGCCTAAAGAACATAAAAACTGTATTTATTCTAAACAAATGCTTAAATGAGTCACAGCGTACGAATAGTGATCAAATGTTGCACACATAGAGACTGTGGACAGAAATAAGGAAGGATAAATAAAATGCATCATGTTTAATTTGAATTGAATTTCTATGCTACATAAATGTTCAGTGTACTTCTGCGAGCTACATGATAAGATGGGAGTGAAGGAGTGGCAGAGAGAGGCACTAAGTTGCCGGTTCAGTAAGAGGTTAGAAGCTGCCATGCTGGTATTTGTGAGAGAATCAGGTTCCACAAAGAGACGTGTATGAGGTACAGAGCTAAGTAGTTCTTGATCACCTGTGGAAACAACACTTTAGGCACAGCATTTTATATTTCTATATGCAATGGCATTTATTATTATTATTATTATTATTATTATTATTCATTTCTAGGTCGCCCGGTAGCTTAGTAATAGCACTGTCGCCTTGCACCTCCAGGGTCTGGGTTTGATTCCCGACCAGGCTCAATCTCCACCTCTGTGTGCATGGAGAATTGGCATTGCCAAATTTGCCCATAGTGTGTGAATGAGTGTGTGTATGTGTGTGTGTGCCCTGGGATGGATTGGCACCCTGTCCAGGGTGTACCCCTGCCTCGTGCCCTAAATATCCTGGGATAGGCTCCAGGCCGCCCCATGACACTGTCTACAGGATTAAGCGGTATAGACGATGAGTGAATGAGTAAATTTCTTTCTTTCTTTCTTTTTGCAAATGTGTGCATGTGTCTGTACTTAATAGCTGCAGACCGTATCAGCAGATGTGAGTAATGAAGGGCTAGAAATTTTGGCGAGTTGGCCAAATAAGTGAAGCAATAATACTCAGACATTGTGGTATTGAAGCTTTGTCTTTAAAAGTTCTTAATTTCTTAAAAGAATCTGGAAAGATAAAAAGAAATGCAAGATAATGCTGGAAAAATTACACTAGTTTTATTTTGAACAATACCTTTAGGAACTGACACAAAGTTATCCTGGACCATCACAAAACAGTGTCATAGCAGGAGATGTGAACAAAGCATTCAGAGGAGCCAAAATCACTCTCATTTCCTTTGCTTCAATGGTACATGCCAAGAGTCATCAATTGGGAGACTGAAGTCCAGCTGATCCCAGCTAAGGATTACTGTAAATGTTCAAAATGGAGACACTTCAGGTTCTGTAACAGTTTTAGCAAATCCCATGCTTGATAGCTAAAGACATTAGGTCAGAAAAGGGAGAATTTTCCGCAGACTTTTGATAGATTTAGATATCTATTTTATTTAACTGATGGTATGAGTTGTCATTGACATTATCTCTTTAGACTCCATGGCACTAGTGAAACATGATAAGAGTGAAAGCACCAGTATGTAATCAAACATAATTGCTTTGAATTGTTTTATTTCTGGCTGTAAATCATTGCACAGAAAATATGCTGACAGATGAGCTTGGATGTTACATATTACGGGAGAACATTATTAACCTTAAGCCCATTAATTTTTTTACATTTTATATTGTTAGTAATGTTAATGATTGCATATTACATTAAGGTAATATGTAGCTGCCACCTCTAAAAACACAACATCTGGTCTGCAAAATTATATCTGGTTCCTCTCAAGGTTTCCTCCTCATGTCATCTCAGGGTGTTTTTCCTGCCAGTGTTGCCGTTGGCTTGTTCATTTCTTCCTTTAAAAAAAAAAAAAATTCTTGAAAATAAGCAAATGTAAATTTGCAGCTCTGCAACAAGGTATTAACTACAATCACATGGACTTCACAGGCACCAGTATTAGTATTACTAAATGTGGTACGACAATCAACAACCCAAAAGACAGCAGCCTAGTGCAGTATGCAGAATTGGCATCTTAAAGATCCAGGTTCCCTGGTGCAATCCTGAGCTTGGGTTACTCTCTGTATGAGGTTTTACATGTTCTCTCTGTATCAGCATGGGTTTCCTCCAGGTACACTGCATCTGTGTGTGTGTGATCAAATGGCAGGACAGTACGCTGATTCAGCTGTAGGTTATTGTCGCACAGAGATTCTTTCTTACTGAGAAAATATTGTGCTACATCTGTTCACACTTAGACACACACAGATAAGAGAATCAGGGCAGATTTGGAGCACTGACTTTGGAGCACACATTATTGTTGGATTAAGCTAAAAATGATAATGTTCTTATATATCACACAAAAACTATTTATTTAATTTACTGTGACCTTTCCTAACCTTAATGAACAAAATCTCTCCATCCATATCCAAAACAAAAAATATCCATTATCCTTTACGAGAATTGCAGTTTCACTGTATTAGAGTATGAAATCTAAATTAAATCTAAGATTAAATCCAAATTAATATTAATATAACGAAAATATATTTATTATGCATTCCCATATATGCCTCAGTGGTTATGTCATAAGTAAAATTCTTATGCGTGTAATTTTTTTTTGTAATCTACTAGATGTGCAGGTAAAATGCTTTAAAATGAATTAATGAATTGTTGCAAAGTGGTTTAGAGATTAGCTTTGTTGTCTCTCACCCCCAGGGTTGGGGTGTGAAATCTCACCTTCGGCCTGTGTGTGTGGAGTTTGGATGTTCTCCCCATGTTCTCCCCATGAGTTTTCTCTGGATACTCTGATTGCCTCCCACTGTCTAAAAGGCATGCCGTGTTTGGTGTTTCCAAATTGCTCAGGGTTTAATTAGATGTGTGTGTGTGTGTGTGTGTGTGTGTGTGTGTGTGTGTGTGTGTGTGTGTGTGTGTGTGTGTGTGTGTATGCGTGTGTGGGCGCGTTTGTGACCTGCATTTCATCCAGGGCGTACCCCATATCTTGCCCAAAGCTCCCTGGGATAGGCTTCAGGCTACCTTTGACCTTATACAGGATAAGAAAATATCCAGGATAGATAATGGATGGACAGAGAAATAAATAAATTGAAATAAATTGAAATTTTCCTCCTACATCCCCAAAAAATGGTACTAAATGGATATACAGTACTCTATTAAATTGCTCATATGTGTGAATGCATATGCAGATGTGCAGTATGAGTGGACATACTTTTGTTTCTGCATGTGTTCTTCCCGGGATAAGATCTGTATCCACTGGGAGCCAAACTTTATTAATATGAAATCTTACTCTTTGCTTCAGTTGTTTCACACACTGTTGGTAGGACACCACATACACAGTCCTGTTACTACTGTACTTAGCATCGACTATAATATATTATATGAATATTGTGTTAGTTATAGGATTCTATAACTAAATCCTTCTTAACCTCAATCCCACGCTCACTCTTTACCAGAGTTGGAGAAATCATATCGAAGTAAAAGTATAATTAATGTCCCAGCATCTTACTCAGGTGAAAGAAGCTGTATCCTAAAGTGTACAAAAGTGAAAGTTAAAAAAAAATTCTACTTTTAAGCGTGCTTAAGTATTAAAGTAAAAAAAAAAGTCATCTTTGATGTTAAAAGTGTTTTTATTCATTGTCTTTAGAAGCTTATGCTTGTTTTAAAGCAGCCATAATGTTTAATCAAGAAGATTGATTATGATGTACAGGTAGCCCAATCCTTTTCCTGTGTCTGATCAACTTGAATGCTAAACTGAAATGACAGGGTGCTTAACTGAATATTTGATTGATGCATAGTGTATGGTCACTCAGTTACTGGCTGGATAAGAGGTCTCTTACAAGTACAGTATAAGGGGTGTTTGATTCAAACCAGGACTTAAAATTTTTTGGATACATTTTTTTGGATGAATGAAGGCATAAACCCGATTTACATTCACAGAAGACTTCAAGCACAGACTCTTAACACCAGGAAATCATTTCAATGATGCAAACGTTTTAAAGAAGACCCTACATCTGTGAATGAAGATCTCAGCTGAGGTTACTTGGAGCCAACTGCAGTTGTTCGTGTGAACATTAAGTGATTGGAACACCTGATCCTTGAAAATCGACAGATAACTTGTCATCAGCTTGTGAAAGAGCTGCATCTGTCCGTGGGAACTGTACATGCAATCACTCACAAACACCACTTGCACATTACAGGAACCCAACTGGGTGTTATTGCCACATTGTCCGTACATTCCTGACCTCACTCCAAGCCGTTTTCACATGTCTTTGGCCATTGAAGAAGTTCCTAGGAGGTCAGCATTTCAGAAGTGAAGCAGACAGTCCGATGATGGCTCCAGAGAATTATAAAAAACTTTATGTACCGTTGTGGTATCCAAGCACTAGTAAGACACAGGGATAAAAGCATTAGTGGGAATATATATAGAAATAAATCTCTTTATTCTGTTTTTCTAAACAAAATCAAAAGTCCCAGACTCCTTTGACTCGAACATTGCTCTGTCTTTGAAGGACTAAAAAAAAAAAATTTAAGACTGAAAGGAATGTAATTAAGTAAGAGTATTCAATTTCAAATAAAGTATAAATAATATTTCTTACCACACCTTTTATTTCAAATTTCAAAACCAAAAGTAAATTCCGAAAAGAATGGAGAAGATCAAGAAATATCTACTAAAAAAAGATTATATTCAAATTATATTTTTCTTCTTCTCTCTCTCTCTCTCTCTCTCTGAGCCCTAAGTGAGACATTATCACAGCAGAATGACCTTCCTTATTGCAGATGTGGTAACTGTATCTGCTGTGACCCTGTCAACCTTCTCAGACTTCACCCCCCTGCTATCTTTCTTTTTCTCTCTCTAGCTCGACCTCACAAACACACACACACACACACACACACACACACACACACACACACACACACATAGGGCACAGCCAGCCTCTGTATAAGACCAGACTTATCCCATTATTTGTTCAGTATGTTGAACTAATTTTCTGCATGTCATGAATGGGCCTTCTGGACTGAGTTACTGTTCCTCGGAGTTCAACGCTGACACTCCCAATCACTAAGAGAGAGAACGAGAGAACGAGAGAGAGAAAGAGATCACTGGCAGAGTGTCTGAGTGTGTTTCTATCCAGCGTCTCACCCTGTGTTTAAAGCACTGATCCTTATCGTGAATTAATCTAATAAAGCCATAATGTGCCGACCAAGCTCTGATCCTCTCAGCAAGCTCTGGATTCATAGGTTTTCACCATGCTGGTGAACGAGGTTATGTGTGAGTGATTATTTGTGTTATCTACGTGTGTTGTGTGCTTTTGCGTCTCATTTTGTTGATATGTAAAGACATGTAAGGGTAAGTACATATCTGTGTATGTATGTTTGTATGTAGCATGTAATAGTGTGTGTGTGTGTGTGTGTGTGTGTGTGTGTATGGGGTGCGAAAGTGTGTGTGATTGCTAGCTAATCAGAAACAGACTCTATTGTGGCTGAGCATGAAGTTTTAATCACATTTATTTTAAACTTTAAAATGATACTTTTTTTTTTAAACCCAATAACAATCCGAGGTGAGCTAAACCAAGGTCACCAGAACATTAGCAGCCATATGTGCATATCAGAACTTTATCAAAATGTTCAGTAATGTTTTCGACTGGTTCTGTAGCAAAGTTCAAATATTGTTGTGGCGTCACTGGGTTAAAAAGAGGATCACAAGTGAGCGGTTCACTCTTGTGGTGTTACCAACTTTAGGAGGTTTAAGTTCATGGCTTGTCATGAAATGTTAATATGAAGCTCAGGGATGTTCGGATAGTAGTTGACTAAGTAAAGCTATAGTCCAATGTGTGTAAAAATAACAGCAGAATAACATTTGTAGAATATGTTGATATTTCCTTATTGTTATCTTGTCTTAACACTGTCAGTCTAAAAAACTCAAAGACTTATGCCTGTAGTCTTACCATGGCTATAACAGCAAGCGTATCATATTTTAACCTTGTCATATTAAAATTCACAAAGAACTCACACATTTTATTTGAATGTAATGCAAAAAGTTAGTTTTGGCTCACTAAAAAAAAATGTTTTGGCACCCTTTTGAAAACCTATTTTAATGACATAATGTTTTGCAATTAAACAAAAATTACTCCAATTAGCCTATTCTGTATGTCTTTGGATTGTGGGAGAAAACTGATCCTGGAGGAGCAAGGCCACACTGCTAGCCACTATGCCACTATGCTGCCTTGAAAAATGTGCATACATTTTTATGAGTAGTGATAGGATTTTTGTAATATACTAATTTAATTATTTTTAAACACCTACTCCTGAGCGTAAGCTTAACCTTTACCTTTGGAACTTTTATAATGGAGTGAATAATAATAATCTTTTGAAATATTTTTTTTTCCATAACAATAAAATAGAACATCTTCAACAAAATAGGCAAAATTTCTCACCGAAAGTGACTGACCTCATTTACATGTTGTGTCTCTCATATGTGTACAGTACTGTACAAAAGTCTTAGGCACCATTTTATCTGTCCAAGTGTTGTTATACAGTATATGTTTAACATGCCTGCATTATTGTATACAAAACAATTCACTATTTCCAAGTATAAATATAATAAATAAATACTACTACAGAAGAATATTTGGACTCCTTGTTCTGAAGATAGTTCTTAATGACATTGGCTGTGTGTTTGGAGTTGTCCTGCTACGGAATAAATTTGGGGCCAACCAGGTGCTTCACTGATGTTGATGCATCTGTCTGTATTTCTTAGCACTGAGGACACCATTAATCCTGATCAAATCCCCAACTCCATTTGCAGCCCCAAACTCACATTTGCAGCCCCAAACTTGACAGTGATCTCCACCATACTTATTGTACCACTCTCCAGCCTGCTACTGCCATATATTAAATATTTGCTATTATTTTCTGCAGCCATTTTTTCTGCACTACAGTTCCTATGTTTTCATGCATAGTTGAGTCATTTAGCCTTGTTTCTATGTTGCAGGTATGGCTTTTGTGCCTCAGTTCTTCCATGAAGACCACTTCTGGCTTCAGTCTTCACTAGACAGTAGATGGGTGTACCTGGGTCCCAGTTCCGATGTTAACGGGAAGTAATGATGTGTCTGCTGTATTAAGTTTCCTTGGCCGACCACTGCGTCTATGGTCCTCAGCATTGCCTGTTTCTTTATGCTTCTTCAAAATAGTTTGAACAGCACATCTTGAAACCCCAGTCTGCTTTGAAATCTTTGCCTGGGAGAGATCTTGCTGATGCAGTAAAGCTACCGTGAATCTTGTTGCTGTGTTCAGGCTTGACATGGTGCATGACCTGTGACATGAAACTGTCTTCCACAACCTCACATTAGTAGAAGTTTGGCTGTTTCTCACCCAGTTTAAAGCCTCCTACACAGCTATTTCTGTTTCAGTAAATGATTGTATTTCAACCTCCATATGAAATTGATGATCATTAGCACCTGCCTGCTATGATTGCTTAATGATTGCACCTGTTTCTGACACAAAAAAAATCCTGACTTTGTACAAGTGCAAATATTGATTTGATTGTTAGATTAGATTTTTTTTCTTCTGTTCACTCACTTTCACTCACAATTATGATAAATATCTTTCAAAGCATTCTTACTTCACAGCATTTTACCACACCTACGGTTCTGCTGGAAAATAAAATTAGCATCTCCATAAAGACATGTCTGACATTGTCTGTGGTTCAGCATAGTAGGAATGTAACAGTTGTTGCCCATTTCCTGAAGACGTCTGTGCATGGTGGCTCTTGATGCGCTGACCGCAGCCTCACTCCACTGCTCATGAATTTCTTGAATCAGCTTTGTTTGACAATCTTCTGCGGTCATTCCTGTTGCTTGTGTACATTTTTTTTTACCACACTTTTCCATTCCAGTCAAGTTTCCATGAATATGCTTCGATAAATCACCTTCTGTGGCTTTGGATGGTGTCAATGTTAATTTCCCAATATCTGTTAAGCAAACAGTCTCCCCATGTGTGAGCTGAACTAGACCGAGAGATACACACTATTTACACTGTATGAATAGTAATTTACTTAAACTTGAAATGAATTAACATAATTGTGATTGTCCCTTACCAGTTTACCGCTCAGGAACATGATAAACGGATGTTAAGGCAAGCATTTTTCTCTATTATTCACTGCCTAGTTTGCTGATTAAAACATAAATAACTAGACTTTATTTCTGCTTTGCAAATCCTTTTTGATTGCTCTTAGGAAATATACTAATATTTTGAGATAATGTTTTTTTGATTGATTTAATTGTCTTGAGATGTAAGCGATAATTATCAAAACAAAAACAAAAATCTCATAGGCTCATCTGTGCCTACTAGGACCAACAGTTAGCTTGTCTGGTTCGATCCCACAGAAAGACAGAAAAGCCAATGTAGCACAAATTTTCTGAAGAATTTCAGTGCTGGCTTTGATGAGTATGGTACTTAGCCGGCAAAGAGTGCAAGGTTGTTGATCCAGCCTCCAAATTCCCCAGACCTCAATCCAACTAAGCATCCATGATGGAATGTGCCAAACAAACAAGTCTGATCCATGGAGGTCCCACCCTACAACCCACAGCACCCAAAGGATCCACCACCAAAACTGTCCTTGGGAATAGTAAAGCAATGATCAAGGGAACATCTGAAAATATATCCTTATTTTTTCATATTTCTTATGAACAGAAATGAGATATGGACGGGGAGATTTTGTCTTAAATCTCCTGTCTGTCAGGTTAAACCTTAAATAAATAGAGATCTCAACAAAGTCACACATTGTGCTTAGATCAACCTAATATTAATGAGGTGCCCATTAAAGTACAATACAGATTTAACCAAGCTACTGTAACTATAGTTTACTTTTGAGATACTATTATCCCTAAGCATACTGGTATGCTTTTGAAAATACAGAAATTGTAGGTAGGCATGAATAAAAGTACACTGGGTGTTGTATTTGCTGTATTTAACAGCAAACAGGTATGAATATTATATATGTTAAATACTAGGGTCTAGTTATTTATGTTTTAATCAGCAAACTAAGCAGTGAATAATAGAGAAAAATGCTTGCCTTAACATCCATTTATCATGTTCCTGAGCGGTAAACTGGTAAGGGACAATCATCCTATGATCAGACAACTCAATCCTAAGAATGACAAACATGACCTTTCTCTCTCAGACCCGTTTAGTCAGAAAAATCTGAAGTCTTGTTACGCCATTCAATTTCTAAATTGACTTGAACTTGACCCCAGTCAAATAATGTAAAAGTATGGTGACAAACTTCATGTAAGTAGCATTCAAGCAGCGTAAAATTGTTCCTGCTACACATCAACGACAACTCAATTCTGACCCATCAGATTTTTCTTAGTGACCTTGTAATCGACACTCTTCACCTCAGCAGGGGATAAGAGGACGGCTATGTTGGGGAGGAGACGTTGAGCAGGGTCTTTATTTGGGGGGGGCTGCCTCTCTTTATTCAGAGGGCTGTTCACTCAGGATATTTGACCAGTATTTGCCCTTTATCCCCCAAACCTCCTCTTCTAAACCCCCCACCAGATCAGTCAAATTGGATCAAGATGATAGCAATAATTGGCTCAAGCTGTAACCAGAACTTGGACGAATTCAGTGATCCATATCACTATTTGTCACTGGTCTCTGTATGCCTCCATGCTTTCAGCCAGATCCACTTATGATTTTCGGCACATGACATCACAAGAGTATCAGAGAGGTTATATCTTCAAAGGTGTCTTGGAATATATTCTATTTCAGTACTTTTATCCCATTGCGGTTGTTTCCAAAGACTATGATCAACAGTCTTTGAATTTTTTGTGACACATTCGTGTTAATATGAAACAGGATTAAAGATCTTTGAAAATGAAATGCCTAAAATGGTGCATGGAGGAAATCCGGTATGGCTGTGCAGCAAGAGCTTTTTAAGTTCATATTTGACTCCCATTATGTAATCAGTATCCACAGAATGTCTTGGAAGTCTGATATTGCAACTAAATCTCCTGAGAGTGTGGAAGGGATAAATGCCGAGTTCACATGGTCTTCCTAAATGGAACTGGCAGGATGTGTTCATGAGTTTAAGGAGGCCAAGATAAATGTTTGAAAATATAACACATTTTCAAGTTCAAATCCAATCAAAATTAAAAGTTGGAGAAAACTTTAACACACATGACACCTTTAAAATAGACATACACAATAATACGAGCCTTTGAAAACAGTCTCAGACTCCATAGAGGATCATTGATACCATTTCTTCATGATGTTTCTTTTTCATTGTGTTATAGCAATATATTTTATTTGCACAGCGTGCAAAAAGTATTGAAGAAAATATTTACAAAAATGCATGTATGCAAATTGCATTGATTTAATGCAAGCTATAATTAAATTCCCATTCATCTCAGGTGCAGGATAGGCTCATTTAATCTTTACCTCCTTTCCTACTCAAAGTCCTGCCCCCAGCTCAAGATCATAATATAAATTCATTAATTCATCTTGAATAATCACTTTATCTAGGTCAGGGTTGAGGTGGATCAACCAGGAGGGAACACACTCTGGATGCAATTCCAGTCCATTACACTCTTTCACATCTAGGAAAAATAAAGCCAATGCAGAGAATGCCAGAATGTGGAGTTCCTTGAATGTCCATTGGGTCTAGCTCTAAAAGTGAGTCAATCCCCTTTGACCACAATGTTATCATGTAAATGTTATTATGTGAATCAGTTCAAATTATATTAAGACATAAAATTGTACAAAATACAAATCTACTGTAAGTATTAATGAAATTGTATTTTATATTAATGACAAGACAACATAATTTCTTGTTAAAATAGAACAATTGAATCACATTAGCAGCTTCTTTCCGCATGTAGATTTACACAAAACAAACATTATATTTGTGAGAGTTCAGTAATCCCATTGGAATCCATAAGCTCTGCATGGAACAAGCACTATATAACCAGCCCAAAGCCTCACAACACTTTTGGGCCATTCCAGCTTAAACTAAATGAGATAATAGACTTTGCACCAACAAAACACATACTATAATGATAGTGATAAACACATAATAAAATAATACTACATATCGATACACCATTTAGCACATTTACCAACCACCAACTGTGGAGGGTAAGGGCTAACATGTGCTTCCTCTGAGAGACATGTATGCAGCCAGCCATATCTTTTTATATCTTTTTTCCTCATAAGGAAATTGCTATCTGCCCTATTCCACATACATGAGTTCACAGACAGCCATAATCGTCTTTTCACGTTTCTGTGATTGACAGGGAAGAGAGATTGCCAGATCTATCACCTAGACAACATGATTAATTTTGCTTCCTTTACTCATGGCCAAAGATAGCTAATGCAGCAACAGGAGCCAGCTCATTTCAGACATGGGACAGACACTTTTCTGTTGGACCACTTTGAAGCATTTAACTATTAAAAAGGATGTAAGCCATCTCAGGCAAAAATGTCTTATTGCATTTTATGCATGCTGCTCTGAAATGAGTAACAGGGTTGAGGTCTTTTTTTTTTTTAATGTGTGTGTGTGTGTTTTTTTTAGGCAAATACAAAATGTGGTTAAATCAGTACTTTTTTTTGTTCTGAGAAGGTTGATGATATTTAAGTAAACTATTTTTCATTAATATTTTACTTTCATTTATCTTTTATCTACAATTTGGGGAACAGGGTTGAGAGAGCGAGTGAGTGAAAGAAAGAAAAAGAGAGAGAGATTAATTTCTTTATTTTTTTTCTTTCCAAGGACATGTTGCTCATTTTCTGTGAGATGTATGTATATTACATACAAAAAAATCGATTTCTAAAATCGTTGAATGCTTATATTCTAGGGTAAATTCTAATCCAGGGCAATCTGTTTCT
>JAOVVA010000024.1:11355775-11367564 GCA_028565275.1 Leiocassis micropogon
TTAAAATCCTTGTTCGCCTTCTCAGCGTTAGGTAGCGACGTTAGGTAGAGTGACGTCATGATTTGAATCTGCGCGCGACCGGGGAAACATAGGGAAACAGAATTTCCCGGAACACCTGTTCAAAATACTATTTATACAAAAACTAAGGAGTTGCCTCGGTTCAGGTGATCGCTCCCACCACCTGACCGAGGTGCACTCTGGGAAACTGAATCCAAAAAACAAAAAACTACACAAAACTATAGAACACATGAACAGATTCTTTGGGTGCACAGCGCCCTCTAGTGGTTATTCCTGACAGCTGATTGAAAGCTGGATTTAAACCAATTACCTTCAGAAATTAATTAGTAAATTACTCCTTGTGACTTTAAAAGAGAAAATAATTCTATTCATCATAATAGACATGCAGTTCAGAGATATTTAACAGAAATTAAGTTTACATTAGGGCAGTCCATAATACAGTATATATTCCTGGAATTTACCAGGTGTCCTAAAAAGTCTTCATACACATTGTGCCTTGTATAAGGTCCCATACGAAAATGTTGCCATCATGACCTGAGCATGACACGGGAATCATATGTGTGTGGCTCGAGCACAAAAACTTCTGTCTCATGACCCTGCGAGGAATGAGAAACATTACAATATTACAATCTGTTTGAATGCAAACAGCTCACTTTTTTGTGTATTCAAATATATCCAGCATTAGTTACTTGAAAAAACAGATGTTTCTGGATCATAACACTCCTACTAGGATGTCATACACAGTTCTGTAACTGGCAAAGATTAAAGTAGCAATGAGCAAGCTTAGAACTCAAGGCTGAATATCAAAACTACTAAGAACACTGAATAATTTTATTCTGTTTAATCATATGATAATTAATGATCATATTACTTAAAAACAAACATTTTAATGAGCTGTCTAGAGGAAACACTGTATATACACTGATCAGCCATAACATTATGACCAACCGCCTAATAGTGAGTGGGTCCCCCTTTTTTCCACCATAACAGTGATGCACTGTGTGTTCTGACACCTTTCTATCACACCTACCATTAATCTTTTCATCAATCTGATCTACACTGGCACTTCTATTGAATCTGACTACACAGGTCAGCATCAGTAAGCCTTGGCCATCCATAATCCTGTCACCAGTTCACCTGTATTCCTTCCTTGGATTACTGTTGATAGGTCCTGACCACTGCAGACCGGGACCAATCCACAAGAGCTGCAGTATTGGAGTTGCTATAACCCAGTCATCTAGCCAACACAATTTGTCCCTTGTCAAAGTCACCATAGGCTCCCCTCATACGCTTGTACGATAGATACTAGGCACGATGGTACATCATTTCATCCACCTCTCTTTTTACTTTGATGCGCCCATCATTCTGGAACAGAGTAAATCTGGACTCGTCAAACAAATGCAACACTGCTGTTTAGTCCTAATCCTATGAGTTCTCTTCAGATTGTGTAAATGGGAATGGTCTATACTTTTACTAATAAAACAGTTAAGTGATCTCCCATCACGCTCATTCTGGATGTTTGTCAGATGATGGTTCACAACTATCCTTACAGGTTTTAATAATGATTTACAGTTCTTAACCCAATTTAGGTAGTTTCAGATATCTCCTTAATTGCTTTCTTTGCTTGATGCAGGTTAATAATTTGACCTTTCTGAAATGGAGTAACATTTTTGCTATGACCACAGGATATGTTTTGTTTTCTGTAAATATGATTGTTTTTAAATGGGAAGCTACTCACTACATCAGTTAGGGTTAAATAACTCTTTGCCAGTTAAATCATATAAATAACGGCATTAATTATCAAATTGCATCATTTAACCACTTACTGTACAAACAGAACAACATGTGGGATATGAAAAAAAGACACACTCAGATCAAGAAAATAGTGTAAAATGAGGGAAACATTTTAAAAGACTTATAATCGTACTGATATATCTAAACCTCAGATTTTCATTATTTTTTTTCATTTATTTTTTTCAGCTCTATCTTCTTTCCCGCCTCTATTATCTTTTTTATTGTGTATTTTAATCATTTATATGTGTATTGAATCCTTAACACTGACTGGCAGGTTTATATATGATCTGTTTCAATATTCCAAACAGTGGCTTGTTAGCTGTTTTCATGTTCCTGTTTAACCTTAACGCTATTTGTTCTTCACATTTCTTTTCTATTCTAGATCTTCAGGTAATTTTTAACGATTCAGTGATTATGTGCACAAACATTTCCTTGAACAGTGGAATTTCAAACACACACACACACACACAACCCCAAGTGACACGACTGTCAATGATAAATGCAACATTACAGTACGTGCAGCTGTTTGTCCATATTAATTGTGCTGCTCGCGATGATACGATCTAGTTGCTACACAAAATCTGTCCACTAGATGGCAGTACAATGAGCCCTTGATTGAAGCTTCATGAAATGAACGCTTTCGGTGAAACTATTGGCTGGACATCTAAATGAAGCTTCACCTCAAGGAAAAGAGGGTTAACAAGAGGAGGTTTATAAGTGAAGGAGGACATGCAGGAGGTTGGAGTGAACAGAGAGAAAATTTAACAATAATTATTACATTTACTTCAGCAATGTGTAGTTAAAATACTACGTAAACATCTACATAAATCTTCCTAGAAATATAAACTTCCATAAAACTGATCTTTCGGTAAACACAATCAGCTTCTAGTATTATTTATATGAGAATTTCTAATGTTGCAGTGGACCTTACACTTTAAAAATATTCTTAATATTTGGTGGCAATCATCTTGCTCTGAACCCTCACCAGTTTCCCAGTTCATACAGTATTCCCACTGTACAATGCTGTGAACACCATCACACCATGCTGGTGCTCTCAGAGTGATGAGCTGAGTGATGTTGAGGTTTTGTCAAATGTAGCACTTTGTGCCCCCTAAGACATGAGGACATTTTTCTACACATTTGCTGTCTCTCCAATACAAATCAAGATTTCATATGGATTCTGAACACTAAATACACTAGAACGTCTGGGCTTTGGTTGTACCATCATTGGATTTTCCGTTTGACCTGTGAAACCTTTAGAGTTGCCCCTCGCCTCCTGGTTGCTATACTAATTGATGTTGTCCTTAACCAGCCGGTGACATTTGTTGGATCATCTCTTCAAAAGAAAAAGAAGTGTATTCCAAAATGGAACAGATAAATGGACGACATGAAAACATAACAGCTCAACAACAAAAAAAATGAAATCAGTCTTGCCATTAAGCAGTAGGCTATTTTATTCATCAAATGCTTTTATCTCTTGCTCCATCCATGTTCCACTAGACTCAACATCTGCAAAAGTTGAATTCAAGAGTTGGCTTTTTGCAAAAGACATTAAGAAATAATGTCAGGTCGGGTGTACTTTATCTCCAACACAAATAAATTCAAATGCAGTGGGTACAAAAGTTATTTACCGTTCATAATTTAAGTCAGAAAATTAATACTGAAAAGTACATAACAGGTGACTGAAACATCTTCCCAATATGAGAAATCACTGTATTTCGCAGCAAGTACTGATTTCTTGTACTTTGCAAACATGTACCAAATTTATACTATATGGCAAGACAATGCATTTGACTTTAATACAAAATAATGCTTGACAATTTTAAATATGCAAAACTTTGCTACAAACCAATTCTCAGACAACTCTGGAAAGATGCAGATAAAAAAAAAAAATCCACACAATGTATATACAACCTAACTTAAATGGGAAAAGCAAACTTTGTACATATTGGCTCAATAATTCCTTTGACAAATACAATAGAAGATTCATGTGGATTAAAAAAAAAAGAAAAAGAAAGAAAAAAGAAGAAGCAAGTGTCGAATGATGGAAGAAGGTTCATTACAATTAGACTTAATGGGGGGAAAACCCTGAAAAAGGGAAAAAAGAACAACCCTACAAGTCTGAAAACGGTAAATGTAGTTGACCCCTGAGTTTCTAACAGAACTAGTGTATGAGATACCTCAGTACAGTGTGCCATTTAGTGCAAGCCAGCAAAAATATGCTCAATTAAGCAGGAGGTATATTAAGATAGCACCCAGACAGACAATGCACCTCTAATCATTCTTGGTGGCCAAATGAAACAGAAAGGGGCAGCCAAACCAGTAGCTCCAATCTTATATCTATACATAGCTTTCCCCCTCCCCAACAAAAAAATATAAATATCCCTGAAGTTAATTCACAGTATGTAGAGGACTCCAGTGCTACTACTTTTTTGGGACAATCAAATGTCTTCAAGTTCTCCAGTTAGTGTCTCTTACACAGCCAACTCTTTCACTCACTGTCTCTGTAGTTTACAGTCCGTTTGCCAAGATTACGGGTCCGAATTCGTGTTGCTCGCCACGGTTTACGACGTGAATTGTCACTTTCCGGCTCTGAAGTAGATGGTTTGTGATGCACCGCTCCTCGATTTCGAGTCCTCAGTCTTCCCTTGGCATATCCTTTTGGACTGCTTTGTGATCCCGAGCTGGACTCATTGCTGGACTTCTCCTGGCTCTCTGAGTCTGCGCTAACATCACTGCTATAGCTCTTGCTGTGCTTCCTTTTCCCAGATTGCAGTTTTCCTCGCTGCCCAGCGCCTCCAGAGAACTCGTCCTCAGATTGATGCTTTTTTAAACGACCATTCGCTGCCTTCTCCCTACTTCCAGAATCACTCTCAGATTCTGAAAGTTTCTTGAACCGCTTCCCTTTCTTCCCTGAAGGTTTGCTTCGCCCGCTTTTATCTCTGGGCTTACCGTTTTCTTCTCTGTCTTCAGACTCTGAAGTGCTGATATGTTTCCTTTTTGGTCCTCCTGATGATTGCGAGCGACGTTTGGTGCAGTCTTTTACTGAAACAGAGCGTCTCTTTCCATTCCATGACTGCTTTTCTCCCTCAGAATCGAGGTCTTCCTCCGAGTCCGTGATGTATTTCTTCTTGGGGAGGGCTCTTAGACTAGGTCTTCTGGAAAACGTTTTCTTATCCTTCTCCGATTCATCGCTTTGTTGCCACTCTTCAGAGGAATCATCCTCTTTTTTCTTACGTCTCTGGTTTAAGGCTGTTTCCCTCTCGTCAGAAGAGTCAGAAGCGTTAGAGGCACTATCCAAACTCTGAGACTTGGCTGGTCTTCTTGGTTTGTTCTTTCTTGGCGGCGGGCTTTTTTTGTCCGAGATTTTTTCTTCTCCACTACTGCTCTCATTCTCCTCGTTCTTTCCGTCTTCTTCATCTTCAGACTTGATTTTTCTCCTTGAAGCACTGGATTCCTTGACACCTGACTTTAATGCTATGGCTCTAGGAACTATACGAGCTTTTGAGGCAGATTCTAGTTCTTGGCTTTTTGACGTCATATGATTAATTTTCTCAGAGTTAGTAAGGTCCTGTGTGTCTACTTTTCTTCCATTTTGATGAGGGTGTTTCTCAGCCTTAGGAGTCTCAGTTTCCTCATCGGACATTTCTGAGGTATTTGGATTGCTTGGATGATTTCTGCGTCGTCTGCTTCTGCAGTTATTGTCTTCTTCTTCGTCACTCACATTGTTGATTTGTTTTATCTTACACACCGCAGCTCTTGCAGTTTTTCTGATGAGCTTTCTCCTGCTGTTGGACTCCTCCTCCTCATTGCAACTTTCATTCTCACTTTCTCCCTCATTGCTGTTGTCCTCACTCTCTTCATGGCTGTGCTTTCTGTGCCCATTGATATGTGGAGAATCATCTGAAATGAAAATATAAAAAATGATTTAATAACTGGTTCCTCTCAAGGTTTATTCCTAATGCCATCTCAGGGAGTTTTTCCTTGTTACCATCACTAAGAGAATTCACTACTAAATTATTCAAAAAAAATTACATCATCAAAAATCACAAACACTGCACTTACATTTGCAACATTTACATTATAATCAGCATTAATGCTTGTGGCTATTTTTTAATCAATTATTCAATATTCATCAAATATTTATGAATATTGATTAATAATTAGATTAATCACATAGTACAATGCTTCTTTGATATTGTTACAGGAATAATTCAGTTTTTTGTAGTATGTTCATAAATCAAATCAATAGTTCTCGTATAAATCCCCTAGGAGAAGTCCATCAAAATTCATCAGGTGTGTTTTGCAAACATCCCAAAATAACTGACTTCCTGTTGAATAGAGCAGATGCAATACAGAAGGTGTTCAGCTCAATAAGCTCTAAATATTTACCAGGTTTCACATGTATACATGCAAGTGTTTATGAGCTATGCAGCTCAAACACTTGCACATATACATGTCATTTCTTTACAGGAATAAAAAAAATAATGGATAGAAATTAGGGGAAAAAGTATAAATTATAATTAGCAATTTGTCCCTGATGAGAAGCTGGAGCGATGTGGCAAGGAAAAATTCCAAGACGACAAAAAGATAAAACCTTGCGAGCAACTTAAAAGGGAAGCAATCCTCATTTCGGAGATACCTGGTGGTACAACCATAAATCAATGGTATATTTGTGTATAAAGTTCAATTACATCAGTGAAGCGGGCCATCATATCTGCACAGGGGGCAGAGTGGATGCCAATCTTCATTTCAATCAAGTATACATCACACCATATACTACCTTCTTAATTAGTTAATCTTGTCTTTCAACAAACTGATTGGAATTAATTGAATAAAATTCTACACCCAAATGTTTCCTTTAGTGAATGTTGTCAAAGACTTCGGTTTACAAAATGGAGAAAGAAAATATCTGCGAAAATCTGCAAGGGGTCTCTAAGTCACTGCTAATGACAGTCACCACAGTCACCTTGACCCTAGATAAATTTGCCTGTTTCTTTCTTTGTATTTTGCTTCAAATCAAAAAAAGAAAGAATTCACCTTCTTTCACCACTCTCCTTCTAGATGGTCTATGGTTGACTCGTTTACTTTCGCCATTCCGACGCGCAACCGAGAAATCGCTATCGGGACTGGCTTCACTCTTCTCCTCCTCACTGGCACAGTCTTCACTTTTGTTTGACTCTGAGAGGAAAAACAAATTTTACTTTAATTCATGTTTGTCAAAAAAAAAAAAAAAAAAAAAAAAGACAATGCCAATTCAAAAAATTTTTTACAGCAGAATCATTCACTTCAAAGACAGATTTTTCCTAATAACTAATAATCTAATCATCTCAACTAAACAAAACATCCTTATGGAACATACCGTCATAGAAAAAGGTAAATCTTAATGTATATAACTTCTCCTACCCTGCTGGTCATGCTCCTCAGACTCTGAGCTGCTCTGGATAACTGCAGCACGTTTCCCGGTTCTGGATCGAGATTTATGCTCTGAAGTATCATCTTCCTCAGATGCATCCATCAGCTTCATCTTATTGACTGCATCCACAGCAGTTTTCCTGGGCTGACGATTCTGATCGGTGTCATCTGCATTTTCTGTATTCTCCTCATCCTCAGAGCACTCCAGGTCAGAGGCACTGCTGTCACGAACTCTTCTACGTTCTGCACGGGTGGATCTGCTGCTAAACCCATTCACTTGACCACACAACAAGATTCTCGTTAGGGAAATTTACCAACATTTTACCCTACTGCCATTAAATCAGCAAACATGATACATCAACGTGCTTTAATCACATTATCATAAGCAGCACAAACCCCACACAACACATACATCGCCCTTATATGTTGGGCTACTAAACAAGGTATCATTGTATTGTCAGCCTCAATTCAACACACTCCTTTATCTTATGGAAGTGACCTTGTATTATGCAGAGGGAGTGAAATCAGATTTCACTTCAACAAAGATGAACTCAAGCCAAGGTTGTAGAACCTCTACCAAATCTATAAATGTTAGTGTGCAAATGGCATTTTCGTACTGGTATTTACCTGGCTTTCTTTTCTCAGCGCTCCGAGTGACTCTGGTGTTCCTGCTTTTGGCTCTGCTCGACTGCATTCGTTTTAATGAGCTGGACTTTCCAGAATAATCATCGTCGTCGTCGTCATCATCATCATCATCATCATCATCATCATCATTCCCAGTTGAATGGTCAATCTCATTTCTGCTTTCAGTGACTGCAAATCCATTAAATATAGAAGGACCACGTCAGATTTCTTAACGTTACTTATTTTCACTTTGACCTCACTGCACACAATCACCTCACCATTCTTTCTCCCCTCCTTTCTGTTCTGCATGGCTCTCCGTGCCGCTCTTGTTTCACGTCTGTACGGCTGAGAAGATGATGGGAATTCCTCTTCCTTCGATTCACTCAATGAGGCTTCACCATCATTTTCAGATTCTAAAGCAATAAAAAGGTGGGTAGAGATGAAATTGCAAATAGAACGGTAGGTACGGTAGGTAAGTAAACTTAAGTTCCTGCTTTAAACACTGGATGGCACCAGGATATAAAAATATATCAAAGTATATTAGACCATCTTTCTACAATTAACATAAAATTCTTTATTTCTGTAAGAATACATTAAGCTATTGAATCTGTACAACACCACCAAATAAACGTTCATGAGGAAAGTGTGAGGAAACTGCTGTAGAAAGTGTAAAAATATATGAGTACAGTAGAATGAGCTTAAATCTCACTCATTTGCTTCAATTAAAATGCTGCAATTACACAATTTTATGTGTTGTTTTTTTGTCCTTCTGTTATGTCACCCTGCCATAGAAACTAACAAACGCATATAATCTTGTTTAAACAACAATGATTTAATGATTTAAGACATACCTGACAGAGATGATGCACTCTTATTGGAGTCCTCCATTGATGAGTAGGTAGAACTGAGCCGCCTTCGCTTCTTATTGCGATGGCGATCCGCTGGAGAGGCCTTAGCCGAGGTAGATTTGGTTGTAGGTGGTTCCACTTGTTCCTGAGTTTTAACAGCAGTCCTTTTTTGGCTGTCAAGACCAAAACAAAATCACAGACAATTGTGAAAAGAATTGTACAATGACTCTTAAATGAGCCTATGGAGAAATAAATAAATAAATAAAATCTGTGGCCCTATGAAAAGCCCACCTAGTGGATTCACCCCTGGGAGAAGGAGGACGAATGGGTTCCTGCTGCTGATTTCTCTTTTTAAACCTCTGACTACGTCTCAGCTTCGAACTGGTTTTAACTGCAGTCTTGTAGTCAGATATGATTTTCCGAATTCGTTCCTCAAAGAACGCAGACAGCCGCAGAGTCATACTGTAAATCTGAAAGGTAAAGAAAAACAGACTGAACATAGTCTATATAGGACCTTAATACAGAGCAAACCATGTCATTACCGCTGCTGATTAATGACTAAATCATTTAAAAATGGAAAAAACGTTGTTTTTTTCCCCCAAAACCCAAATATGCTTTTACTCAGACCATTTTTACTCAGATCACTAAGGTACAGTATACAAGGAGTAATGACTAAGTATTTCCCCAAAAGGGCCAATTTACCTTTGAACGTTTGTTTGGTGTGTAGGCTTTAGCATTAGCAAAAATAAGTCTGGTGTCTTTGCATAGTTCCGTGGGGTTTTCGTAGCGGTCTTCTTCAAGGTTTCGCCGTACGGTCTGCAGATCCATGGGAGTGTCGATAATTTCTGAATAGTCCTAGAGCATAACACAACCTGGTTATGTTCTGTTCTAGCTTATCCATTGGAAGTTTCATGCTAAAATGATTCATCTACAAAGCTGTTGCTCACGTAATGTTTTATTGCGTTGCAAACAATTCAGTGTGAACTCTAGAAACTGTCGACTTGTGAAGTGTGAAGTTGAGATCCATGAGACCCACAGTAAAAGTCACAGATATCACTCCCCCCACTCTGAAGTTTCATGTAAACATTTACTGAAGCCCAAGAACTGTACTGGCATGATTTTATTCATTTGCTTGTTTCATGAACAGACATGTACTGGACACCTTAAAGTCTCTATACACATACAGTATATAAAACCGATCTACATAAAAGTAGCAGTCTGTGTAAAATAGTGAGCATTGATTTGTTTGGCTTGTTGCTTAAGATTTTACTAACGTGGCTAGAAATGCACCCTGAGCTCTGAAAACCTTTTCAGTTCTGATTCACATGTGCTCTTGTTGAAGCAAAAAATCCTTAACTCTTTAGACTTTTCTCTTTAAAAAGACTTTTCCCACTGACATAATGTGGACGTATGACGTAATGAATGTAATAATGACAAATGACAAACTATATGTAATGGATTTAATCATATTAATCAAAATGAAAAAAAAAATTTAATGAAAAATTGAAAGCAGAAGAAAGTATCATGCCTACACGGTGAACTTGCACTAACTACTTCCAGGATAATATACATAGTGATTGCACTTTTTAAGACATAGATTTATGACTACTGCATTATTGTACCTGATACTCATTCTGATCCACAGGTTGGCGGAAAGGCTCAGAATCTTCACACTCGAACATATAATCCAGCAGTTGTTTGCATGCATCCTTCCATGCGTCCCTGTCCTGAACCAGCTCCATCTGCTTAACAGATATAGGACAGCCAAACAGCACTGTTGATTTATTATCATCATAATAATCATGCTACTAAAGCTTGGGTGTCCACAAACTTTTGGCTGTTTGAAATCAGTCCAAGTTTAACTGTTTAATTTTAACCTACTACAATATCAAGAGCTACCTGATGTGCCCTTCGTCCAGTAGACGTGCCTGGCGCATCGACGTCTTCCATATCCTGAAACAGTATAAAGCATTGAAGAAGACAGAAAACACACAGAATAATCTACAGTAATAAAAGAGCCACGGTCACCTCATCCTCAGTGTACTCCATGTTCTCGACCGCATTGTAAATCTCCATAACATCTGTACAATGAAGCTTGCTGTGGAATAAAATACACACGTTACAAAGAAGAATACATATTAACTACTTTCTTGATAAATATACAAATATTACCAATATACCTACCTAATGAACTTTAAAAGGACGTCTGTAATTAATTTTGCTGATTGTGCAATCTTGCTACGTGGTTCGTTGAAAGTCCTTGCATTGTAATAAATATACCTCGTTTCCCAAATTAGTGCAGATAGTCTCCTGCAAAACAAGACGAGGCAATATAACCAAAGTCATGGCAAGTCAGATCCAAAGAATCAAAAGCATCGAGTTTGAGTCTTTTGGAAGCATTAAAACTATTCCACCTTTGCCTAACAAATCCTCTGCTGAAAAACTCAATAGAATGTCTTGGACCTTGAATCGATATGCTCTTGAATAGAGAGTATAAAGATGACCGAACTGAGCACGCAGGGTTGCTTCAGCACTAGAGTTTCCTACGGTCTACCTGAGCCTCCAATAACGAACTGGACTCAATTTTAACTTAAACACACTTCCTGTTATACTGAACTTCCAGTCGCACACAGTATGATGCAGATCAATCCCTGCTATCTGTTTCTCCCAAATGAGGATGGGTTCCTTGTTGAGTCTGGTTCCTCTCAAGATTTCCTATCTCTTACAATCTCAGGGAGTTTTTCCTTGCCACTGTCGCCGTCGTCCTCGGCTTGCTCGCCAGGGACAATCTTATCATTTTGATTCATACACATTCACATTTCATACAAACTTAAATAATTCTTTTAATAGTGTAAAGCTGTTTTGCGACAATGTCAATTGTTAAAAGCGCTATACAAATAAAATTGAATTGAATTGAATAGAGGACTCATAAATGGGTTTTGTCATTGAAAGAGGGTGCAGATTGCCATGAAATTAATACAGTGGAACCTTGGACTCGAGCATAATTCGTTCCGAAAGTGGGCTCGTATTCCAAAACACTCGTAAACCAAATTTAATTTTCCCATAAGAAATAATGGAAACTCAAATTAT
>JAOVVA010000024.1:11367664-11385347 GCA_028565275.1 Leiocassis micropogon
TTTTTATTTTTTTAAGGTCACTGGCGGTCGTATAAGCATTTCACTGCATATCGTACTGTGTATGACTGTGTATGTGAATTTGAATTTGAATTAAAATTGACAAGACTTAAGTTCACATAAACATTTTTTAATTACCATGAGAAAAAGCTTACTAATGCATTACTTGCAGAAGCTCTTCTGAATGCTCAGGCTGTTCTTTCTTCTGCTCTCTACTACAGATACTATTTAAACACCATACACCAGAAAAAAATCTCATATTTAAAGCTGAGACTCCACTGGAATATTTATTAATTAGACAAGATAGTGAATAGTCCTTCGTATACAAGATTCACCTGTAAAAGTTGTGTTTCAGCCTCGTGCGGATGGAGTTGAGGTCAGTGGGGTAGGCGATTACAGTACAGTATGTGGGATATTGAATGAGGTCCACTGGGCCAGAGAAGGGTGCAGCGATATCTGAGACCAAACAGAAAAATACAGGCTTGGTATGGTTTCCACACAGGTCTTATAAGTGATACAAGAGTAATCATAGGAGTTAAAGTCAAAAGATTTTCAGCACACTTACCTACTGTGATGAGCTGGTCGATCCCGGCAATGATGCGTGAGCACTCCTCTTCTCGACTCCTCCCTCCCCACTCGTCCTCCTGTGGTTTGTACAAGATGTCGGCTCTTTCTTCATCTGTGACTGGCACACTTTCACCCACCGCTTCTGGACGTTGAGCTACAAACAACACAGACTGTGAATTGCACTACACAGCCCTTGTGTCAATTTTAACAGGACCTCATTAAAGTTTGGGCTTGGGATCTAAAGGTAATTAATCAATTACGGTAAGGTAATCTCAATTATGAAACTAAAAGACATGACGTTTAGTGTTGAATTGCTACCACCCTATTAAACCAGGTTTGATAGATAGATTTGTTTTTAAATATGTGCATGTCCTGCTATCCATTTAAACATTTTCAGTTTCAATTGATTCGCTCACTACAACACAAATAGTAAGACACTTTGCTGCTGTGCATCTGGCTGAAGATGAATCTAATGGAAAATTACAGCTAATGAAAAGCATAGAGTGTGAGTGTGAGCATTTCTCCCATTCAGGGAACAGTATTATGTACATAACCTAATGATTTTAAGTAGATAAGTACTTTGGGATCTTGTGTGTGTGCAATAGGAAGTTACCATTCTCTGGAATAGCCTCAATGTCCCAGGGACTAAGCTTTTCAATTTCTCCATTGTCCCACCTGAAGAGAGGGCATGGTGTTATCAACAGGACTTATCAAAGTCAAACAAACATTTAAACACACCACACATAAGAGAGGGTATGGGTTGTGGTTGTGCCTTACTTGACTTTGATGCATTGGAAGTGGCTGTCAGGATACTCAGACTGATATGGCTCCTGACAGACTATGGTCCCAAACCACCACGCGTCATCTATCACTGACCGGAAAGGATCATCTAAAGGACAAACCAGGATTAAACACACACACAACAGACTGGGACTAACTGTAAAGTGCTAAGCATTAAGGTGACAAACTTGGCTTCCAGATCCTGCTGCGCGCTTCATCATAGTTCTGATGGAGCACAAGGAAGTCAATTACGTAGGGCATGTCATGATATCTGAAGAAAAGCAAGAGCAAAGCATGACAAGCAAGTTTAAATAAGATGTTACAGTAGCAAGATGGAAACAATAGAAACATGTTGACTCTTACTTCACAGAAAATGACTTGTTCGTTATATTGCCTGTTCCAGGGTCAATCTGTGTCAGTTTCAAGCAACAAAGTTTCGGAGGACACACCTCGTACTTGATCCCAGTTATTTTAACGAACTCTTGGTCCTGGTGATTAAACAGCAAACAGTGACAGTTGTAGTGATAAAATTAATCCACCACCACAGGACTGATAAAAAGCACATAAAATCCAGACAAGCATAACATTTAAGTATCAAACTGGCACAACTATCAGGAATAGTAAATGACATTTTAAGACTAAATTTTACGAAACCAAACTGACTCTCAGATCCATCTTCTTCCAGGGCTGTTTGTCCAAGTTGATTGGGTACAAATTATTCCTGCACACTGCATCCACATAGGCCTCGTGCCCTTGGCGGAAGTAGATCACCTACAGAGCACGAATACAAAAGAGTATAAATACTGGACACAACTTAAAGTGGGATATGTAGTAATACGGGACAATGAAAACAAACCTCGTCTCCCATTTGTGGTACAAAAGGAGACTTTCGAGGGATGACATCAGTAATCCAGGAGGAGGGACGAAACTCGTTGGACACCTCTCTGTTCAAGGAGGGCCGGGGTTTTGGACTCTGGTATTCACAAGAGACAATCAAAATAAACAATATTTGCTGCAACCATTTTGAACTATATGCATCACACCACTATTCCAATGTCCCCTTAACCCTTCTCTCAGGTTGCAATATATATAATCTTCTCAAGTTGCATAATCATTAGAGTACCGTCACTTATGGTTATTGTAAAATCTTACTTTCATGTTAAATGTTCTTTATGATGAGTGTATTTATGTTCTACTGCCTTTTCACTCCCACTGTTTCTTATACCCCCCTCTATGCACAATATTCCTGTTGCACTTGTCAGCACTGTCTGTCTTATATGCACCATATAACATATATGCACACCTAGGGTCCAGGAAAAAAAAACTATTTCATATCACAGAGTACTTCAATGCCATATACAGCTGTGATAAAAATTCTATATGACTTAGTCATTTTATTAAGCTTTTCTAACCCTAACATACACCGAATCAACGGGATGTGTTCTAAAATTATAACTAATTGCCTAGAACCAGAAGTATAACACTTGTATAAAGTCTTGTCTGTGTTTTGCTTACTGTTTTTAGGAGGCAGTTCTGTTCCACTGTGTATTGGAATACCCTTAGGTAACATGCCTTTTTCGCTACTGACTGTTAGCATCTGCTAAAGAACACTGCTATCACTTTGATTTACCTTTGGTGTTTTGCTTTTTGCTTTTCTTTTCGATTTCTGAGGAGATGAGGACTGTGCCTCTTCATCTTGCGTTTGTTCAGTTTGCTCATCCTCTGCAGTGTTGTCTTCCTCATCCTCCTCCTCTTCTTCATCAGAGCTGCTAATCTGCCTGCGAGCACGTCTTCGGGAGAACATGGCCGCTTGTGCGCTGATGCCAGCATCAGCTGTCCAATCAGAACACTCGCTTGACGAATGACTTTAAATACAGACATACAGAAATTACTGATCGACCACGAAATACTTAAGGTAATATGGCAGGGCTACTTAATGTCTAATGACATGACAGAAAAAATTAAATAAGCAATATGACATCACACTGAGGCAAACCACTTGAGAGTTATGGGTTTGTACCTTGAGCTGTCACTTCTCCACTCCTCCTCTTCTTCAATTGATGAGTCTTCCTCACTTGCTTCAATTTCATTATCCTAAATGTCCACATACAGCAGGATGACACAAGTCAACACACATCACAAACAACATGGGGAAAAGTAATTAAAAAAAATTTAAATCAAGAAATAAACAAGCATCTTACCACAGATGACGCAGTGTCCTCTCCCTCCTCACAAGAAAACTCAATCAGACTGTTTGCGTTCTCCAAATTGCGATGCCGCTTACGTGGCTGTGCGCGCTTAGTGCACGGTGTCTCATCATCAGAGTCGTCCTGCGTTTACACCAATTCCACAAATAGTGAGATGATGTCAAGTCACATATGACAATCCCAAACATTTTTTATCAAATTAATCATAATTACTGTTACTGAAATCTTAGTTGCTACCAAATGAAAAAAATGTAAAAATTAATGTGTAAAAGTGAAAATAGATGTTAAAGTACTTACTGCAAGTATATTTGTAGTCTAGCAATAATAAGCTATGAATATATATTAAGTTGATACAGTATATTATATTACAGCATATTAAGTATATATTACGTCGACATAAAAAAATATTTTACCCTAAAGGTGCTCTGTGCAATTCTGCGTTTCTTGGCATTGTAGAGGGTGATCTCTTCCTCTCCCTTAACAATTCTGTAAGACTCCTGATCCCTGCAACAGAAGGTTTTATATATTAGTCATTATTATTGTTCCTGAACAAAATTGTTAATTTCCATGACAGGGGTAAGATTAGAGGCATTTACTTTTTTTTTTTTTTTTTTTTTTTTTTTAAAGGTCCAGTTACATAGATTCTTTTATATATAAGCATGACTAAACATTTAACGAATGATGCTTAAAATGTATTCAAAGTGATGAGTTATAAACAAGACAATGTGAAGTGTTTCTCTCTGTCTCTCTCTCTCACCCCCGCCCCTTGTTTTCCTATAAACAAGCCATGTCTTCAGCTTGCTCATTTAACCGGTCTATGGAAATAAACTGTGCAAGTCTGACAAGTCTGTCAGTGGGTCTGTAGATATTGTCTGTCTCAATGAGCTGATGGGTTTCAGCTCAATAACGTACATTATAAATGCAATGCGGTTGGAAGAAACCACAACAGACTCAGCCCAAAAAGCATCACTAGATTATGTTTAGATAATGGAGTCCCTGAACTACAGCCAGTTTATTTTGTTACAGTATTGTGTCTGCTGTATGCAAGTACTCCACTACGTCTACTGAAATTAACCTGCTTCTGGGCTCCACTAGTTTATGCCCCGTGAGATAGGTTGTCACAGCAACGTAGCTTGCTGCTATGAAACACCCGTTTTTACTTATCCAATTATCAAGCGTGTGCCAAATTTGGACATTGCAAGAAAAGACATTGCAGTCATTACCATAAAAAACCACACTTTATAAAAGTATGAAATTATAAACCACTACAGAAGTCCTCAGGTCCTTTGGTGTTTGCAGGCCTCTTTTGGATGCGTTTTATTATACAGTGTCATTTTTATATGCTGTGGTGTGCTGGGGCAGTGGGGTGAGTGAGAGAGATGCCAACAGGTTTAATAAGCTGCTCAGGAAAGTAGGCTCGGTCATAGGAATCAAACTGGACTCGCTAGAGACTGTGTTAAAACAAAATACACTTAATAAAAATAACATAAAGACTATATTGAAAAATGACTCTCACCCACTCTGTGCTTTCTTAACAAAACTAAAGAGCACATTCAGGAATAGACTGAGACTGGTTCGCTGCCCTAAAGAGCGTTATGGGAGGTCGTTTATACCTGCAGCCATTGAACTCTTTAATAAGTCCCTGTACACTAGGGTACTGTCGACCTCCTTGTTGCTGATGAGAAGTGAATTGGCACTTGTGTTTATTCACACAGCTGCTGGACAATTTCACACACACTGTATTTGTGCAAGTCATATGTTTGGTGTATATATGAATAGTACTTATGTGTACTTAGTATATTTTATCCCTTTTATTTTTGTTCCCCCAGTACACATGTATGTTTAAGTGTTTCGTCTATGCTACTACAAGACTACAATTTTACGAGGGATTGATAAATATTTATCTTACATTCTACATTCCTGCTATTTAAAGTCCTTACCTATATGCACTGGTGGTGAGATCAGGCACTACCACTCTGCGCCGCCACGCCTGCAGGTCCCTTTCTGTTGCCATCTGGCTGCGTGGGGCGTTTTGATGCATCTGACGCACTCCCTCCACTTGTCCGCTGCGCCGAAGGCCCACGTTGGGTGGAGACTGCACCTCCATGCGCTCATTTAGAGACACTGCACAGCAAAATCAGGGCAAAATTGGATCAGCTTGATTGACATTTCAACTCATTGTTGACACACACAACTATCTAGTTATTGCTAAATGATTTGAGCTCCATGTAGATGCATGTGCTTGCATGATCATAATATGATTCATACTTAGTAAGAAAACACACAAAAGTAAGAAATTAGTGATATGCACCTCTTCTGGGTGTACCCTGTGGCCTCACGACCTGCTGGTCCTGTTGTTCCTGGAGCTGACGAATGGCATCATCTAAGACACTGCGGCGTGCCTGAGGATCCTCGCTCTCAGCTGGCTGCTGGCTGATCACCTGTTCCACGACCTCGCCATCACCTTCAGAAACAAAGAACGTGCTAATGCCTTTAAAAGCAGCTTAACTAGACATTTCCCACTGATGCTTTGTTAACTATTTGAGAGTTGGATCAATATCCAATACTGCTTACTTGGTTAATTTAAAAAATACATCATAAGTCAACATTGCCTAGAAAAATATTAATAAACATAATCAGAACAGAGGAGTGAAAAGCCTGATCCTTAGAACAGAGATGCTTGTCGTACTTGTAGCAACGTATCCAAGCTGAGGAACCAAGTGTTCATCTGTGAAGTTCTCCCTCCCTGGTACAAGTCTCTGAGATCTGGGAGGATGAGGATTCCCGTCGACATCCACGAGGAAAGGTGGGGGCATAAGATGAGGCGCCTGTTGGGTCTGCTCGTCTAACACGAACCCGTTGGAGTCCCGGATCAACGGACGATAGTCAGTGTGAAAAAACACCTGATCTGGAAGCTGAAAGTAATTTCAACAGGTTCCCGTTAGTTAAAATCTTTCCAGATTGGATGCAGCAGTAGCATGTTTACATAACTGAAATGAGAGAATGTCTTCAATTCAATTTAAATTTTTTCAATTGACATTGTCGCAAAACAGCTTTACACAATCAAAATAATTATTTAACTTTGTATGAAATGTGAATGTGTATGAATCAAAATGATAAGATTGTCCCTGGCGAGCAAGCCGAGAACGACGGCGACAGTGGCAAGGAAAAACTCCCTGAGACGGTAATAGATAGGAAATCTTGAGAAGAACCAGACTCAACAGGGAACCCATCCTCATTTGGGTGATAACTGATAGCAGGGATTGATCCGCATCATACTGTGTGAGACCGGAAGATCAGTATAACAGGAGATGTGTTAAAGTTAAAATGGAGTCCAGTTCGTTCCTGGAGGCTTAGGTTCGTTGTAGGAAACTCCAGTCCTGAACTATCGAGCGAACTGAATTCATTTCTATACTACTTTAGACTGTCTCAGGAAACTTGGGCCATGTGGGGCACAGGGTGCCAATCTATTGCAGGACACACACACACACACACACACACACACACACACACACACACACACACACACACACACACACACACACACACACACACCCCTGCATGACTCCATGGCGCCTTAAAGTCAATCATATCATAAAATTATAAACCCATTTACAAACAGCATGGTTTACCTTTTTGTTTTTACTCTATGTTTTACCAACCTGACATTCTCCCACTCGGAGACAGTAGTTAAATAAACTTTTTTTACTACAACTTGAAGTTGTCGGTTAACAATGTGCAAGTTCATCACATCAAAAACAAGAGTGATGTCTTCATTCTTCTGCTAACAGAATATTAGAGATAAATGACATATTACTTAATTTTGTTGTAAACTCAATCGTTCGCTTCATTGTTTACTAAAAAATGAGTGTGAATTGCATTATTAAATAAAACAGTATAAAAGGCAGTATTGACTTTGGAAGCTTCATATTACCAGAGAGCTGCTGTAGCTCTAACTGAATTCAGTTCAGAGTTTGATTTTACCATCTCTCTCTGTCCACAAGCTAAAGCTACACTCAAACACACTTAATAAAGTAATGTAATCAATGTAGTTCTCATTAACATGCAGTAGATAGAGTCATCATCACCTTTTATGTCACACCTTGCGGTAATAATATATCTGCCGAAACACAGAAGCAGCACGAGGAGTGGCAGTGAGTAGACCGCATACTTCATTTGCAGGTAACTGTAGCACTCGGGCGTCAGGATCTGCACGCGGGCGGAGCCGCGATTACTGTCTCGTATTATATATAAACTACAAAAAAATATTTTTTATCATGCTTATGGACAGCGTGTACCACGAAATAGCTACAGAACAAAGATCAATTTGGGGAAACACATTCAAAGTGCATTAACTTGCATAATAACATACATGTTAATGTGAGTACATTTTGAGTGGGAGAAAGACAACCAACTCATGTGTTTACGAAGAAATGGCAATCATTTAGCGGATGCATTAAAAATTAAATGCATTTTTGCCAAATAAAGTGTTTGGAGTGTATGGGACACCCTGGGGATGTGTTATACATCTTGTAAACATGATGGGAGCACAAACGCAAATGGAACTGTTAAAAGCCCTTATTAACCGCATTACAAAGAAAAACATTTCCGGCAAACCTTTTCATAAGGCTTGGAGTTCCCGAATCCAAAAATCACCAGGTGACCATGAGAGTCTGTACAGGCGAAGCGATGACCATCAGGGGTGAACTTGCAGTCAAAAACAGCACCGTGTCCTTGCCCTTCAATCTACCCATAAAGAAGTATAAATACATTTATACAACAGAGTTCTTAACTCCTTACTGTTCAGGTTAAGATCTGCCCACTGATTAAGCTGTGAATTAAAGAAATGCCTGGATGTATGGATATGCTAATGCTAACACAGCAATCATGTGTCAAAGTTGTATAAAGCAGTACTAGAATACCGCACCATGTTAAAGTAGTGATGAATCTTTGTGCCTCGTATAAGGTCCCATATGAAAATGTTGCCATCATGACCTGCAGACAGCATGACACGGGGATCATACGGGTGTGGCTCGAGCACAAACACCTCTGCCTCATGACCCTGCAAAGAACGAAGAACACAGCATTACAGCATTATCTGTTTGAAAGTAAACAGCTCAGTTATTTGTGTATTCAAATTATCCAGCATTAATTACTTGAAAAAACAGAGGTTCTTGGATCATAACACTTCTACTAGGATCTAAACATCACTACCTGTGGTTCTACTATAACCTCATGCCAGGTAACATTCAAACTTCATAAAACGTTCTGTACAACATTTTACCAGATTATAAACCTTTATTTAACACTACAGAGTGGTACCGTATAATCACATCCCATACAGTGGTTCATAATAATCAGATTTGAATGTTTGATTTATTGTGTGACTCAAATCACAATGTAAACTTTTTCAAATAAATTTCACAAAAACAGAATTTATTGCTACATTTTTGGTTTGTACCTTTAACACATGTAACAGCTGCCCTGTGTAAGAATTCCACACTTTGAGGAGATGATTGTTGACGGCGGTAATAACGGTGTTATCATGACGATCCCATGACACCATGGTGACCTTTGGCTTGAAGAAGCTCTCTTCTTCCGCAGGCAGAGTTCTGTAATCAGCAAAGATTAAACTAGCGGTGATGAAGCTTATATGCCAAGGCCGAAAATATCAAAACTACTAAGGACTGTTTTTTTTTTATCATCACAAAACCCTGAGGAATTTTATTCTGTTTAAGCGTATATGAAAGTTATTTTATTACTTAGCATTAATAACAAACATTTTAATGAGCTGTACGGAAGAAATATAGCAAACATGGCCGTATTATTGCCTGTGGTTGTAACACAAAAGAGTATATTCATGAAAAAAAAGAGCATAAAGAATGTTAATGGTTTTGTTTAAACTGCATAGATAGGTTAAAACTGAATCACTGTCAAAATTTTTGGGGACTCATACCCTGGTAAAGTAGCAGACATTTCCAACAAAACGCTTCTCCATTGTTGTTTCTGATGCAGCCTCCAGATGCGGGCGGTGCCATCACGACTGCCACTTACAAACCTGAGACAAACAAATAATATGCAGTTAAATGCTGCATCATTTTATAACAGCACCACCCAGGGTTCTTCAATGCCTGGGTTGGGAGCAATCAATTTCAATAAATAAATAAAAACATGAAAGGTTTGCCATCACCACATGATGACATGGTAATGGATTATTAAAAGGTGGGGAACAAAAAAAAATTAATAATTTACACAGTGTTGACATGCATTTAACCTTCACCATCTTCACCAATCTGACTAAAAATAAATTAATTAATAAATAATAATACAATACCACATACCTTTCTCCTGTATGGCAGAACTGAATGCTGTCGACTTTGTCCTAAAAATAAAACCGCACATCACATCTCATTCATTTATCTTCAGTTAAATCCCAGAACAGCAAATGACGCATTCATGTTTAAAAATTACACTCTTACCGTGTGGGACGTGAGCTCTGCTATTCTTTCCGGGGTCCCACTGCCCAGGTAGTATATCCTGATTACGTCATCGGTGCTTCCTGTGGCTAGGAACATGCCTCCTGTATCAAATAAGACCATTTATCTCAGTCACATTACATTTTTTCAACCTGAAAACAGGACGCTTGGTTAAAAATGAGTTGATGCTACAAAGTCTTTGCATGTTAGATAAAAATTCGCCCAACTGAATTTCTCATTGTATCATGTATGAGGTAAATTACCAAGAAATAATCCACTCGGGACATCTTTGAGGTCAAGGCGACACTGACATCTGTGCATCCCCCCCACAACAACAATTGAAAACACCAGGTGCTCACTGTGTGACATTTTAAAATAAATGGGAATGAAATTGGTCCCAATTTTTGTCTAATATTAGGCTTGCGAATGTTCAGCCACAATGGGAAGCAATTTTCCAGAAGCCCTCAACTTTTTAGCTTTACCTGGGCTGAATGAGGAACACACCATCTGAACACCAGGTCTCGATCTTTCTGTGAACTTCACGGGACGATCGCTAAAACAGACACATTACAGAACAGGATTTGATACATCATTTTCTAAAAATGTCCAACAAGAGATACATTTGCTTGATGATTGTGCATTTTAAATGTACAACAAATCCATACTTATTAGCCCTTTATGATGCACTGATTTTAAACAAGCTATTTTATTAATCAGACCACAGAGGTTAGTAATGTTATAAAAAGAATCTACAAAAATCTGAAAACTCTTTCTTCCATTATCGATGAGCTACATGTGATTTACTGCAACAAGTTACAGGAGGTTACAACAAGTTTTCTGTTACAGAAGCAACAATGGTTTTGTGGTACTATGGAATCTCTGTAAAGGCTCTGTCTAACAGAGAATAGAAATTTACCAAAATAAACACACTTACTTGAAACTGGTGTTATTTACATCCCACTGCCAGAAGCAGACAGTTGCATCAGTTCCTGTAGAGACCATGAACCTTTTGGGGCCCTTGGCAAATGGAGAAAACTAAGAGGGACGAGACACCGGGGTCAAAATCAGGCCTGTTACATAAACTTGAAGTAAAAACGGCATGTAGCGTACCTGTAAAGAGGTAATTGATCCGCTATGACCTTGTAGCACCGCCACCGGGGCACAGGTACGAAGGCACCAGGCTCGTATGGTTTTGTCGCAGCTCCCCGCCGCAATGAGCGTGTTCTCCAAGTTGACAGCAAGGTCTGAGATCTCAGCGTGGTGTCCTCGCAGAGTGGAGTGGAGCCTCCCATCAAAAGAGGACCAAATTTTGACCAAGGCATCATCTGAACCCTGAAGAGGAAGGAAAAGAGATTGTTCTTCTAGACAAAAAACTAGCCGCTACATTTAGAGTTTTCAAGATCGTGTAGCAACAGCTTCCCTATAGTCCCATGATAATTTTCAACTTTTTTCACAATGGCTTTACACCAACTCTAGGTAGGGCAGTGGTGGCTCAAACAGTTAAGGCTGTTTACTGGGTTACTGATTGGAAGGTCAAGGGATCAAGCCCTGGCACCACCACGTTGTCACTGTTGAGCCCTTGAGCAAGGAAGGCCCTTAACATTATCTGCTCTGGAGGCGCTGTAACCTGGCTGACCCTGCCCTCTGACCCCAGCTTCTTAAATGGGATATCCAAAAATAAAATTATTTTACTGTCCCGTAAGTTACATGTAACAAATAATTGATTATTATATAATTATATCATAAGATGGTATCTGTTGGCTTCTGCAAACTATACAGGAATATAAAAACAAAAGCTTATCAAGCTTTTCATCTAACAGAGCTACCATAGCTGACACGGTCATTAATATTTCTAATATTTATCCCTGGCAAGTGTATGTCCTTTATAAACATTCAGATTCTATCAATTAGATTTTTTAAAAATTAACTTCCTTAAAATTTTAAGTATTTTTGTGCAGTTTTTGTTGCGACGCTGTTGTTTATAAGCGGTTTGCCATGGTGCTGAAGGACATGAATGGAAAGGAGGTAAGTCCTGCCCAATAAAATGTATTTACTGTTATTTAGAATGATCAGTCATGTAATTAGTATTAGGCTTTTTTATAACGCCCAATGGCATGTATAGTAAACAAAACTATATCTTACCCTAAAAGAAAGAAAAAAAAAAAAAAAGTACAACCAAAGCTGATTGCATGAAGAACCACATCAAAGAGCCTTTCAGCATTTCATTTAATAGTGCTTTTTTTGTTAAATATTTTACTCTGCACAAAGTTGTTCTACATGCAAAGCAGTTTTCAGGGTTCATGCAGTAGCAAAGCAACAGCAGGTGCATCTGATGATATGCTTCAGATGAGGGGCTTTCCTAAAACGTTTCTTCACCTTATACTCTGGGATGCCAACAGGTACTGGAATCTTGGTATCAGAAAGAACCCAGATGGACGTAATAGCACTCACACTCAGTTAGGGTATAGCATTAGATTCAAGACTCAAAGAACTTCATTAATCCCAGAGGAAAATTGCTTAGTCTTGGTTACAGAAAGAATCGCAATACATCACTGAATTGATTTCCCCCCATCCATAATCCCTAAAACAAGTCAGAGTAAACCTTGCAGAATTAAAGAAAGCTCTCACCGTGAAAATCCTGGATCCTGTCCGGTCGAAAGCAATGCAGTAAACGGCCGAGAGATGTCCTAGAATCCTCCTGTGCATTTTGATGCTCTGATATACACTGACAGGATGGACAAAACTGAACCGCTGAGTGCCTGTCAACTCCCTGCCTCTGCATACATCCACTACACACATATACACACACACAAAATTAGCACTACAACAGAGATCCAAGACTGTTCGCTTCAGCTCAGGCTCCAATCTCAATTAGCCAAGATGTGCTGAAGTGAAATCATTAGTACACCTAATGCTTAGACTCAGCAAAAGCTTAATAAAAATTAAAATAAATAAATAAAAACAAAGAAGTGAAGTTTGCCAGGCTGTGTTCATGCATTCGTGCATCATTTACAGCTTCCTCTTTATGGCAGGAAGTGCTTTTCCAAAACTTTTTCAGAACTGAATAATTCACACTTCTTTTACTCAACAAGGTTTTTTAATGTTCCAGCTTTGCCCTGCTGGTACCCTGTTTGCCAAAACTGAGTGAACCTGATACCTTCCTAATTTGGTTACCAATTGGTTTGGTTTCACACCACACACGCAAACCACAACAAAGCAAATAATGTCATCTGGAGGCCTGTAGGGCTCAAATCATACTCATAGACCACACTCAGAACACCACACTAGTGCTCAATAAACAATTAATAAATTAAATAACTGGTGTCTCTTTTTGTTTGAGAGTCCATCTATCCAAAACAGATCATATTTTTGACCTGGATAATTGTTCAGCAACATAGATTTCAAAATATTGTTGATAGTCAAACCATAGACATTTGGTTCACTTCCTGAAACTGGCTCGATTGAGAGATGGACCACTGCGATTAAACCACACTAGATTTTGCTTGCAATCAGACTGAGGCCTCCTCATCTACATATTTTCAGACTAGTTATTTTGGTCTCAACCAAAGTGCGAGTGCTGTGTTCTCACCTACACACAAGTAGCATACAGAAAGGGGGAAAAAAGAAACCACCAGGTTTTGATTCAAACCAGGGTTTGTTCGAAACAACGTTATCCAACAAAACAGCACCGCTACCTACCCAGATTTGGGGCATCCCTGCAGCTCAAAGGCCTCTCCGGTGGTCTCCCTCGATGCAGTGCAGCAAAAGTCGAGCTTTTCCATCGGCTATGGCCACAATCTGCACAATATCAACAGATGATAGTAGGCAAAAAGAATGTGTGTATTTCAGAAAGATCAAAAGTCATAAACGTTAATACTACCCCACCTTTAGCTGTACGAAGTAAGGAGTGTCTCCCTGTTCCGAGTAAAGAACGCACCCCAGGCAAACCTGATGGCACCTGCTTGTCGAGGATCGGACCGATTTGCTTACATATCTGCAGCAAGTGGTCTGGTGCAATATGCTTGTTGGCGGCGACCTGACGGATCATCAAAGAACGACACGAGGCAGATGTCAGTCGCATGAAACAGAAGCTCCTTTATGAGACCAAATTGATCTGACTGGTTCAGTTAAATAATCAATCAATAATAAATAATCTTTGACAACCACTTGACATCCTGAGTCACAGTGGATCCAGAGCTAACCCCAGTCAGTGCGAGGTTACTAGATGAAAACAATTTATATATAAACATATTTTAATAAGATGAACAGACTGCATGAAATAATCTATTACATTTCAGTGCTAATTTAAAGACAGTGCTTGAAAAAAAATGTATTCTATAGTTAAGTTTCAACAAGAGTGCACAAGTGGAGGAATATGTCCTTTAAGGCAATGTTCACACCGAATGAGCTGCAAAATGCAAATCGTAATTAACGTGCGAGACCTAGTGACATATAAGGATTGTTTTATAATGAATTTTTGAGCTTATTTTTTCCTTTAGCTTAAACTTGTTTCTTCAACACGTTGTTCTGGTTCCTACCTAATGTAGAATGCAGGTAAATTACTTGCTTGTAGTGGTGCCAGGGGCATTTAGTTTTTGCTTCATTTTTAGATTAAAAAGAGCAATGTGGCAGCACTTTAGTCCTTGAGTCTGTCCAGGTCTCTCATGGCCTCATCTGTACATGTTTATTAAAAAGGTCCTAAAAAGTCAACTACCATCATCGACACCACCACGTGTGTCATGTCATTGATTGCTAACCAGCTGAGATTTTGTGCTATGACTGCTTCGTATATCTGCACTTTGTTCTAAAATGTCGAGTCCAATGCCTGGCGTATACATGGGAGTTTTTAACAATAGGACATTTAATATCACTGAAAACTGTTAAGAAGTTTGTTTGTAGGAGGCAACAGCAAAAGCTGTCAATGACCTCTTATGCTTAAGATCTTTAACCGGCACTGCAGCTGCACTATCAATGTTCACTCACTCATCATCTATACCACTTTATAATGTATACAGGGTTGCAGAGGGACCTGCTGCCTACTTGGGGAATGAGGCAGGCCACACCCTGGACATGGTGCCAACCCATTGCAGGGCACACATACATGCCAATTAGCCTAATCTGCATGTCTTGGAAGGAAACCCACTAAGCATGGGAAGAACACGCAAACTCCATGCACACAGACCTGAGGCAGGAATAGAACCCCCAAACATTTGTTAACATTGCTGCCTGCAATGTTAACACATTACACAATTTCAAAGGTTTCAATATAATTATGTTTAATGTGTTTCAGTATGGGTGGAGGTTTGGGTGCATGCACTTGTTAAGGTACCAATTTGACTGCTTTGCAGCTCAACTTAACACACACCAATTGTGCATCAAATAGGATTTCATATATAAAATAAAAATCAAACACATCTAATAATAATAATAATAATAATAATAATAATAGTAATTAACCACACTGTTCATGATAAATAAAGACGTCTGAAAAGGAAGTGGGTTGAAAATGACGCGTTTATGCAAATCAAGAACCAATCAGAACGCGGGTACAGTATAAAAAAATAATAAAACGCGAGCTGCTGTTTGAGGAAGCTGATTGGTCAGGACAAGGGGTGACGTCATACAGCTCGGGATTCTCCACCCTCACTGCAATACGACACTAAATAAGCGAGTGCGGTCAAAAACAAAACAAAAATATATGATTTAAAAAACTCTGTGTAAAGCATGATACAGAGAAGAGTGCATGCATTAAACCCGAAATGATAGAATTATTCTGTTTGAAATGGAAATGGCGGCATAGGATTCTTCCGGATCACCGATTAACCAAATCTGATCAAAATTACTACCATTCATCAGAAACACGCACACATGGAGTGATTAAAGGCGAAAGATGAAAACATACCACGTCTTCATATGATCTGGGATGTTCATTTCCTTGCCAGTCCACTCTGCGGGGAAGGAGCTGCCGAGGACAGAGAGCCGAAGAGAAATAACAGGACTTTAAACACGATCAAATTGTTGATAAGTTAATCAAGGAGATTATCTTAAATATCCAGGGCGAGCTATTAAAACTGATAAACATGAAATCCTGCTCTTTGTCGGATTCACCCGAACCAGGCTTTGTGCTTATTACGAAACACACAAACACACACCTGATGTTCCTCCAGTTCACTCACGAGAATCTGCAAGAGATCAGAAGTGATCTATAATGAGCACTCTTAACCAAAATATAGCGTTTTAGACACAAAACACAGGCACAGAACCGAGTAGTAAACACAAGGCTCTCACCTCGGCCGCTCTCTGACACGGACCGGTGGTTAGAAAACGTGAAATTAGATAATAAAGCTCTGCAAAAAGACAAAAATAAATGAGTGAAAATGTGATTTAAACGAATGAAGCGGGGATGCTAGCGGTTCAAAACATTAAACTAGTTTTCTTGTGCCTTACCCGATTCAAGAATCGAAATACTCCCTTTATTGTCCATTGTGTCAGCCGTAACTTAGCCGACGTGCTACTCCTCAAACTTATTTTAATGTCCTGTTCGCGGCGGATATTATTTATTTAATTCTGACTGCACGGTTCAGGTCCCCTTCGTGTTCGCTCCCGCTTTCCGTTAAGCCAGTTTTCAGTCGCCATTGGAAGTGCGAGGCCTCGGCTTACAGAGCAACTTCCGCTCCGACAAGCGGAAATGGGGGGTTGGGGAGTAAAAAGTCTCCCTGTCAAACAAAGGGAGTTGAAATGTCATTGAGGGGAAAAAATATTTATATAGCCACCGGTTTGCGCTCATAGATATCGACCAGATATTACCGACATTTACGGTCGTGGAAACCAAAGGATATATGTTTGTGCGATTGTGTCGCGCTTGCTCGCGTGAGCTAGATCATGACGTCACAGCTCGTGCGACTGCGTTTGCAACCGAATCTGTCCTTCGGTTTATTTTGGAGTAGATGCAGTATATTTCTGAATGAAAACTTAAATACATACAAAGCATGCCTCATTTTTACATAATAAAGAGCAAATATAGTCAAGTAAACTAATAACTTAAAAAAAGAAAAAATTAAGAACTCTGCCAACTACTCAAACATTGAGTACAAAATGTACCAAATAGAGCTTCTGGTTATTCCTCTTGACTGTAGTTGCAGCAAAAAAAGTATTTGGATTTGTGTGTTGAAATGAATTTCAATGAAATATAAGTGCTACAAAATGTCACACAAACTCAAACAATACGATTGAGGGTGAGTCAAAATTATCCGCACTCTAGAATTTATTTGAATTACCTATTAAAAAAGACAAATACCTCATTTTCAACATAATCCTGCTTTTTAATACACTTTGTACATCTGTCGACAACCTTTTCGTATTCCCTCATCTATACCGTGTATATATATTTACTGACTGTGAAGGCCAAGGGTGATTACCACTGTGTTTCACAACCGTAAAATAGTAATTTTATCGTATTTTAGGACCTCCAGTTGAACGCATATTTACACCCTACAGGCAATTTCTGAACACCAATTAGACTAATCAAACAGTACTAAGCACTAAGCCACCGTTCTCCATTATACACATACATAAATGTGTATGTACAGTGGTGTGAAAAACTATTTGCCCCCTTCCTGATTTCTTATTCTTTTGCATGTTTGTCACACTTAAATG
>JAOVVA010000024.1:11401476-11414043 GCA_028565275.1 Leiocassis micropogon
ATTGCTGAAAAGGTTAATGCTGGTTCTGATACAATGGTGTCAGGCCACACATGCATAACTGTTTTGGACGCAAGGAGGGATCTGCTCAGTACGGTATTAGGCAGGTCATAACATTATGGCTGTTTGGTGTAATAAACAAGTACATCTGCACAGTGGTCTGTATGTGCCAAATACAAAGACCTTAACACCAGAGAAAATGTCACAGTTTTAAAGGAACTAGATTTGGATTTATTTGACAGTTTCTTCTTGAATTGGGTTATATTTTAGTCCATTAATGATTATAATCAGACCAAGGCACTGGTTGCTCAGTGGTAGGTGTTTTGCCTGCCATGTGAAAGGCCAGGGTTTGATTCCCACCCGGTGCCCAAACCACAGCCACTGGATGCAGTGCCAGTCCCAAGACCAGATAAAATGGGAGGGTTGCGCCAGGAAGGGCATCCGGCATAAAACCTGTGCCAAGCTTGTATGTGCGGACCAGATGGTCTGCTGTGGCGACCCCTTGCTGGGAGCAGCCGAAAGACCAACAACTATAACAATGATTATAATCAGAGCAACAGCCAATCTATAAGAGTGTCTTATCTTCAAGTTTGCTATAATTATATCTGTACTGCTTCTTGTAATTTAGAGAACAAGATCTGGATCTTTAGTTGGTATTGGCAAATAATCTGGAAATACTAGATTGGTGCATTTTCATTTTTGTATATATAATGAACTCATTTCAACAGATCAAAAAGAAGCAGCAAGATGTGCTTGGGTTTCTGGAAGCTCTCAAAATTGAATATGCGCAGCTTGACATTGCTTCAAATGAAGAAAATCGCATGTGGATGAGGGAGAATGTACCTGGAGACAAGAAGCCATCCAATGGAATCCCACTCCCACCTCAGATCTTCAATGAGGACAACTACTGCGGGGTTAGTAACTTAATGATGCCATGGTGTACTTACAGGAATTAGATCTATATATCAAGAATTTGCATAAGCTTGTAGTGGAGCTTTCTTGTAGTTAACCTGGTAAAATACCTTGAAATATAGTTAATAAAATATTTTGCTGGACTTGATCAAGACAAATCTACACAAACAGAAACAATGTAATGTATTACAGGACTATGACACATTCTTTGATGCTAAGGAGGACAACTCAGTTTATGAATTCCTGGGTTTGGCCCCTCCACCTGGCTTCAAGGTCAGTATTTTACATTTCTGAGTATATTATATGAAGAGACATTTAGATTTCTAGATATGCTTATACTTGTAGATGTTGGTGTTTCCTTGTCTTGCATGATATGCAGTTGTAGAAGGTTTATGAATTCATTGGAATAACTTAGCAATCAAACTTTTTTGATTTGGCTCTGCTTCTGCCAAAATAAATAACACACAAAGAATTGTACTTTTTTGTTGTTCAATAACGTCCACCCAAATATTTCCTATAGATGTTATGTTCATGCCTTCAAAACAAGGCAATTTCTTCCTATAAAAACGGTGTTTCTGGAATTTGTACTGTATTTATAACCGTAACTGTGATTATGAGAACTTTATTTCTTGCAGAAATTGTCTTTTCAGGTCATGCCACAGCATATTAGTTGGATATATTAGTCTGGACTCTGGATTATTATAATTTCTTAACACAATTTTTGCATGTTGTCGGTCACTGCGATTGCATTATCCAACCTCTGCTAAAGGTTCTTCATGCAGTGGTGACTTTTTTTTTCTTTCAATGACTGCAAGCTCTCCAGGCTCTGAGGCAGCAGAGATATCTCAAACAATGATGCTTCCACCACCATGCTTCCCGTTTGGGATGGGGTTATCTATTTGTACCTCTTTTGTCCAGAAAATATTCTGATATGCTTAAATTGTGTGTAGAACCGTTGGTTAGTCATGACTTTAAGCAGATTGCTTTTGTCTATTATTTTGGTAGCGAAAGGTCACACCTTAATTTCATGAGTAAGTAGTACAGGATAATAGAGAAAATTTAGTAGCTCAAAATTATTCACATTTGCAGCTATGCAGTGCTGACAGAAACTTGTCAGGTACTTTCAAGTTTTCTATACTTTATGTTTCACACTCAATTAAAAAAAGATTTAAATCCTTTTTTCTGTTCATTCTACACGCAAAATTCTACAATGACAAAGTAAAAACAGCATTTAGAATGTTTTGTTTGTTTATTAAGAAATAAAGACTGAAATGTTCAATTTATGTAAGTATTGAATCCCATCGCTTAGTACCGTTTAAAGTACATTTCGCAGCAATTGACTAGCTCAAGCCCACACCTTACTTTGAAAAGTTTTTTTCCATACTTCTTCACAGAATCATTCAAGTTTAACCAGGGTGAATTGGCATAACCATTTTCATGTCTCTACAGAGCCTTTGGTTTAGGTATGCTTTGGGTCATTGTCTTGTTGAAATGTAAACCTTCACCCCAGTCTGAGATCCTGAGCACTCTGGAAAAGATTTTTCTCTCAGGGTTGATTTTTATTTTTCATATACATCCATTTTCCCTTTATTCTGACCAGTCTCCCAGTCACAATCATAGAAAGACATCACCAGAGCACGATGCTGTCAAAGGGATGGTTTTAATGAGGTGATTCACAGTACCTGATTTCCTCGACACACTGCATAGGGAATTGTATGCAAATAGCTCAGTCTCATTGTTTGATCACCTTTTGGTGCTTCCAGCAGTCATGTGCCTTTTAGTGAGGAACCGCTTCTGTTAGGCCACCCTTCCATAAAGGACTTATTTGTGGACTGCTGCAGGATGGTCGTCCTTCTGTAAGGCTCTCCCATCTAAACAAGGGAACTCAGGATCTCAATTATAGTAACCCTTGGGTTCTTGGTTACCTGTCTTCAGCCCTGAGTACACACTTTGACTGGGCAGACAGATAAAATTTTCAGTTCCATCCATTGTTTTTTTTTTTTTTTTTTTTTAAACATTGTCACAAAGCAGCTTTTACGGAAATCAAAAATATGGGCATACATTTGAAACATACAAACAAAAATAACAATTGTTCATGATGAGCAACCCATGGGTGGTGGTAAGCAGAAGCTCCCTGAAATGACCAGAGAAAGAAACCAGACTCAAAAGTTAATCCATACTCATTTGGGTGATATCAGATAGTGCCATCATAAATCAATCACTGCTATATCTATGTGTTATAAGGTCCAAATTCAATTATAGAAGAGGAAAGGTGCTCAAGTCAATATAAAGTCCACATTTACTAATCGAGGCTAAAGTACAAAACAAGTTTTTGGCAATTTCTGTCCTAAAGCCTAAATTGGGAATGCACAAGCCATTACACAAAAACTGCCAGCATAAGCCCGATCCAAGGTCATTTTTATAGCCAAAAAGGGGAGTCATCCTCAATCACCACCTGCATCCCCAAACTGACCACATGGCACCATTCTCAGCATCAGCCAGAGACCTCCATGTGACAACCAGAAGCTGGCCATCAGGATGTGTCGGACGTGTCCAGAGGTCAGCAGATGTTGTCGGGATATCTGGTAACTCAGGAGCGCCATGTGTAGCTCAACGGAAAGAGAAAGAAACAGAGAAAGAGAGATAACAGAATATCTTTTTTTGTCTGTTTATTGATGGAATTCAACATCTGCCCTCAGTTATAATGGAACTTTTAGTGATCATACAGGCACTACACATGTGATAAAGTCTTTCCTGAAAACACTGGAGCATTTATTTGAATATCATCAAGCATACCTTACTCAGGAAGTTAAGATTTCAGCTGATTTGCAAATGGAACATTGCTGTTCACATAATCTTTTTTTTCCCCAACCACCCCCTATTTTACTCTGTATTGACAATTACATATGTATTTTTATTTTAAACAAAATAGGAAACTGTATATGGGGAAAATGAAGCAGTTATATTCACATCATTAACTTTCATTATTATTTTATATTCGCTCTCAGGTTTGCTTGGTATCCTGTTGGCTGTCTCTGGCAATCCCCTACTGCTTATACACTTGATTCAAAAAGTTAAATTTAACTAATCAGTTGGATCATGTGTATCAGCAGTATTATCATTATGTTTGCATCCTGCTGCATATATATTTACCTGTCTTTTGGGGTGGATGCTGATCTCTTTACCTTCAGAAAGAGGCAATCACAGAAGAGGAACAGAATGAAAATACACCTGCATTGACTTCACTGGGGGAGGAAGGAGGAGAAGAGATTAAGGAAGAGGTCGAGCATAAAGAGGAAGAAGAAGAGGCAGAAGAAGAAGAAGAAGAAGAAAATGAAGAAGAAGCAAAAGAGGAAGAGGAGGAAACAGAAGTAGCACAAGACAGTGTAATTTAGCTGGTTGATTATTAAACACTTTAATCCTGGTGCATTGCTTTCTTCCCTTTACATCTCATCCACTCCCTCAACAATGCATACTTTTTTCTTCTCTCTCCCTGATCTCCAAGGATTTGCCTTCTCCACACTTCTCCCTTAACCTCCTACCTGTAACACATTAATTCTGAGTTTGTTGTTCTTCAGGTCTGTTGGATGTACCTCCATCTCCAATTTTAACCATTTCCTCATTTTCCCTTGTGTCATCACACATCTCTCACTGCATGATTAGCACCACCATTTTATATGTTTTATATAAATTATCGAGTTAATTATCGGGTTCTTAAGTTTGAGATAATGTGAAAGACGTCTGAGTTCATGACAGGGATTGCATACTAATGGAGAATTTATCTTTATCTTTCCATTAGAAAACATCTTTAGCTGAGGAGGAAGAGCAGGTAAAGTACAGAATCAGTTTCTCATCATTTACTCTTAATGAGGGAAGTTTTTGCATACTCATTGGCTCAATGAACTACACAGGAAAAGCGTGAGTGTACCTAGCACCAGAAATAAAATATATTGCCTCATAAATTGGGTTTGGATGTAATCCAAAATGGACAGAAGGTAGATGATGGGAGATGATTTGTAGGACTTACTAATACAGTGTAAAAAAAGTCCTCAGTCCACAAAGGAAGATAAAAGAAAAAAGGAAATGTGTTCAATTTATGTTTTGTGTAATTTTTGACAGTACTGTATTTTCTGCCACTTTGACAGGAAGGTGAAGTAGAAGACGAAGTAGAAGAATACGAACAGGTAACATGACCTTTAACAAATAAAAGGCTGGGACCTGCAGTACATTATATATGAGGACTGGTTTCTTAATTAGTTTGGTAGATAGATAAATAAATTGATAGATACTAGATAGCTAGATGGATGGATGGATGGATAAATGAATGGATGGTTGGTTGGTTGGATGGATGGATAGATGGATGGATGAACGGACGGATGGACTGACAGTTAGTTGGATGGATGGATGAATGAATGAATGGATGGATGGATGGATGAATGAATGGATGGATGGATGGATGGTTGGTTGGATGGAGGGATGGATGGTTGGATGGATGAGCGATGGATGAGCGCTTTATTGTTCCCGAAGGAAATTCCAGAAAAGACATGCAAACTGAGCTACTTGATGGGCTGCCACTTGTGTCAGTACTCAGAAGTGTGTGTAGTAATGATTATTTGTTTGATTGTTAATTGAATGATTTTTTCTTTCACCATTTCTATTTTTCTTTCAGGAAAAAAATAATTAGTTTATTAACTATTTCAAGGGGGGAAAAAAATCAACCTATTGTTTCTGATATAAACGACTAAAGTGTGTTTAAACTTGTTTCAACTCCTCTCACCAGAGCGTATCTGGAGCATATACCTGGAGCGTATACCTCATGCATGCACTCTGTCAGCTTGTTTCTTTTTCCAGCTTCTTTTTTGATTTGTGTCTCATCCCTACTTTCTCTCCTTTGTAGCCTCTCATTTGCAAGTTTCTTTTCTTTAATACATTTGTTTTTCCACAAGGGCTATATGGATCCTACATGGATTTGGGAAGTGGCTTTTAACTGTTTCTTTTCAGCACATCATACATGTAGACCACAGGCTTATTTTAGTTAATCTTTCTGTTAGAATTGCAATGTACTCTACTGTATAATCGATATTGCCTCAGGTTCTTAGTTTTCAGATCCATTCAGTATATGAACCTAATTAAAAGACCTTCATGTTAAAGTCATTATTTAATTTGTGTTAAATAATCTTCTAGCTGCTGGAGGTCTAGAGCATTTTTCCATCAATGGGCCTACTTGTTTTTTAGTTAATACAGTTTGGATTAAACGCATGTCAGTCAACTCTCCTAATAATAATAATAATAATAATAATAATAATAATAATAATAAAAGAGGAACAGGATAGAAAATATAATACATTTGTTCATGGTGGGTTGCGATTTTCAGCATTGAAACATAAAAAATGAATCCCTGGCTGTTTCTAGACCCTATTTTGAGTATCACTGGTTGTAATATGGAAAAAAATAAGATCAAATATGGTAAGGACTAGGAAAAAAAATCAGTGTCAAAAAGGCACCATTTTAGTCTTAATAATACAAAGCAAAAAAAATTTAATGATTAGAATGTAGAATCTTATGACTCATGTGTTCACATGATGATACAATTTCTCAAGAAAGATGATTTAATATCACTGTACCTCTAAGGAAAACTCCATTTACGGTGTGAATGCATTTCTTTACTCTGAGGCATTAATCATGCAGCAGTCATAGCCATGAGGACATATCTCATAGAAGCCATTTATTATCAAGAGATTATGTTTGTTATTTTGCTCTACTTACACATATACCTCTGCGACTTGCAAAACTAACATTGAGCTGTCAACCGACAGTGTAATCAATGAGGTGAAAGTAAAATAAGGTTAAATAAAATAATTAAATAAAATTTAAAAAGTCTTACTTGGCCCTGAGGACCTTATGAGATTTACTTTATATTTCCACTTACTCTGCTTTTGTAGTAACATCATCTAACTTCTGGGTTTCCAGGGTTGAATCCCAAATACAGTGGAACCTTGGATTACGAGCATCATTTGTTCTGGAAGTGGGCTCGTATTCCAAAACACTCATAAACCAAATTTAATTTTCCCATAAGAAATAATGGAAACTCAAATTATTCGTTCCACAGCCCAAAAAATAAATACATAAAAATAATTAATACAAAATATAAAGTAAAAAAAAAAAAAAAGCTAGTGCATGAGGGTGTACAAGCCCTTGTTCCACACACCAAGTACTGCCCTTGATCATGGGTTAGAAAGGGATTTGTGATTCAGTTTTGTAATCAGATGTTTTATTGCCTCTGAAAGTGCTTATGTGACTGGTTTTAAATGTGGGCAGCTTCTTTTCCCTCTTTCCAGTACTGTGGACTATAACAATCTACTTTCACCCATGCTGGCGACCGACAGTTAGTGTAATTAACAATTTTTAGAACACCTGTGGCACGGAGTGATGCATATAGTTAAACGTTCCAGTGCTGTTATGCTCTTTATCTGCACTCATGGAATGCCTCTTGTCCAATCAGATTACTCTGTTTAAACTACTCACTCACTCATTGTCTGTACCGCTTTATCTTGTATTCAGGGTCGCGGGGGGGCCTGGACCCTATCCCATTAGACTTAGGGCATGAGGCGGGACAGGGTGCCAGTCCATCGCAGGGCACACACACTCACACACTACAGGCAATTTGGGAACGCCAATTTCTGTCTAAACTAAATGTTGTATAATTTCAACAGTTATCTCTTTCAGGTTTGCATCTGTTTTATGTTAACTTTTTTGGCCTTACAAGACTACTCTTTTCTTGATTTCTGTGGAGCAGGGTGTGCTAAACCCTCAAATTGGGTCATATTATGTATAGAAACCTTAGAAAATATAAAAAGAACAGTTCCATAGCTTTTTACATCTTTAAACACTTTTTACCCCTTCTGTCCATCTACTTTCCTTCAGGAAGAAGAGGACTTGGCGTCTGAGGTAACCTGACTTGTCTGGGCCTATTTTCTTTGAAAACTGTATGGGTTTGGTTTACAGTAGACACCGTGATCTGGGTTTATTTCTCATAGTCCTTACCTTGCTCCTCTCTAACCACCTCTATTCCTAGTCTGCTGATTTGATTCTCTTCCAAACACTCCATACACAAAAGGACTCTTTTATTCCTTTTACTGCATGTGTGTGTTCTGTGTGTGTCATGTGTCTGTGTGTTTGTGTGTCTTCTCTCTTTTGCTACCTACCATGCAAGCAATGCCTTTGACCCACTGCGGTTCTTTCTTAGGAGGAGGAAGAACTTCAACAGCTTGAGGTAGAACACAACACTTCACAATTTCACTCCCCCATCTCCCGCTCTCTCTCTCTCTCTCTCTCTCTCTCTCTCTCTTTCCATCTCCCTGTCTAATGTGTCAAAGTGATGGTTGTGGACCAAACCTAATACAGGGCCATACTTCTAATGCTTAAACCACTGTGCTGCTGAATTCTGCAATCTGATTAGTCAGAAGGAGTTGATTAGTTTTCTATAACCATATGCCTATGATATAGTGTGAGCTACAAGGCAAATTATAGGTACCTATTCGTCTGCTTATTCTAATTACATTATGAATGCAAACTCATTCAAAGGGATTTGTGAATAAAAGATTATTTAGCAAAGCAAAAAAATCATGTCAAGGTTAATTTTTCAAATGAAAAAAAAAGAAAAAAATTTACGGCATTTGGCAGACACCCTTATCCAGAGTAACTTACACTATACACTATAAATCTGAGCAGCTTGGTCGAGGGCCCAACAATGGCAATTTTGTGGTGTTGCAGTTTAAACCTGGACCCTTTCAATCGGTAGTCCAATGCCTCAAACACTTTCCAGTGGTTGAAAAATGTAAGGTGGAGCCTTACTTGTGACAACAAAGGGGTCAACGGTAGCTCAGTGTTTAAGGTATTTGACTACCCAATGCATTGGACTACCCAAGGTCCCAGCTTTAAATGGTACTACCACTCTTATCCAGAGCAACTTGCATTTTATATTATACACCTGAGCAGGTGAGGGTTTAGGTCCTTGCTTAAGTTGGCCTTGCTTAACTTGGTGGGACTGGGTTTAAACCTGGGACCTCCCAATCAGTAGTCCAATGCCTTAAACACTGAGCTACCCATGACCCCATTGTTGTCACAAGTAATGCTTCACCTTGAACTTTTCCACCAAAGTGTTCACAACAGGACACTGTTACTTTGTGTAAAGAGGGTACGTAATGTACTTTTTCTTTAAGTGGGTTTACTCTATGACTGGAATTTAAATCAAAGGTAAAATCCCACCTAGATTCAGTATTCTGGGGATTTGCTCTCTCTCTCATTCTCTCTCTTTTTCTCTTGTTCTTCTCTTCATTCTGGACCTTATTATCTCTGATTTGCTTTCCTCTTTGGTGTCTCCTGTCAATCAATGTCTGAAATCTCTCTCTCTGCTCAAAATCCTCTCATGCATCTTTTTCCAATTCAATCATATTACAGGAAAAAAATCATCTGTTTCTGGACGCAGTTTATTTTTTCACACATAAACACTCGTTCAGTGTTGCATTGTGCTTTTTTTTCAGTGAGTGAAACAGCCCTCCATTTTAGCCCGATTACACACACACAGCATCTCATGTAGCTTGTCTGTAGGTGTCTGTAGCTTGCTTTCTATTGTTGCCATTGTTGCACTATTTGTGGTATAAATTATTATATTTTTTTGCATTTTTTAATTGATTTCTCTGCTGCTATTCCTGTGACTCAATAGGAAGAAGAAGAGGCGCAAGCATCAGAGGTATAAAGCCTCACTGTATTGCATGTGTAGTGATTTTAAAGTGCAGGGATATTAACAGGTTTTTGTGCTGCATTAAAAAAAGACTTAAATACAAAAATACAAAAATCTGAATACAAAAATATAATTTGCATTTAAATTCTTTTCTGTTCTGAATTGCAAATATTTCAAAATATGTTTGAGACAATAAGATGCAATTTATAAATTATGTAAGATGTAATTGTAAGATGCTTAAGTAAGAACCCCAGCAGCAACCTCATTTCCCCTCTCATGTGTTCCACCTACTTTGCATTTAGCATCACCAGTATACTAATCACCTTCCCGATCATCTATCATATTATCTCTCATACCATTAATTTAGATGTTTTTATATGTTAAGTTATTGTGTGGCTTAATACACAAAAACATTACTCTAAAACAGGTCAAATACAGGAACTGAACTAAATATGTGAGAGCCAATAGGTCCATCAGGAAGCATGAAGAACTATTCCTCAAGAGTACATGACTTTTGATCCAGGTTAAATTTGTGATGAATCTTAGAGCAATGTTACATGCACAGTAACATACCTTATGTTTGAATTCATCAAGTCAAGATCTGATCATTTAGAATCTGTTTCAAACCAAGACCTCACAGCAAACATATGTGACTTCCTCCATAATATATATATATTTTTGCTTTTATCAGATTCCCTTAGAGTTTAACAGATCTGGACCAGATCACAAACTACTTTACTAGCAAATTATATTAATTCAGAACGTTGGGATATACACGATGACTGAAGCTCCGTTACCCAATGTCTCTCTTTCTCTACTAGTGAAGGTTTTGCACCTTTAATGAAGTTTTTGCTTTAAGGCAAAGAAACCCCTGAACTATCTACCGTTCAAAACTGAAAATGTAAATGTTGTCCTGATGGATGAGTCGAGAATGCTTTCCCTATCAATCCTTAATGCCTAGGGAAGAAGTGGACTGTGTCAACTACATGGACTTTCTTTTTTCCCTCTGTAATCCCTCATTTGCAACTTTTGCATCCTTTTTATTTTTCTCAAACATGACAACTGATTAACTCAACTAAAACGGGCCTTATTTTGAGTTAGACCCATTCTGATCTGTTTTGTGCTACAGGAAGAAGAGGAGGCGGAAGACTGAGGATGGGACACAGAGGATCAGGACAATTGAGGTATTAGTTGTTTTTCACACCTACCACTAGATGGAGCAACAGGGTAAATTAAATCAAAACACTGCAGCCCGACTTAGTGGTTAGCACCTTGCACTTCCAGGGTTTATAATCTCAACTGCTATTAATGGATAGAATTAATATCAATTAAAATAATACAATTTGCGCTGCTTGAAATGTACACAAATCAATCAATCAATCAATCAATCAATCAATCAATAATTCAAAATAATCGCTCTTATGATTATATATTGATTCTGACATAAAAAATTTCCGATGATGTGTTAGATTTTTAGGTTCACAAATTTTGACCACCCCACCCACCGTGACAGCCTCTGCTTGAAGACCATGAAGATGTTTAGCACAGGACATTTTCCACACAATGGTCCTGGAGTGCATGTTCACATGGACACTTTCTGGAACTTGGACATGAACATCAGCACCACCAAACTTGAAAGAAACTGCTGTTTTCCTTCCTTTTTATCTACCTTTAGTACTTTTTTTACTATGATGAATTCAAAGGAAGGAGATTTTGTAATATCTAAAGATTTACCGGTTAGCAAAAGTGCTTTTGCATTGCTCTTCTCAGTGCATGTTTCATGTTTAGAAGAAAGAAATGCTGTTTTAGAAGATAATACTGACAATCTTGCAGAACTTTTTACTTGTAGGCAGGCAGACAGTTTGATGGCTGGAAGTAAACTGCTCTTTCAAATCACTATCTGTGGTCTTATTATCATGTAGTTATGTACATGAAGTACCACAGGAGCACTGATATTATTGCATAATTTTGATAATTTCTATTTTTCTTGCTGGCTCGGTTTGCAGGGCTGCAGCTTGATGTCATTAATAAGATCTATTTCCAGAAAATCATACAGGTGAATTGATTTCTGAATGTGCACTATATCCTATTATTTTATCCAAACCTATTCTTAGTCTTGTTCAAAAAAAAAGAAAAAACAAAAAAAAACATAATGTTCTGTTATTAACAGGGGCCTGTCTGTCTCTATCTCCTTTTGATTTAAGGTGTAAGTTCCGGCTGTAGGCTGCTGTAGTCATGTATGAACTGAAAAGAACTTTTGTTTAACATGAATTACTGAAAATAACTGAATGCCATTAAAAAATCTGTGGCATAAGATACTCTATGCTTCATTATTTACTGGTTTATTTCATACGAGAAACATCCTCTTGGTAATACAGGTTGTCCACAAAATGATCCATGTATAATGGAAATGATACCTTAAAGGCCATGTTGTGAGAGGAAAAGATACAGAACAAATATACTTTTAAGGAAGTGCAATTACATGCATGACACCAGATGTGTTAACATGAGTTCTTGACTGTGTGGGTTTACATTGCAATGGCGAAAATGTAGAGAATGGTGAGAATCTTTTTTTTCTTCTTCATAGAAACAGAGGATATTTTGTAAATAAAGTTACGTTTTGGGTGGCATGGTGGCATAATGGTCAGCACTGTGGGTCTGTGTGTGGAGTTTGGATGCTCTCAACGTGCTTTGTGGCTTTCCTCCAGGAACTGTCTAAAGACACCTAGTGCCTCTCACGAATGATATGTATATAAATGATATGCATTATATGTCTCCTCTAGGTCTCCCACGACCCTGTACAGGATAAGTACGGTATAGAGAATGAGTGGGAAAGTGTATTCAATTCAATTCAATTTTATTTATATAGCGCTTTTAACAATGGTCATTGTCTCAAAGCAGCTTCACAAAAAATT